>JALAZF010001039.1:0-410191 GCA_022829125.1 Lathyrus tuberosus
ATGGCCAGAGTGTTCTCTACTCCGGGAAGAGCAAGGGTTATAATATTACAACGGTTAGTAATAATAACCGTAGCGATACCCCTTATACTAGGCAACAACATTTTTCTATTTTACGTAATTATAAAAAAATATTGTTGCCTGGAGTCGAACCTTATACCAATTAGAAGGGTTATCGCTACAGTTAATATAACTAACCGTTGTGATATTATTAAAATAATATATACACTTATCATTACGGTTATTTTAGAAAACCGTTGTGAAATATTTACCTATATAAGGGATCTAGACACAACAAGGTGGTCCCTAGAAAGGTCGCCCAAACCATAGGACTCAGAATGAAAACCCCCCGCCGTAGTGAATTCTCACAGGATGGAAGAATTCTCACGAACCACAGGATGAAGATGGCTGGTTTACATCCTGAGTGAATCGCACACTCAAAGATAACACAGAGTCGCGACTGAACTTTATTTAGTCCAGAAGGATAAGGAAAATATCGATAAAACCTAAGGGGAAGAGAAACGGGAACGGGGGTCGGTTATACGAAAGGAAGGTACTAGCACCTTACGCATCCGTCGTACTCGACGGGAACCATTTCGCCTGATTCTAGGCTTGGATGGGTTATCTATCTAAAGGCTTCTAGCTAAAATAAAAGGAGAGAGAAGAAAGGGGAAAAAGAAAGAAAAGAAAGAAAGTGCTCGCGGAGGATTGGGGCCCTTGTGCCTACATACCCTCATAGTGCAATGAGGAAATCAGAGCGTCGTAGTTCATGGAACCAGGGGACAGAGAGGAAGGAAGAAAGGGTAAATGAAAGAAAGGTGGAAGTGGTGTTCGCCAAGACATCGCGTTTCGTGCCTACGTATCTGGCATTCGGAAGAATGCAAAATCAGAGCTTTCGTAGTTCGTGGAACCAAACGGAAAACAAAACAAGAAAGAAACAGGAAAACAAAAGAATTGGTGTCAAAACCAAAAGCAAGAGTGAAAGAAAAACTTTATTGGGGAAGACCACACAGTAAGAGCGATTGTAAAAGAGACTAGAAAAAGAATAGTGTCAAAACCAAGAATGAAAGAAACTCCGCTCGGGATAACAAAGAGGATTAGTGTCAAAATCAAGAAAGTAAGAACAAAATGAATAGAAAGGGCTCCACTGGGGACCCAAGTAAAGGGATGGTGTCAAAACCAAGAGAAAAGGGAGAATCAGTATATTAACTGGATGGCAGTGGTTAACCGAAGAAAGAGAGTAAGACTCTGGCAGGGAAAAGAGGCTGGTGTCAACAGACGGACTGTGATAAACCAAGAGAGAGAGTGCTGAACTAAGAGAAGGTGTTTGACTCTGCAGGGGCCATCGGTATATTAACTGATGAACAATGGTTAATCGAGGGAACAAGGATTGCAACTCTGTGGGGATAGAGAAGCATTGGTTTTAACAGAGAAAACTATGATTAACCAGAATAACGGGTGTAGGACCGATCGAAGGTCGTAACCCAAATGGGGTGTTGGTATTTATTGAACAACAGCACTTAACTGACGAAGAAGGGTATTGAACCAAAAGAGGTTGCTAACCACTGGGGTTCGTTTTTTAAAAGAACACTGTGATTAACCGATAAAAATGAGTGATTAACCAAGAGGAGGTGATTAACTCAAAAAAGGGTTCAGTATTTTAACAGACGAACTGTGGTTAACTTAAGAAAAGGGTGATTAACCAAGAATAGGTGATTAACCCAAGGAACTCAATGTTTTAACAGACGGACTGTGGTTAACTGAGAGGGAGTGCAAATATTGGTGTTTTAACTGATAGGAAGTGATTAACCAACGAAGGGAGAAGAACCAAAAGAAGGTTGCGAACTCTGCAGGAGAATCGGTCGTAATAGGAGTACTGTGTTTAAACAAAGAAAGGGAAAAAAGTCTATTCAAGGGAATCAAAAAACAATGATTGACCGCAAGAAAAGAATAGGGTATTGAAACAAAGAGAGCTTGCGAACCCAATGAACATTGATCTTAACCAAGTAAAATAATGATTGATCAAAAGAGAGATCAAAAGAGATAGGAGTGATCAAGGATCGACCCGATTGGGGAAAGAAAGTACACTACCGCCTGGAGATAGAGATGACTAAGCCAAGCACAGGGTCATTCGTCCCTTACCTGAAGTAGTCAGATTGAGAGTTGGAATTCTCCCTTCTCATTCCTTCTCTAACACACATGGTATAATGCAGAAATTGAAATGGACAGCACAACAACTCCAAGTTGTATGGTGCTCTTGCGTGGTAAAATGGACAGTGTAACGACTCCAATTTGTACAGTGCTCCGACGTAGGGCGGTAGCGCGAAACTCCAACTCCACGGGGGATCGAGAGAGAAAGCTCTAAAGGAAGCCTAAATAGAGAAAAGGGGAAGATCAACTAATCGAAACATGGTTTCGATCAATTAATCAATGGGAGAATGTCATGCCAACAATTTTCCAAAGAGAGTGAAAAATCATTAAGGCAAAAGGTGAGAATTATTGATTATACAAGATTAAGCTCATCCATGAAGAATGAACTTAATGTAAAACCAAGAAAGGGAGTACAAAACAGTACCAAATGATCAACAAATATGCAACACAAAGTCATGTTATGTGATCAAAGAGAAATGCAAGAATGATTATATTCACATGATGCCGAAAATATGAACAATTTGAATAATCGGAAGTATGCAACAAAAGATCATGAATAAGCTTCAAACAGAAGTTAAATGACATTTAAAACATCCATAAAATCAAGCGTGACAATCAATGGAAGTTAAAATAAAGAAAGCATGGCAAACACACTTGAAAATGCAAGAAAATGGCCTTCTGGTTCAGTGTTAATCGATTAACATAATTGCACTGCAAAGTGTTAATCGATTAACACTTGAAAAAGTGCAAAAAAACAATGGTTAATCGATTAACACTATTGCACTACAAAGTGTTAATCGATTAACACTGGACAGGGAGCAGAAAATCAGTTTTGAAAAGTGCTTTTGGCCAACTTTTTTATTGTGTAATCACTCCAATGCTAGGGCAAACAAATATGCACGAAAAATCAAGTTTAGAAGCAGCAAATGATCAACAATAGAATCAATTAAACAATTAAGATCATGGATCAAGCAATGGTGTAATCAATTCACACGCAAAAAACATCGAAACTACATCACGAATAATACGAAAACGATCGAAACAGGAAAATGAATGAGATCCCCCAACCTACAAGGCTGAGATGTGCCTTGGTAAATGTTGCAATGTGATCTTGATGAAGATAATCAAAGAAAACCAGAGGAATCTTCAATTATAGTCGAAATGTATCGAAAGCGATCAAATCGCGATGAAAACTCTAAAATAATAATTATCACCGAAGAAGCTTGAATCAATCACTTGAGATGAATCCAAAAGCTATTGAAACTCCACCAAAAACCAGTATAATGGAATGGCAATGAAGGTTTAGCTCAAGAAAAAAGCACTTTCAAGGTGAAAGTAGCTTTTTCTTCAATGGAGAATGAAGAGCTTTGGTGAGGTTTTGGAAGAGAATTGAGAATAAGATGAAGATGTAGCAGAAAAAATCAGAGAGAATGTGAGAGAATTGAGAGTGAAATGTGTAGAATGGTTGAGAAATTGTGGAGGGAATGGTGGATTCCTTGAAAAGTGAGTGAAGGTGTGTTTATATAGACTTTAGGGTTGGAGTATGAGAGGATCAGAATTTGGTTTGGACTTAGCTTTGGGTTTGGAACTAGGCTAGGAGTTAGTTGGACTTGACTCACCGAGTCAAGGCGATTAACTCGGTTAGTTAGAACCAACTCGGTAACAATCCCAAGGTGAACTCCAACATCCAAAGATCCTCATTACTTGGAAAACAAAGAACATGGTGCACTTACTTTGAAGTGAAACATTAGAACAAATGCACTTGGAATGAATTGAATAGCTTTGCAATGTCTAGAGATGTCTAGAATATTCCCCAAGCAGCTAGAATACTGTAGAATCCAAGACCAAAGTGTGTGCAAAGGTGCTGTCATGAAAAAGCAGTAAATTGTGCCTATTCTGGCTGTGTTAATCGATTAACACAATTGCACTGCAAATGGTTAATCGATTAACTAGGCCAAAATATGCCCAATTTGCCTAAAAAAAGGTGTTGTGGTCCCGGCTTCGATTTTCCACTTCTTGTATTGATGAATAGGCACATAAACCCTCATTTTGTGCTTGTCTTGATGATGTGATGACCTTGTGAGGATATGATTAATCGGGCTTGGAAAACCTGAATGTCCTGCAACAAGAAACACAAAAAGAAAAGTACCGAATGTGTATGCTAACGATGCGAATGCGTATGCTTATGCAAAAGGCAAAAGAGGGAGGTCAAATTCCGGGTTACGACAGTATGTTTCAATGGGGTTTAAAACAAGCAATCTGCATGACGTGATGATTATTTTTTAGAAAAGATAGAGAGAATGCAAGAGAGTGTGCAATGTATTTTCTTTGGAAAACTGCTTGTTTTTATTATTGAGTTGTTTTTTAGGATTACCATTTTCTGAAAAAGCGAAAAGAGAAAATAGCAATAAATGCGGAAATTATAGAACGACGTTATTTTATTTATGATTCTGTGAATTCTTAAAACTACAGCCCTATAAAACAAAACTCAGTCGCTTTGGGAAAAGCGAAGAGGTATATTTACAGAAAGTGAGCCCTATCAAAATATCCGTTTCACTTGGGCAGGGTGAAAGGTTAAGATAAAGACGGCAATTACTTAGACTTATAAATAACTTTCGGAACATCGACAGCAACCCATTGGCGGCGAACTCCTCGGTGAATCACAAAGTCTGGTATCTTCTTTCTTGACTTGTCTTTAGAAATAACATTGATTTCTGGTGGAGCAGGATCATTGGAATCTGTTTCCCAGGCAGAGTTGTCGTAGGAAGATTCTTCTGCTATATCTTGCATAGTGTTCGTACTCTCGGGCATATCTCCCCATCTAGTTGGTTGGATGTCTTTGAGCCTGATACGAGAGCTTTCGGGAGCGGTGTACTTGACCAAGTAGTTGAATTTGCCACTCGGTTGTCCTAAGGTGTCCTACACTTCTGTGGAACTGGAGGAGTCATCCTTCTCGATGACGTTAACCTCGGGAAAAGCATAGTTGATGAACTCTAGTCCTGCAAGATTTGCAAATTCATCGTCGTGCTGGATATTTTCAGAATGCCCTGAGTGTTGATCCCATGACATGGTGGAGACGCATGTATTCTTTTCAATGATGCTCAGCTGATAAGCATCGTTCGGCTGACTCTTTTGCCCCAAGTCTCCCAGGTACGGCTGCCAGATAGGAAGGCCATCCATTGGGCCATAATAGTCATGGTCAAAGTTGTCTTTCATTAGAGTGTCTTCCTCTAATGAGTTTGGTGGAGCACGACATCCTTCCGGATCACAATCTCCGTATATCATCTTGACATCTGACCATGGTATATATCTCGGACTCTGTGCGGGATAGAAAAATGGCGTAGGCACCTTTTCTTGAGACATATAACAGTCCTCGTTAAGATAGGACTTCCACTCTTCATCCGTATCGGAGGGATCACCCTCGTTGATGGTATGTACTTCTTGAGACACTGGGTGAAGGAAACCTCCACTACGGAAGAAGTCCCGAATGGGATGAAAACTTTCATTGTTAGTAGCAGTCTGGGTACAGTTTGAGGGAAAACCAAGACCTTTCTTTGTCTTGTTATCAGTAGGAATGACATGCTGTCCCCATCCTTGGGTATTATTATTTTTGATCACTTTGAGAGCATCTTTGTATGAGGAAATCATTGTTCCTTTTTCTGATTGATTCTCATTGCTTATCGAAAGTGCCTGGAACTGGGTTCCAACAACCTCCTTTGGTTCTACACAAGTGGACGATGATAAGTTACTCACGATCAAGGCTTTCTCTCTGCAGACTGTGACTAGTTGGTCATTCTTGACGAACTTTAGCTTCTGGTGAAGTGTCAAAGTGACTGCCCTAGCCTGGTGTATCCAAGGTCTTCCTAATAAACAGCTATATGCTGCCCATATGTCCATGACCTAGAAAGTAACTTGGAAAGTGTGAGGACTGATAGTTATGGGAAGGTCGACTTCGCCGATAACTGTTTTCCTGGATCCGTCAAATGCTTTGACGATGACCTCATTGCCCCTCATCGGGGATCCTTTGAATGATAGACGCATTAAAGTGGACTTCAGTATAACATTCAGAGTCGATCCGGTGTCGACCAGTACGCTGGCTAAAGCATCGTCCTTGCAGTTTACTGTAATATTGAGCGCCATGTTGTGACTTTTTCCTTCTTCTGGCAATTCCTCGTCACTAAACCCCAAATGGTTGCAGGAAGTGATGTTGGAAATGATTCTATCTAATTGTCTTATTGTTACATCTTGTTCTACAAAGGCCTGCTCTAAGACTTTTTGTAGAAGTTCCCTGTGAGCTTCGGAACTGAGTAAAAGAGATAGTATAGAGATTTTTGAAGGAGTTTGCAACAGTTGATTAATAATGTTGTATTCACTCTTCTGGATGAGCTTCAGTATCTCATCATTGTTCTTTGAAAAGTCGGGATCACCGGATTGCCCGATTGATTGAATAGGAACTTCTGCTTGAGGTTCCCCTTCTTTGTTAGGTTCTCCAACACCTTGGTTGAAGATTCGACCACTCCGTGTTACTCGACTGATGTCTGCAATATTCACGACGGAGGGTAATGGAATTTCCTTTACATTCTCAATTGTTGTTACACTGTATTTGTAAGGGATAACCTTAGTTGATTCATACGACAAAGGCCTTCTGATTTTTTTGACCATTGTAAGTAATTTCAATTAGCTCCTGGTTGGGAACTTTTCTATTGTCCAAGGGAATTCTTGATTCGTCAAGTAGAGGGATTATGGTACAAACATATTTGGTCCTCTTATGATCAGAGATTATGATGACATCCTTGATTTGATCAGGGAAATAGTCCGGCATCAAGTTGATTGACCCAGAACTTGGACACGGTCGAATCTCTTTGTGGTCCAACTGACTTTGAAGGGCTGCTCGCACGAGGTAACATCCTTGATTATCTTTAGAGCAAACTCTACAGCATTCATAGTTGTGTGGTCGCACCCAGCCACGTCCGCTTTGAATGCAGTGCAACCTCACTAGATCTGTTTCCAATGATCGAACATCCTGACTTTGATACCTAGCAGGGTTCCCATTAATCATGCTGACTTGTTGTGTGTCTTCATCTAGATAGATCAGAAGCCACCAGTTGTTTAACAAGTGTTGCAAAGTTCTTTGAACGAGAGCATATCCTTGGTCGCTCTCATGACATCCCTTACAGTTCTGATAATTATGCGAAGTCAGAAAACCGAGCTGGACCTGCTTAGCGTGTAACTCCACCAAGCTGGTATTCATCAAGCGAATATCAAAGATTTGAATCATATTCACTTGATACTGATTTTAATCATGGTAATCCTGAATCCATCCAAGATCCATCTGATGCTGGAGGGCCTCTTGTACAAAAGAGCATCCCTGATTGTTTACCGAGCAAATCAGACAAGAATCATAATCGTGTTGTGGCAGATCATGATGTTGGCTTTGCCTTGAGTGTATTTCCACCAAGTTGACATTCATTGCACGGATGTCGTGGTTTTGAATGATGTTGGAATTCGTATAAGTCATGTTGACCCTACAAATTCGGTGATCCTGGATCCAACCGAGATCCAATTGTTCCTGTAGAGCTCACTGCACCACAGAACATCCTTGATTGTTTTTAGAGCAGATATCACACTGGTGATAATTATAAGGTGGTACATGACCGTACCCGCTTTGTCTGCGATGCATCTTGACCTGATTAACCTTTAATAAGAGTACATCATGAATTTGATAGTTGTGGTTAGACTCTCCTTCTATCAAATTTACTATAGCCTTCTCGTGTTGAGGCAACAGGTTCGTCTAAACATTTGAATTTGTATCCTTGAAGGATAAGACCCTGCTCCTAACAAGCTTTTGCACATTGGATTTGAAACTGAGACAGTTTTGTATGTTATGCCCTGGTCCTCCTTGATGGTAAGGACAAGCCTAATCCACTTTGAACCAAAAAGGCGGGTTTTCTGGTACTGTAAGAGGAGGCCTGGTTTGGACGTGCCCCTTGACCAATAGTAATAGAAACAGTTCTACGTACAACATTGGTATAGGGTCAAACCCTAGTGGTCGTGTTGTACGGTTGTTGTTGTGCTGAGGACGAGCCTGCTGAAGAGGTTGTTGTGTCCTTTGCTGATATTGTTGTTGATTCGGTTGGCTCTAAGCAACCTGAGGTTGATACGTTGGAACAGGCACAGGGTTAATAGCAGGAGTTACAGCTGCTACTGGTTGGCACTGTCGCCTCTGCTTTCCGAGAAATATATTGCCAATATCTTGCTCTTTTTTCTTAGGGAAAACACTACTGTATCTTTTGGTACTGCTTGATGGTCCAGCATCTTTAACTAAACGTCCTTCTTGGACAGATTCCTCAAGACGAACTCCCACGCCCACCATCTTGGTGAAGCCACCGGGCGCATTGGCGACCATTCTATCGTAGTAAAATGAGCTCAAGGTTTTCAAGAAGATCTTTGTCATCTTTTTTTCCTCAAGAGGTGGACAAATCTGAGCGGAAATTTCATGCCATCTCTGAGCATATTCCTTAAAGGTTTCCTTGTCCTTCTGCGACATGGCTCTCAGTTGATCTCTGTCTAGTGCCATGTCCAGATTATACTTATATTACTGAACAAAGGAAGCGCCAAGATCTCTGAAAGTGACGATCTTAGTGCGGTTTAAACCCATGTACCATTTGAGTGCGGCAACGGTTAAACTATCCTTGAAGTAATGGATCAATAGCTGGTGGTTCTCTGTCTGAGTTGACATCCTCCGAGACCCTTGTACTTTTCAAATTCGGGCACCTTGAATTTGAGCGGAACTTTCACATTGGGGACCAAACAAAGGTCTGCGGCGTCCTTTCCGAATAGATCTTGACCGCGAATAGCCTGCAGTTCTTTCTGCATCTCCATGAACTATTCTTGAAATTCCCTCCTTCTGTTGTCCATACTTTCGTTTCCGCCAGAAGGTATCTGTGGAATTTGTCCTTCCGGGATAGTGTATACCACGAGTGGTGGTACAGTCATTACGACAATGACTCTTGGTGCTTCCCGAAGTTTGTAACCTTCAGGAGTTATTATCATGCCCCTGGCATCTTTACTTTCCCTAAGTTTGTAACCTTCAGGCCCAATGGCTCCTGCTGCAGTTTCCGGATCTTCCCTGATCGGAGGAATATATCCTTCCAGGATATAGTTAAGTGGCATGCCCAAGGGATGATCTTTAGGCATGGTATATCGAGGATCATACTTTTCCACTATGGGCGTCGATGTGATCTCTGAGATCACAGTCTGTTGTTGTTGCATCTGAGCTGCTGCCAGAGCTTGCATATCATTGTGAAGCTTTCTCAAATCCTCTTTCAGAGCGTCGAGTTCTTCTCTCAACTCTCTGTTCTCTTCTTTGAGATTATCCATTTTCTTTTGTTGACTGGCTCGAGTATTGTACGAATGAGACCGTTTGACTCTAGAATCGAGACACAAACGTGAGATTCGTAGGGAAGAAGAATGCGTTACGTGATAATGATGAATGATATGCAATGATTAATTAATTATTTTTGTTTAATCAAAATAAACTTTGACAATTGGATTGCAAATATCAAACAGTGGGGAAACCCCGTTTTATTGAATTCAAAGATTGCGGAAATGGAAATACAGTCATTTACAAAGTGCAGTAAAAGGAAATGTCTAAGCTAATGGATCCTGAGTCCTCTCTGAGGTGGGCTCAGGTGCTGGTTCTGGCATTTTCCTTTTCTTTGACCGGGGCTCTTGAGCCGTTGTCGGGTTGTCATTCCTTTGCCAAGTGAAAGGAGCGAGCAAATTCCTTTGGTCATCTTGATTTTCTACAGCATGTTGCTCTAAAATCTCAATCAGAGCGTCTTTATCTTTTAATAGTTGTTGTATTTTATTACACTCCACATTGAGAATACAATATTTGTTCCTCCAAGACCTCTTCTCCTGTTGAACTTTGGCGAGAGTAACCTGAAGTTTTTCCGTATCAGACATAAAATAAAGGCTTAATATCCTTTTTGATCCTCTAACTACAGGGGTGAGTCCAATTTGATCCTCTTTCTTTTAAAAGTTCCAAATTGGTCCCATACGTTATTAAATAGGTCCACGTTTATTCTTGCCGTTAGAAAAGTTAAAATTTCACTTAAAATGTTGATGACGTGGATTAGATGTGCTGATGTGTACGTTAATGAATGGGGGGATGTGGCACGGTTTATATACTTCT
Source organism: Lathyrus tuberosus (assembly GCA_022829125.1). NCBI lineage: Eukaryota > Viridiplantae > Streptophyta > Magnoliopsida > Fabales > Fabaceae > Lathyrus > Lathyrus tuberosus. The sequence goes on from JALAZF010001039.1 coordinate 10,346, forward strand.
TTTTAGAAAATCTATTTAAATTAAATTTCATAAACTTTAATATAAAATATTTGGGCTTGAAGCCCATATTCTTAACAATAGGCCCAATAGTCAAGTTTTATTTTTATTGTGTGGACAAACTATATAAATACTCAGATTTGTTATTGAATATTCAATGTGGGACTTCACAAACCTCTTTCTTTTGCAATTTACAAACCAAGCATAATATATTTACTGCTACATGATGCAGTAACATAACATGTCAGTTCAAAGATGAAGCCCTAGTGTGTATTGATCATTAAATAAATTTCTTTAACCATATACATATCTACAAGCTATAGCAATGTTTACTATGCATGACTAAATTTTAATGGACAGTTGAAATTTGCAGAGCTGACAAGTAACAAACTTGTGTAATATAAAATTTATTAGATTTGCAAATGAAAATTAAATAGTATAGGTGAAAAGTGGGAAAGTTAAGACACTTTGTTGATAAGATAAATTACCAATATATGTAACTACAATTTCTGATGTAAATCATTCCCAGAATAATTAGATAGACTTGCACTGTCATAACTTACTGTCCACCAAGTTTCTTATACTAATTACTCAAAATAGTTCGGTTTGCTCGCACATATTAATCAAACTCTGGAAACGAAACACATGCTCACACTAACACGTGTACCCAATGATGATAATAACAAGAGCATCTTACTATTACATGAGAAATAAATGCACGCTTACATGCCCTAATTAAGAGGAAAATATTACAACATATAGTCAAATAAATAATCCAAGCCATTTGCAGTTCAAGAAAGATAAAGAGAGAAAGAAATCTCTACCAGGGTTCCATAGAACGGAATCTTGTGAGCTAATTGCTCAGAACATGTAAGAAGGAACTGCATGAAGACAATAAAGTAAATATCTCATCTCATGATACCATGGAAGTGTCATATATATAGCAACAGACAAAACCACAAGTGAAGCCCTATTTGAATCCCAAAAGGAGACAAGCTAATGTTAAAAAAATGACTGCTTAAAATTCTAGCATTATACTATTGTTTTTGTCAATAGGTCTGTACTGTTGAGATTGGCCCCAAAAAAGAAGCTGACAGCCTAAGAGTTCACTTGTCTCTTATGGTCAATGTTGCTTTTGTTTTCTTCTTAATTGTAGGTGCTTCTATTCATCAATGGCCATTTAATAAGTTAGTCATTAAGAATGCTTTTCAACATGGTGAATTACAAAAGTTTTATATGCAACTACAATTTTTTCTTCTTAAATGTGTTTTCTGTTGCTCTCAGTGAAGTGGTTTGAAGAGGAACAAAGGTGGTTGTAGTTTGAATCTCATTGTGAGTTGAATAGTGGTTATATTGGTTTGTGATGATGAGGAAAAATTGGGTGCAGTATGTTGTTGTTTATGGCGTGAAAAGGCATAAGGCTAGCTTGGTTGTTTCTTTATCTTTTATATTAGTCCCACATTGGTTCTTTCAAAATAAAATCTAGTCTTTATATTAGTCCCACATTTGATCTGTCCCAATTAAAATTATTTTTAAAATAACAATTTATAAAAATAGAATTAAAGAATAAATATTACAAAAAGAAATATAAAAAATATTAAAAAATAAATATATAAAAAATAATATAAAATTCCACGTGGAAATTAAAAGGTACTGACTAAGCCATCCATCATGCCAACTCATACTCCACGTAAGCAAAACTAACACCGTTTGCATTTATTTGACAGAAAGGACCTTTATGCTTCAGTTAGACAACGTAAGGGACCAATTTGGAACTTTTAAAAGAAAGAGGATCAAATTGAACCCACCCCTATAGTTAGAGGACCAAAAAGGGTATTAAGTCTAAAATAAAGGACAGGGTCCCTTAACAGAAGAACTTCCTGGTGAGGGTAAGGCATCCTCAACTTGAGAGCTCTAGTTTGTACCCAGTGGAGATAAGGCTCCACAGAGACACAGTCCGGTTTCCCTAGAGACTCTCTTCCTTTTCGGTTAACATGTTTCCAGGCATGTACTATTTCTGTCTTTAGTGCCCTGTCATTTTCTCCTTCCTTGAAGAAAAGACCTTCCAGATGAGCATTACACGGAACATGCCTCATCGGGTATCCGAATTGACGACGCACTAAAACTTGATGATAATTGATTCCTCCTTTAATTCCTATGAGGGGTACATTAGGGAAATTCCCACAACGGTCAATGATTCTGATCCCGTCATAGATTCGATTATACCAATCGATGTCAGAGTTGGTAAGAGACATGATTCTCTGCGACCAACGTAAAGTATTCTTAGGATCCCAAAATGTAGCAGACTTGGGCAAGTGGGAAATGAACCATTTGTATAGCAAGGGTACACAACATGTGATCATTCCTCCGCTGTACAAATTCCTTAAGTGTACAGAATGATAAGCATCTGCGAGCAAGGTTGGTACGGGGTTTCCAATCAGAAAAATCTTAATGGCATTGATATCAACAAAACTATCAATGTTGGGAAACAGAAATAACCCATAGGAGAGCAAAGCAAAGATGCTCTCGAAAGCGGCCACGTTCCCTATACTAGCAAAGTACATGGCTTTCTTTATCAAAAAATGGGCTAGCAAACCCTAGATTCCACCCTTAGTGGTCATGTAAGTCCTGACTTCTGACTCATCCAAATAAATTGCTCTTGCAATGGTTTGATCCTTTGGAATTTCTTCCAGTCTGGAAAAGGGAGCTTGGTCAATGATAGGTAAATCAGTCAGGTGAGAGTACTCCTTTAGTGTTGGTGCAAGTTGATAATCCGGGAATGTGAAACAGTGATAGACCGGATCATAAAACTGAATGAGCGTGGCCAGTATTCCTTCAATTACATGGACCCTTAACAGAGACAACAGTCTTCCATACTTAGCTCTAAAATCATCAGGGTTGGTGATCATCCTTGCCAAAACTCTTAAATCCTCTAGTTTTGGAACCTTGAAGGTGTACTTGTGAGTCCTCCTTCTACCGAAATCCATAATGCAATCTTTTTCTTTGACATTTGCAATCATTGTCTTAGTTTAATTTGAAAAAGAGAGACTAGAAGAGAAATTTTTCTTTTGATTAATGTTTTTTAATGACATGAATGCAGCACACAAAAATATAGAAAAAACATGGGGTCAAAGGTTCGGTGTCATGAAGTCAAGGCTCTACCCATCCCCAAAGGTTTTACTGGTGATTTTTTGTACCTGTCTTCAAAACCACTGACCCCTATTGGGATAACAACAGCAGGTTGGAATCACCCAAGCGAGCTGCAGTATCTTAGAGTAATCTCAAATGAGGGTAGTATCGCGTGACAACTATTTCCGATAGCTTCCGTACTACAAAATAGTAACAAGGTTTCAGTATACTAAAATCCTCAACTTCTCAGATAACCCAATCGAACAATCTGCTTTCAACAACCGAAGTCGTATAGGCATTGAATCCGTAAAGGGAATCTCCACTGATTTGATGGTCGACCAGGACCTCTTATTTTGGAGTCACTCCCTGTAAGATTACCTATCTAGTGCCATCACTTCTTAGGTGTATACTCAATCTTTCCAGATGCGGCATCACACGCATTCCCATTAGCAGAAAAATAAACACGGATATCAATTAGGAAAAGCAGTATATATATTTGTCCTAACATCCTAGACCTCTAGTCCTATGATCCTAACAGTCAATGACTCCCCAGCAGAGTCGCCATTTTTCTGTAGCGAACGATTTTTGTCGGTGACGCGACCACCTTATCGCTGAAGTTTGGGTTTTCCTCCTCGAGGAGAAAGGGTGCTACTTTCTAATTTCTTATTTATCCCGTGAAGCTGGAAGGGAAAGGGAAGCTATCTAAAACTAACCTTGCACGCGATTATTTAACTGAACAGACGCTTAAAAGAGATTGGGGGTCCAGGGTCAGGTTATACAAAGGGTAGTTGTCAATTACCCATCCTATATGTGGTTATCCACAGGATGTTAGCTTTTAGGTTTCGCTTTGTAATTGATGGTGTTTATCTGTTAAGGGGTTGGGAAAGTTTCTTGGGAAGTATGAGTGAGTGGGTGAGTTTTTGATGTTCGGGTTACTCCCGATGTTTTTGGTAAGGTACTAGACCTAAGTTTTGATTGATGTGTGAAGGTACTGGACCTAGAATTTTTTATTAGTATGCTCGCTAAGATTTCGCAATCTTATGCCTACGTATTCCCGTTTAAACGAAATAGGGAAATCAGAGCAATTGTAGTTCCTCCTATTCTAAGGGAGGAAAAATATATTTGGTGTCTTGTTCAAAGCCCAAGACAGAGGCTAAAGGGAGTATTTGTATCTTGTTTAAAGCCTAAGATATGAAGCTTAAAGGGTTTTGGCTGAGAGAGAAATTGTCATCTCTAAAGAGGAACTGTTGATGTTTATGTGCTTTGACCAAAGCACAAGGTTGATGCTAAAAGGTTAATTGACTCATCTAGGAATTTCTTTATACGAAGCCTAAGAGGAGGCTAGATAAGATCGACTCAACAAGGGAGTGTATATGTCTTGTACCAGGCCCAAGATTGAGGCAAAAAATAGACTGACTCTTTGGGGATATCATTATATAAAGCCTAAGAGGAGGCTAACAGTTTGACTTTTCCAGAAAAAATGTTCTTTCTGTCTTGTACAAAGCCCAAGATTGAGGGTAAAAGGGATTTTTGACTCCGTTGGGGAGGTTTATATGTGTCTTGTACAAAGCCCAAGATGGAGGCTGAAATGAGTTTGTCTCAACAAGAGAGTGCTTTTATATGTCTTATACAAAGCCCAAGACGGAGGCTAAAAGAGTTTACTCAATAAGAGAGTCTTGCAAAGGTGATTGCCCCAACAAGAGAGTCTTTTATACTCAACAAGAGAGTGATTTGCTGTCTCGTACGAAGCCCAAGATTGAGGCTAAAAGGAGATTGACCCAACAAGAGAGTCTTGAAAAGTGAGGGACTCAACAAGAGAGTCTGAAAAAATGATTGCCTCAACAAGAGTGTCTGAAAAGTGATTAACTCAACAAGAGAGTCTGAAAAGGCTAGCTCCGCTGGGGGAGGATTATTGTACAAAGCCCAAGAGGAGGCTGATTGTGTTAAGGAAAAATCATTATACAAAGCCTAAGAGGAGGCTATCTTACTGCTGAGGATTAGATCCATAGGCAGGCCCAAGGGTGGGGAACTCTCATGAGAGAGACCGGGTTTATGCTGGAGATTTCTCCAGAGTGATCGGTGTTTTTTCCTATGTTTGAAAGGAACTTGAGAATGTCTTTAAGACTCAAAGGGGTTTTAGAATGTCCAAGTCTACTGGTGTTGAAGAGTTTTATCTTTTGTAGGATGCCCAAAAGAGGGCAAGGGCCTTAAAGGATGAGAATCAACCCTAAAGTGGCTTGAGGTTTGACACTGGAAAGACTGCTCTATCAAAGGATGACTAAGTTATGTCTTATACCTTTAAGAGGTCGTTAGGGTCCTTGTATTAAGCCCGAGAGAAGGCATAAGAACTTCTAAGAAGCCGAAGGGTCCTTGTACAAAGCCCAAGAGGAGGCGGGGATGCTTTTAGAAAGCCTGTGGGTCCCCAAACCAAGAGAAGTTCAAGAAATGCAATTCACAGAGAAGAGATCATTCCAGGAAAGTTCGAGTATTTGGAAGAAACTCAAGAGATGCTATTCACGGAGAATAGATCAACTCTGGGGAGTAGAATTTCTTTGACAATTTCTAGGGGTGACATTCTGAGAAAAGGTTCACCGAGAATACTGCTTTTCTCTTTGTTCCATATTATTTAACCCCAAGGGAAGGGAAGACTGTATCTAGAAATCATAAAGGGGATCTAGTTTTGTTTGTATTTAAAGAGTGACCAACAGGGCTTTACCTAGTTCTAGACGTAGTTACCGGGGAAAACTCTAAATAACTATACTAGTATATATACATTTGATATATGACGAGTATTTAAAAGAGTATGAAAGAAGACTAACCATGCACAGCTTCCCACAATACAGTTATATATATTTGACATGTATTTAAAAGGATGAAAGAAGACTAACCATGCGCAGCTTCCCACAATACAGTTATGTATATGAAAGTGTATGAAAGAAAGCGGATAAACACTTACCCGTTGTAGAGCTTCCATGCTATTTTGTTAGTTGTTTAACAAAGAAATTAAAGGAAGTTTTGATAACAACTATACATTTGGATTCAAAATCAAAGGAGAAAGTATTTTGAACAGAGATCGGGGCTTACAGCTCAGGGAGAAGCCCAAATTATAACAGTGGTGGCACTGTTGTTTCATATCGGAACTTATACAACGACTGAGGCCCAAAAAGTTTTGGTCAAGAGGGGATTGGGTCTTACACTCTATTAGAGGCCCAAAGAGTTTGAAAATGAATAAAGATGGGTCTTATAGCTCAAGGAGAAGCCCAGTTAATTTTGTTAAAAAGGAGACGATCTCGCCGAACGTTTGAAAATATAATGATGGACTTATACAATGTGTGAGGCCCAAAAGGTATTTGTTAGTTTTGTTATTGGCTGAAATTTTGGTAAAACAATGTGTTGGTTCAAGATGTCATGTCTGATGTCTTAACATGTGTTGCTAACATTCTGCCTGTGGTGTGTTACTTAGGTTTTCAGTTTTGTGCGTGATGTCAAGACTGATGTCTTAACATCTGTTGACAGAACATTGTGTTATGTTTTAGGGCTGTGCGTTTTTGTTATATTTTTGAGCTGTTTGAGAGATTGCAGGCGAAAATATTGGAGAAGATTTGTTCTGATGCAATCATTTGTGGAGTATATATTGTTACTGTTTTAGGACGAAAAGATTTGAAAATAAAATGAGTTTTAATTGTGAATCAAATCTGAGATTTTCAAGGAGTCCAAGCCCAAGAATAAGTTTCTATTTAAAGCAGCCTCAACCCTACTTGGAAGAGATGAAGACAAGAGATTGTGTACCGAGTGTCAAGTATTAGGGTTTGTGTTTTTGTCTGTGTATTGTGAGCCATTCATTCGTCTATTTTGATGTTTGAATTGGACTGATTTAGTTGAGTTGTATGTTGTCCACTCTAAGCTTTTAAGCACGAGTGTTTGTTCTTGATTGAAGCTTTTAAGCAAGATCAAGGTATTGTGGTTTAAGTGTGTCTTCTTATTTTTTTATTTTCTGTTTTCATCACTGCTGTGATTGAGGGGGAGTGAGAGGGTTCTCATACCTAAGAGTGTCTTAGGTAGAAGTGTCATTGGGTAGTGATTAAGTGAGTAGATTATCAATTGGTGTGTTGACTGTAGAATCTACAAATTGATACTACTAATAGTGAATTTCCTCCCTGGCTTGGTAGCCCCCAGACGTAGGTTGTTAGACCAAACTGGGTGAATAATTCTCTATGTTTGTTTACTACTTTTAAGTGTTGTTCTTTTATTGTCTTGTTCATATAACAGATGTTGATGTTGTGACATCTCACTCGACATCACATATCTAATACCAGAATTTCAATTAGTATCAGAGCAGGTCATCCTGCTCTGTATCTGGGTGAGATCTAGGGCTGTTACCTTCTGGTGCAATGGACAAGGAGAGTGGGGGATTTGTGAATAGACCCCCTATTCTAGATGGATCAAATTATGACTATTGGAAACCTCGCATGGTTGCTTTTCTGAAATCTTTAGACAGCAGGGCTTGGAAGGCTGTTCAGGCAGAATGGAAACATCCTGTCAGTGTGGGAAAAGATGGTGTGTCAAAGTTGAAACCTGAGGAGGAATGGACCAAGGAAGAAGATGAACTCGCTCTTGGGAATTCTAAGGCCTTGAATGCTTTATTTAATGGTATTGAAAAGAATATTTTCAGGCTAGTCAACACATGTGAAGTGGCTAAGAAGGCTTGGGATATCCTGAAAACAACTCATGAAGGAACTTCCAAGGTCAAGATGTCAAGACTTCAGATGCTTACAACAAAGTTTGAAAGTTTGAGGATGAAAGATGAAGAGACCATTCATGACTTTCACATGAATATACTTGAACTGTCAAATGCTTCTAGTGCCCTAGGAGAGAGGATGTCTGATGAGAAGCTGGTAAGAAAAATTCTCAGATCTCTTCCCAAGAGATTTGATATGAAGGTGACCGCTATAGAGGAAGCTCAAGATATCAGCCAGATGAGGGTAGATGAACTGATTGGTTCACTGCAGACATTTGAATTAGGGTTGAATGACAGATCTGAAAAGAAGGTCAAAAGCATAGCTTTGGTGTCTAGCACAGAAGATGATGAGAAAGTGTGTGGTCCTGAAACTCAAGAAGAGCTATCCAATGCTATTGTTCTGCAAGGAAGACAGTTTAATAGGGTTTTAAAAATAATGGACAGGAGCTATAAACCTAATGTCAAGAACATCACATCTGGCATCAACAGGTCAGGTGATCAGATGAAGAAAACAAGAACTGAGGAGAAGCCTAATTATGACAAAGGAATTTAGTGTCATGGATGTGAGGGTTATGGTCATATCAGAGCTGAATGCCCTACATATCTTAAGAAGCAGAAAAAGGGGTTATCTGTGTCCTGGTCTGATACTGAAAGTGAGGAAGATGAAGAGACAACAAAGCAGGTTAGGGTGTTGACTGGAAGGTGTACATTTGATGATGATTCTAGGGATGAAGAGAGCATATATGATGAGCTTACCGATTCTTATAGAGAGTTATGCATTAACAGTGAAGAAGCTTGTCAAGAAGGGGAGATGCAGAAGAAGATCATTGCTCAACTCAAGGCTGAAAAGACAGAGCATATGGAAACCATTGCCAAGCTGGAAGATGAAGTATTTATGCCGAACTCTAAACTTGAATCTAAGTCCAAGTCTATCAGAATGCTGAATAGTGGAACCGATGTTCTAGACAAGATTTTTGATGTTGGAAGAACTGCAGGAGACAAAAGTGGATTGGGATTCAACAGTGGATCTGCTTGAAATGATGTTATTCCTAGTTCCAAGCCAGTGATATTGAAACAGATGTTGAAACATCCTTACACGACTCCCTCTAGGAAGAAATTCAGGTGTTGGAGATGCCATCATTGTGGGAGCTTTGGACACATAAAGGTCTTCTGTTATAAGTTGCATAGGTATCCTAAGAGTATTTCTAATTGTGCATCCAGACAGGTCATTCATAAAGGTAATCAAGTCATCAAGCAAAAGAAGCAATGGGTCTCCAAAACTGATGTTGTCAGCTTGATAGCTCATACTTCTCTTAGAGTCTCTGCTAAAGAAGACTGATACTTTGACAGTGTTTGTTCAAGACACATGACAGGAGTGAAGAATTTGCTGGTGGATGTTAAACTTCATTCTTCTGGCCATGTGACCTTTGGTGATGGTGTCAAAGGAGAAATCAAGGGTGTGGGAAAGCTGAATTATGAAGGTACACCTAGACTTGATGATGTTTTGCTAGTCAAGGGGTTGACAGCAAATTTGATCAGTATTAGTCAACTATGTGATCAAGGACTCATAGTTAATTTTACAAAAACTGAGTGCATTGTCACAAATGAGAAAGGTGAAGTTATCATGAAGGGTGCTAGGTCTAAGGACAACTGTTACCTATGGGTGTCGCAAGACTCAAGTTCTTCCACATGCGTTCTTGCAAAAGAAGATGAAGTTAGAGTATGGCATCAAAAGCTAGGACATCTACATATTAAGGGAATGGAGAGAATCATATCTACAGAAGCAGTCAGAGGAATCCCTAAGCTTAAAATTGAAGAGGGAAGAGTCTGTGGAGATTTTCAGATAGGGAAACAGACCAAGATGTCACATCCAAAGCTTCAATAATTCACTACTTCTAAAGTTTTGGAACTTCTTCATATGAACCTAATGGGGACTATGCAGGTGGAAAGTCTAGGTGGGAAGAAATATGCTTATGTTGTTGTAGATGACTATTCTAGGTACACTTGGGTGAACTTCATCAAAGACAAAACAGAAGTGTTTGATGTGTTTAAAAATCTATGTCAAAGACTCCAAAGAGAGAAGGAGAGAAATGTCATAAGAATAAGGAGTGATCATGGGAGAGAGTTTGAAAATAGCAAGTTTACTGAGTTTTGTTCTGCTGAAGGCATCAGTCATGAGTTTTCTTCTCCCATTACCCCTCAGCAAAATGGAGTAGTTGAAAGGAAGAACAGAACTATTCAAGAATCTGCTAGGGCAATGATTCATGCCAAAAAGCTTCCTTACCATTTCTGGGCTGAAGCTATGAATACTGCCTGTTACATTCACAACAGAGTGACTTTGAGAAGAGGTACTTCAGCTACCTTGTATGAACTATGGAAGGGGAGAAAACCAAGTGTGAAGTACTTTCATGTATTTGGTAGTAAGTGTTATATCCTTACAGATCATGAACAAAGAAGAAAAATGGATCCAAAAAGTGATGAGGGAATCTTTCTGGGATACTCTACAAACAGCAGAGCTTATAGGGTATTCAATTCCAGAACCAAAGTCATGATGGAATCTATAAATGTGGTTGTTGATGACAATGGAATAAAGGAAGATGCTGATGTCCTAGATGATGTTGGAACATTTTTTGATGATGTATCAACAGAAGTTGAAGACAGAGGTGTAAATCCTAGTCCTGTTGCTGTTGAACTTGATCTTGAACAACCTAACAAGGAACCATCTATCAGAGTGCATAAGGACCATCCAAAAGAGCTTATCATAGGTGATCCAAACTCAGGAGTTACCACTAGGTCAAGAGAAGTTGTGTCAAATTCTTGCTTTGTATCCAAAATTGAGCCCAAAAATGTTAAAGAAGCCTTGAAAGATGAGTTTTGGATTAATGCCATGGAAGAAGAGCTGGGGAAATTCAAGAGGAATGAAGTGTGGGAGCTTGTGCCAAGGCCTAAAGGAATAAATGTGATTGGCACCAAGTGGGTTTACAAGAATAAATCTAATGAACAAGGAGTGGTCACCAGAAATAAGGCTAGATTGGTTGCCCAAGGTTACACTCAGGTAGAAGGGATTGATTTTGATGAGACTTTTGCTCCTGTGGCCAGACTGGAATCTATCAGGTTACTCTTAGGTGTGGCTTGTAACCTCAAATTCAAGTTGTTCCAGATGGATGTAAAGAGTGCATTCTTGAATGGGTACTTAAATGAAGAAGTTTATGTAGATCAACCCAAGGGGTTTATTGATCCAACATTTCCTAACCATGTCTACAAACTAAGGAAAGCTCTTTATGGATTAAAACAAGCACCTAGAGCTTGGTATGACAGGCTTACTGAATTCCTGCCTCTGAATGGTTACAGAAAAGGAGGAATTGATAAGACATTGTTTGTCAAAGAGGAAGAAGGAAAACTGCTAATAGCTTAAATATATGTTGATGACATAGTGTTTGGTGGGATGTCAGAAGCAATGGTTCAACATTTTGTGAAACAGATGCAGTCTGAGTTTGAAATGAGTCTTGTTGGTGAGCTCAGCTATTTTCTGGGTCTGCAAGTTAGACAAATGGAAGACTCCATATTTATCTCTCAGAGCGAGTATGCAAAGAACATTGTCAAGAAGTTTGGTCTGGAGAATGCTAATCACAAGAGGACACCTGCTCCTACTCACCTGAAGCTGTCCAAAGATGAACATGGGGTGAGTGTGGATCAAAGCTTATACAGAAGCATGATTGGAAGCTTACTGTATCTAACAGCTAGCAGACCTGATATCTCCTTTGCTGTAGGAGTTTGTGCCAAATATCAATCTGAACCTAAGGTTAGCCACATGAATCAAGTGAAGAGAATTCTGAAATATGTGAATGGTACTAGTGACTATGGTATTCTATACAGTCATGCATCAGGAACTGAATTGAGTGGATATTGTGATGCTGATTGGGCAGGGAGTGCTGATGATAGAAAAAGTACTTCTGGATGATGCTTCTTCTTAGGGAATAACCTTATCTCGTGGTTTAGCAAGAAGCAGAACTGTGTGTCTCTCTCTACTGCTGAGGCTGAGTACATAGCAGCAGGAAGTAGTTGTTCACAACTGGTTTGGATGAAGCAAATGTTAACTGAATACAATGTCAAGCAAGATGTCATGACATTGTACTGTGATAATCTGAGTGCTATCAATATCTCCAAGAACCCAATTCAGCATAGCAGGACTAAGCATATTGACATACGTCATCACTTTATAAGAGATCTGGTTGAAGATAAAGTGGTTGCTTTGGAACATGTTGCTACTGAAATGCAATTAGCTGATATTTTTACTAAGGCCTTAGATGCAAATCAGTTTGAAAATTTAAGAAGCAAATTAGGGATTTGGATATATGAGGATTAGTGGATCGTTTGTTGGTGTGCAGGAGGACGGTGTGTTTGGTGCAGTTGTCTTATGTGTGTGAGCTTATCTAGTTGGTGAAATTGACAAAATAAGAATGTTGGGAAACAAACAAGAACATTTTTTATTGCTGAAAGTACTCAACATTTCATTTTTTTTAACAGAAACTACAAGCAAAGAGGTTTATTGTTTGGATTCAGCTACTCATTTCAACCACCTGAGTTAATGAAATTAACCCAGTCTTCATTTGTTTCATCATCAGAAGCATGTTGTAGCACTGGAGGTTTTTTGATGGTCTTCATTCTTGTTTCTGTCATTCTGCCTGTTCTTGTTGCTCCTATAGAAGACCCTGTTGTTGTCATTTCTTTGGACTTCATCTCATTTGGTTTGGTGGTCTTGGTTTTTTGGTCGTGCTTCAATTGACCCTTGTGTGTATCAACTGTCTTGGAGGACTGACTCATGTTTCCTTCTCAGTTTAGCTGTAGTAAGAAGCAGTTTGGTGTAGTTTTTATAATGGACACCCCTTGTTTGTATCGCCTGGTCAGTCAAAGTTGGTTGGTGTCTGTGCATCTCTCTCTCTCTTGAGTAATGTGCCACTCTTTCCAAGCTGTGGTACTTTAGCATGTTTGACCAAGTGTCAGAACATTGATAGTGGTCTTTTGGCCAATTGTGGCTAAAAGGGAGGAGAAGTGAGTTAGTAGTGTTTTTTTTGTGTTGGTTTCGTGGCTTGAAGGGGAGTTTGTTGTTTTGTTTTTTTGTGTGCTGCTAAGTGTGCAGCTGGTTTCCTTGGGTGTCTGTTTCTGCTAAATGTTAGTGTTGTTATGTGGTACTTTCTGCTGCAGGTATCTCTGATGTATGCTGATATTGTTTTAGCCAAAATTAGCCAAAGGGGGAGATTGTTAGTTCTGTTATTGGCTACAATTTTGGTAAAACAATGTGTTGGTTCAAGATGTCATGTCTGATGTCTTAACATGTGTTGCTAACATTCTGCCTGTGGTGTGTTACTTAGGGTTGCAGTTTTGTGCGTGATGTCAAGACTGATGTCTTAACATCTGTTGATAGAACATTGTGTTATGTTTTAGGGTTGCGCGTTTTTGTTATGTTTTTGAGCTGTTTGAGAGATTGCAGGCGAAAATCTTGGAGCAGATTTGTTCTGATGCAATCATTTGTGGAGTATATATTGTTACTGTTTTAGGGCGAAAAGATTTGAAGATAAAATCAGTTTTAATTGTGAATCAAATCTGAGATTTTCAAGGAGTCCAAGCCCAAGAATAAGTTTCTATTTAAAGCAGCCTCAACCCTACTTGGAAGAGACGAAGACAAGAGATTGTGTACCGAGTGTCAAGTATTAGGGTTTGTGTTTTCGTCTGTGTATTGTGAGTCATTCATTCGTCTATTTTGATGTTTGAATTGGAATGATTTAGTTGGGTTGTATGTTGTCCACTCTAAGCTTTTAAGCATGAGTGTTTGTTCTTGATTGAAGCTTTTAAGCAAGATCAAGGTATTGTGGTTTGAGTGTGTCTTCTTATTTTGTTATTTTCTGTTTTCATCACTGTTGTGATTGAGGGGGAGTGAGAGGGTTCTCATACCTAAGAGTGTCTTAGGTAGAAGTGTCATTGGGTAGTGATTAAGTGAGTAGATTGTCAATTGGTGTGTTGACTGTAGAATCTACAAATTAATACTACTAATAGTGAATTTCCTCCCTGGCTTGGTACCCCCAGACGTAGATTGTTAGACCGAACTGGGTGAACAATTCTCTGTGTTTGTTTACTGCTTTTAAGTGCTGTTATTTTATTGTCTTGTTCATATAGCATATATTGATGTTGTGACATCTCACTCGACTTTACATATCTGATACCAGAATTTCAGTATTATTTACAAAGGGGTGGGGCTTACACTATATCAAGAGGTCCAAAAGATTTTTTGTACAAGTGATGGGGCTTACAACTCGAGGAGGGGCCCAAATGATTATTTGTTTGAAAAATGGCGATCGCGCCGAGGTTTAAAAACACAGTGGGTCTTATATGATGACCGAGGCCCAAATTATTTTGGTTTTCAAAAGGGGTTGGGTCTTACACTCTATTAGAGGCCCAAAAGTGTTTTTGTACAAGTGATGGGTCTTACAACTCAAGGAAAGGCCCAAGTGATTTTAAACTGGCGATCGCGCCGAGATTTTTTATTGTGTCGGGACTTATACAATATCTGAGGCCCAAAAATTGGTTATGTACAACAAGGGTTGAGTCTTACACTCTATTAGAGGCCCAAAGAGTTTGAAAAAGATTTGTTTAGGGTGATTAAGATCAAAAACCTAAATTAATTTCAAAATGCATTTTAATTAAATATAAATTTGATTAAAATGACCAAAATTATCAAACATGTGTGAAAAACAAGTTGTGATCTTGGATTAATGTTTGAAAAATCATGTTTTTATCCACAAAATGATTGGAAACCATTTAAGTTTGGAAAATCAAGGAGGAAAAAATATTTTAAATGTTAAAAAACAAATAAAAATTAATTCTTTGCAAAAATATCAAGTATATGAAATAAATAATTTTTTTGGGAATTTTTGGTAAAATAAAATATTTTAACATTTTTGTGAATTATTAAAAAAAGAATCAACTCAAAATCATTAAAATTCTGAGAGAAATTTATTTTTGAATCAATTAAATAAAATCACAAAAATTCAAATATTCAAATATTTGAAAAAGGGTGCCAAGAACACCTTGGTCTTGCCCGCATGCTCTGTTCTTGGCTGATTTGCGATTTCTCATCAATCTCACTGAATACTTGATGAAATCACACAATTCACATATCAATCTACTCGTTTTCACCTCACGATCATGTCTATGGTCTTTAATTTCATTTATTTTAAGCATGAAATAAGAAATCAAGATAAAACCTCAAGAACCCTAAATTCTGCGTGAAGGCTGGGAATTTTGATACACGATTCATACAAAGCAAGTAATTGAGGGGAAACATTCTATGCATGATTATGAACATTTGGCAAAAGTATTGTGCGAGGAAATATGCATAGATTAAGAGATGACCAAGTTTAGGCTTACTTGAAGGTCGTGGCAGCAAGAGCAATTTGATTTTTGAGTTGGAGGTGTTACAGATGAGTTGTGATGATTTGAACAACTTCCCTACACCACATGGAGTGTGTTTGAATGTTTGGACTTGGTTGGAAATGCTTGGATCACTTCATGGCATCTCAGCTGCATATAGGCTTCAAGTGGATTTAGAGCTTTGTGATTTTAGTGTTCCAGATGGATAGAAGTGGTTTGATCAGCTCAGGTATGATGTATATGAGGTGTTAGAGCAATTGGTTTTAGTGGAATTGCTCTCTACTGAAAAATTCGATAGTGACTTGTTAAGAAATGCATTTTTGAGAGTGAGAGGATGATTTTGAGAAAGGCAAGTGTTATAGGCCTTTGGTGTACTTAAACTGATTAGAAATGAGGTCTATTTATAGTGTGTCAAGTTTGTTTTGCAAGGAATAGGGAATGGCAACTGCAGCAGGCCTTTGGCCAATTGGATCACTTTGGAATCTCAAGTCTCCTCTAGCCATTGACTAAAGGTTAGAGCACATGCCTATGGTTCTTTGATTCAAGGATAAGGCTTGACTGAAGTGTTCATTCTTGCTCGGATACATGCCACCTCTAAGCATCCATTGAATGCTCCATAACAAAATTGGAGTCTTGAGGCATCTTTAGCTTTTAGGGGTGCCAAACCTATATGTAGTTCCAAAGACTTGGGAGGCTTATGGATCAGTGTTTGTCCCTCCTTGGTCTCCCCCTGAGGTGTGCAGATGGATAAACTTGTTTGTCATTTGCACAAATTAATCAAATCGATCCAATGTGCACAAATCTGCCTGGTCATGACAGTTGCAGCAAGGCATGTTGCAGCTGTCATAATTCTTAGCTCAGATGGAATTTGATGGAGTTCTTGGCCATTTTGGAAAGCTCTTATCTGATACAACATATGTGTGATCATAGTTTATCTTGACACTTTTTTCGATCCAAGTGAAAAATCCCCCTACATTTGAAAAAAGTGAAACCGATTCTGACTTAGTGAAAATTTCACTAAGTGTTGGAAAAAGTGGCATTTTCATGTTTTTGTCATTTTGGTCACTCCACAACTAAAAATCCATGAGGAATTGGAATGAGGTGTAGTTGACACTTTTAAAGTATGCCATGAGAGCTACAAACCCATCTTTGGATCATTCAAAATAGTAGCTTGATCTCAAGTTATGATCCTTGGAAGTTGGTACCCTAGCCACTTTGTTCCATAACTTAAAAAAATTCTAAGTTTTTATGGTTACCCCTTTTACAAGTTATCTCACTTTCTTTGATTTTTCTTGAGGAATGATGATTCAAATCACACATTAACATTGTTTTAGGGTTAAAGAACCATAATTATGAAAAATCTCAAAAAGTCAAACTTGACTTTTGTGCACATTTGACTTTTTTTCAGTAGATGAAATTCAAATTGTGTGATCCTTTATGAAATCAAGTCCTTGACCTAAATCAAACTTGATGGATATGTTCCATAGGTGCTATAGGGTGTATTGAATCATGTCCCAAGGTTTGGGAGCATGTCTTGGTCAAAAGTCAAAGGTACATCTGACTTTTCCCTCAAAACCCTAATTGTGGTTCAGATGAAATTGAAACTTGTGAATCAAGCTTCTTCGATAAATTAATTGTTGTAAATGGATCAATGTGGTGTATTTGAGGCCCTCAAATCATGTATTGAGGTCTTGGCTCATGTTTTGTCCCAAAAGTCAACTTAGGGGTGAATTAGGTCAAGAAACCCTAATTCCTGATTTTTGGTAAATGCATCCCCTGAGGTTAAATGGACTTGATGATTGGGTCCATGAGGTCCCATGGAGTATATAGGCTTATGCTTTGAAGAATTGGCTCATGCCTAGAGGAAAATTTCCATCTGGAGGCCCTGGTCGACCAAAACCCTAATTTGGTGACACTGACGATCTTGAGGTTGAATCCACTTGGAAGCTTGCAACCTTGTGCTTAATCCTTGATGTGGGAGTCCTCTTGATTCTTTATGTAGGTTTGAGAGGTTAGACAAGTTGAAGATCATGTCATTTCATGATTGATCCTTTGTCTAAGGCTTTGAGAGGGCTTGAAACCCTAAGTCTTGATTATAGTGAATGCTCACCCATCTTTGGGGAGACTGATGAGGCATAATGGTACATCCATATTATGGTGATGATTTGCACAATGATGGGAAATCTTGGTGGTCAAAATTTGGGGTATGATAGATAACATAACAAAATTTTGAACGTGTTGTTTAGAAAATGTACTGCAACTACGTCCCAGTTCTCAATCGCCAAAGCTTCATAAAAACTTTCATTTATCTAAAAATGAACAAAAGAACAGTCGAAAACAATTATGCAGAACATGATACACGTGTACAATTAGAAAAGTCATGATGAACTAAACAAATACCTGCAGAAGGTCATTTGTGGGGGAAGGTTGAGACGGTGTCTAATGTAGAATGCAAGAAAATATGTCAGTTAAAATGGAATAAGAAGATAGGTTCAAAAATCATATTAAGTAGGAAGAGTTCTACCAATTTTTAAACACATAGACTGGTTAGGTGTTTGAGGACATATTCATCCCGATAGATAGAGACAACAGATGCATTATCCCTTGATGGTTTCCACTTGACCTAAAATGCCATGGTGACACCCACCAAAACATCAAGTGCTAAAGAATATTAAAGTGGTTCATTGACTCCAGCCTACTGTTAAATGGGAAAATTAAAGTTTTAGTAATTATCATACACTCAAAAAATGTATACCAAAAGATCAAATTATATAACTTGACCTCAAGCATGTTGTTGCGCATTTAAGCTACTGAACTTTTCTAAAGCTGTAAGCACTTACGGTTTCATAGAACAAAGGTAGCACGACATCCATCACTGACAACTTCAATAAGAATTTTATACCCAATTATGCAAGAAGTTTAGGTTTATATAACAAAAAATAGAATTCAAGGTAAATGTTATATTTATAATTAGCCTTGACCTGTAAATTTCAGTTTTTGTATTGTGGCCAGCACCACACATAAGTTTGTTGATGTCCATTGGTAATCCCTTAACATTCATGACATGCTTGGTAATATCAACCTCTGTGGAATGTTTTCAGTTTGTCCATTTTTGTAACTGTAAGACATTAAGTGATCTGTAGGGAATGTCACATGGAAAATAAGGACTACATAGATATAGTGTTGACATACCAAGAAATGGTCATAAAATAAGTAATAGTATTAGTTGCTACATCTTTAAGTTGTATAATCTGACTGATAGGAAGAACGATTGCGTTATTCATGAATTTATCGTATGGGGTAAGCTGAGAACTTTGAGTAGTTTGAAACTAGTTTTGTTAATGTGAAGTCATTGTTTGACTTGAACCTTCAATGAAAGACATTTTTGGGATCCTATGTCAAATGAATTATAAAAGTCTCAGTATGATGAAGGAAATATATAGGAAATAAATGTAAATAAAGTTAAACATAAAGTATAGTATTTGCAGGAACGAAGAACCTGTTTAGGAAATATTTAATCTCAGGTAAATTATCATTGATGTGCAACTTAGTTACATTTAATGTGTTTGAAATATATAATGGATACTTTTCTACATGGTAGTTAAATGACAGATAAATAGTTGGGCACAATAAAAACTGAAACATAGTAAAAGGAAAAAATGTTTGAGTTTTAACCTTCCTCGCTAACTTTGAGAAATTGAAAAATGCAGCAAGCAAAAATATATAAGTAACCCAGTTTTGTCGTCTCCACAGGGATCAGTGCGAGGGAAAGAATGCCATTCAACGGTTTCTATATTTCTAAGCTCATGAATCAAAAGTTCTGGTTTAAAGCGAACCAAAAGCAAATGCGGAAAATTAAATGAACAAAAAGCAAGTAAATAACAATAACACATTCTTCGGAGGAAAGAAACTCAATAGAGATCACTCAATAACACATGCATTCTTTCGACCATTTCATACACAAATCACTCATTCGTCTAATATCCTCACGTATCACTCACAACAGAGGTTATGTCTAACACAACGCCGAGAGAACAACGGTATTGTCTCATTGGTGATGTCTCACGCAATTCAACAACACAGAGAAGTAAGAACTGATACTCACGCAAGTGTTAAGTCTAAATCTATCTCTAGAGTTCAGACAAAAACAATATTACTATAACATCCATGTCAAACTCATGAGTAATTCATATACAAAGCCCTGATCAGAATACAAACATATGATTAACCCTGCATTCAACTAATTTACCAACTGTATAAGAACGCCGTTCTTCATCGCTATTGTCACGCATCCTCGCAATACCGTATCGATCCTACTCATGCTACCCATGCTACTTAATCAACACAATACAACAAAAGGTACCATGAATATCAATTCACAAACCCCTGTCAAAAGCTTGCTCATTGACAGATGAAAATCTAAGATTAACGATTCGATATAGGTTTTGTCACGACCCACAAATAATCAATCAAAGACAAACAATCAATAAAGAATCAAAACATATTCATAAACATAGATTAGATGAAATACATAAGGTATCAAGATATTTACATACAAAACCTTAACAAATAGAGGATACAAAGAGAAGAAAGGAGAAGAACAAATTTCTCACGGTTCGTCGGAGCCGATTAAAGCACATCCTACTCCGGATCATCAAGATGCATCATCCAATGTTGTTTCTAAGCCTATCTACTCCTAAAATATGTTTGATGAAGTTGGGAGAAAGTTCCCCCAAAAACATAACCTAAAAAATGATGAAAAATGGCTTAAATGGGCAAAACTCACTTTCCAGGTTCGCCTAGCGAGCCCCCGTTCGCTAGGCGAACGTAAACCGCCTTAAAGTTGAGTTTTTTCACGATTCTGGAACTTTTTGTTCGCCCCGGTTCGCCTAGCGAGCTAGCCAGCGAGTGCTCGCCACGGGGGTTCGCCCAGCGAACATGACAGAAAACGAGAATTTGTTTTCTTCATAACTCTTGAACCGTAACTCCGATTGACGCACGATTTGAAGCATTGGAAAGATTATTCAATGCTCTTTATGAATATGGAAAAATCCCATTGCTGGAACACCTACAAAAATAAATGAAAATCGATTAAACTCAATGATATTTACACGGTAACGCACTATACACCGAAAACGTAAAGTAAACGTATTTACACACAAAGTGGGATTTATTCAACTAATTTTAACACAAAGTAAGGATAAGTGCAACAAAACTTATATACAAAAATAGGTACAATTTGCACTTATCATTGGTACAAATGAATCTTTCCTATGTTTAATGTATTCATGGAATTGCAGTGCGTATCCTTCCCACAAGGTACAATGTATAAAGTTGTTGCTACATACATAGAAATCAAGAGTGTCAAAAAATGTGAAAATAACATGATAGATTGAAAAAAAATTGCACGTTTATTTATAGACAGATCCCAAGTCCTTTAATACCAAATTGCTTTGTTGTTTTTTACTCCCTGGTTGTAATTTTGTGTAAACAATGTCAACATGCATTCCAATAACATCTATGAAAAAGGAAGAAGGAAAAAAAATATGTTACAAGTAAGGATAGTGTGAAAACAAGATTAATTAAGAATTGAAAATCAGAGATGTTTCAACAGACCTATCAAGACATCCCTTTTCTATTTTCTTGATATAATATCAGAAAAAGGTCTGGACTTTTTGACTTTAGGTGGTATGTCATGTTTTTTTTGTCAAAAACTGAAGTTCCACCAGTGAAGACCAAGATAAATTTGTGATCGGATGGTTTGAAAAAAAGTTCATTCAATAACACTTGAAAATTTGCAATTGTATAAGTATTATTGATGATTAAGACAAAATCAAAAGCTTGTTTAAACATAGTTGAAACTTTGATATGAATATCTGACTCCTGAAAGGAAAAGTATGTCATGTATCAGTTGGTGTTATAAAATCTATAAAAATATTTGAAAAGCAAACATACTCTGTGAGACATAGAAACAGAGTAGATGAAAAGACTTTGTTAAACCAAATAATTCTAAACACAGATACGGTAACATTATAAAGCAAAAAAAATCGGTTATACGTTTAAACTGAGGTATGAAGATTGTTGCAGAAAACTTACGTCTTTATCAACCACAATCTTCTCGAGATGCTCTTTATTCTTTGATACCACAGTTCATTTGTGATGGATTCTAACAGCAATCTTCCATAGCTCTTTAGTATCATTGATATCCTTCACTATTGCAAAGGGTCTCGTCATGTTGAATAAAAAAACCAACAAAAAGTGAGTGTTTTGGATGAGATGTATTTTTGGTGGAAGAATATAGAGATGGAGAAATGAAGAAAATTGAGAGTTGAAGCAAATCAGGATTAAGATGGCAAAATGAAATGATGACAAAATGGGTATTGTGAAAACCGTAGTACAAATAGTTACTCATTGGGAATGAATAAAAATTGCTCAGGCTACTTTGAGTGAAAGTACTGTAGGTTGTGTTTCCAAGAATATTTCAACAACTTGTTTGCAACAACCAGACTCATGGTTGTAATTTGTACGATTGATCAAATAAAGTGAATACAAAGGGCTTAATCAAAATCTAATTAGTGGTTGGCTTGGAATCATCTGACAAATTCAATTGGATTGTGTCTAATAAAGACACAATTTGCAACTAAAGGGTGTAATCCTAATAACTAGCACAACTTTGTTTCTTATGTTTTAGATAATTGTATGTATAATTAGAGGAGGAAAAATGTATAAATAACTATTCTTGAGGGTATCTAAAAAATTGCAGAATTGATATTAAATAAAAATACGAAAAGTACCATAATCATTGAATGAAGAGGACAAAAGAGGTCCATTGGTAAAAGCTACAGTACAATAGAGAAATGATGGCTTTAGACTTAGACATACACGTCACACACCACATAAGAAGAAAAATATATGTCCATACTTTTGAGTTTTGGCGAGGTACTTTTGCAACAAAAAAATATCTTAAAATTATTCATGAATAGTATGTTTAGTAAATGTAATGTAACTTGCCAAAATCCAACTTTTATCAACTATCTGGCCCCATCGTTAATGCTTTATGTTTTTATGTAGTTCTGGGTTGGTTATTTTATTAAGTATTTCTAGGATTTTCTGTAGATATTATTTAGAGATATGGAATCTATGATCAAGACATGGTTGGTGATGCCTATTCTTTTCTTGTCTGCAAGCTATTTGCATTATTGTGTCAATGGCAAATCCCAGGTGCCTTGTGTTTTCATCTTTGGAGACTCTTTGTCTGATAGTGGTAACAACAACAATCTTCCTACTTCTCCAAAATCTAATTACAAACCTTATGGAATCGACTTTCCGTTCGGCCCAACCGGAAGATTTACCAATGGTCGAACTGCAGTCGACATAATAAGTAAAATTCTTTCAACATTATGAACTCTTATGTCTCTTTTTCTTTATTAGTTTCTCTTATTACTACAAAACTTTGATTGCAGCTCAACTTTTGGGATTTGAGAAATTTATTCCACCATTTGCAAACACTAGCGATTCAGACATACTTAAAGGTGTGAACTATGCATCAGGTGGAGCTGGAATTCGCAACGAAACAAGCATGGCTATGGTATAAATCAAGGAACCTTATGATTGCTTTGATTATTCAATTTAATCTTGGATGATTTATGCTACATTATGTCTATCTGTGTATAGGGCTTTGTTATCAGCCTGGGATTACAGTTAACAAATCACAGAGTTATAGTTTCTCAAATTGCTAGCAGACTTGGAAGTCTCGACAAAGCTCAACAATACCTGAACAAATGCTTGTATTATGTGAATATTGGAAGTAATGATTACATAAACAATTACTTTCTTCCACAACTCTATCCAACAAGCCACATTTATAGTCCTCAGCAGTATGCAGAAGCTCTAGTTCAAGAGTTATCTTTGAATTTACTGGTACAAGCCCACTCAAAATCTGTGTTCTAATAATAGTAGCATATTAATTGAAGTTACATTATTTATAATGAAGGTTTATAATTATAATAACTCCATTTGATTACAGGCTCTACATGGCATTGGAGCAAGAAAATATGTGTTAGTTGGGTTGGGCCGATTGGGCTGCACTCCAAATGCCATCTCTAATCATGGAACAGATGGCTCTTGTGTTGAGCAGGAGAATGCTCCTCCATTCGTTTTCAATGCCGAGCTTAAATCTCTAGTGGATCATCTCAATACTAAGTTCTCTGCCGATTCCAAATTCATCTTCATAAACAGTACATTAGAATCAGATGGCCAGAATTTGGGCGGTAAGCAAATTTCTGATGTGAGACTCTTAACATGATCAATTACTAAATTAGTTTGTCTATAAACTTATGTTTGTGATCGATTGGACATTTTCAGTCGCTAAATTGGCCGCTGAATTAGCCATTATATAGCAGTTTTTTGTAAACACAATATTATTGAAAACAATTCATTGTATTTGATTGAGGATATAGAATCTATATATAACCATGCAGCATGTTCCATGGATTTCAGGCTTTTTGGTTTCAAATGCTCCTTGTTGTCCATTAAGGTTGATTGGAGGGTGTATTCCTGATGAAAGACCATGCTATAATAGGAGTGAGTATGTGTTTTGGGATGCATTCCATCCCACTGAGGCATGGAACCTACTCGCTGCGAGAAGGTCTTATAATTCACTTAATTCAGGATTCACTTTTCCAATGGATATCAAGCAGCTAGTTGAACAAGAAACTAAGATGGAATTGGAATACACAAATGAGAACGCATCAAAGCTTAGTGCCTCTAGTTAAACAGGTTCAAGTTATTTGTATGCATTCATTATTTTCCTACCTGCATTTGAAGCAACCTTTTCATATCATATAGAATTATTGTAAACTATAATAAATTCAACTAAGTCTAATTGGCTTTGCCGCCTTAAGATTGATCTAATTTGTGCTTGATAAGTTTGTTGATAAATTTAGCATGTATATGATGTGCTCAAGCATATGCTGGCGGGAGTTCGGAGTGTGTCAAGAGCAACGAACTGATAATCTAGATTTTTGTAAGTTAAGCTTAGATGTATTTTTGAACTCTCTAATTTGATAACTTTTATGTTTTAATTTTCTATTTAAAAAATCAGATTAAGATAAAAAAAGTATTTTTAATAAGTTGGCAATGATGACTAGGATAATTTATTATTTAATAATTTTTTAATTAATAAATTAATTAAATTAATTTTTTTTATAAATATATTTTGAAATTATTAAAATAATAACTTAATTAATTTAACAAAGTTTTTTTTATTACACTAAGTGTTTTTTAAAAATATATTTAGAATTTGTAGAAGCAATCGAAAAACTTTTCTCTCACGTGGGAAATTATCGGAGGAATAGTACCTGGGGTACTTCATGCGTGGGTCGAAACCCCAAATACGAAAAAAGGTGTGTATGTTTAATCCAAAGTCTCGTATGGAGATGACGAGAATCGCCATGATTGTGGAGGAAGAGTTACGGGGAGATGAAGAAGGAGATTGTGTGGGTCATCATGATAAGGGTAATGGCTCAAATCGGGTCATGGGTGGGTCCAAATCTCATTATTTAAGATCTCCACATTTGAGCTCAAATTTTTTTAACTCGGCCTAGCAAGAAAAAAAAAACTCGTCTCAACTAAGCGGATATCATCTATGAGTTTTATGCATAAACTCATAGATGCTACATATAGACTCATACTACACAAATAATGCGGGAAATTATTTCCACTCCACATGCATCAACTCATAAGTTGCTACAGGTTGGTGCATAAGATTTTTCATTTAGCATGCATCAACTCATAAGTTGCTACAGGGTGGTGCATAAGATTTTCCATTCAACATGTGTTCTGGACTGGGCCGTAGTTTCCTACAATCAAACAGGCCCAATCCATACAACTTGAAGAAGCCCAATAAAGTCCTAGAGAAAGACACATGACTGCCATACGCGAGGCCAAAGATATGTCGGACACCTGGCATCTTGACAGTGTCGAGCATCTGAAGACAAACAGGAAAGGAAGACATCACACCCTGATGAAATGGACCTCCTCGACAGATTAACTTCTCCCCGCGAGAATACTCCCAATCTCGTTGACTCATAGGTCCTCGACAAGCATGGTTCTCCTCCGTTAGGTCATGTTCAGACCACGACTACCATATTTCCTCGACATTGTAGACTCTTCCCCGAGGAGTCTACTGACGGTCTTATCTACACAGATACTTTTCATGTAACCGTCTACTAATGGCATTAAAGGGACGGTTACACTAGGGTGTTGACCACGAGCTAGCCATTATTACTACACGTAAGCCCTAGCAATTACTTGGAACGGGTCACACGCTGGTCCCACCCGTTGCAAGTAACCGTTGGCCACGCGCTGGGGGTCTCCTATAAATACCCTCTCACTTGAGAGGGTCAGGATAAGTTAACTTCTTACTCTCACTCACTTTCTTTGTATTTGCTGTGCCCTCACTGACTTAAGCGTCGGAGTGCCCTGCAGGTACACCCCCCCGGCCGTCTTTCATTATCATCAAAGAAGCTACAATTCCAGACGCCGTTGGCCACCTTCAAACTGTCTGAACCAGGTACGATCAGTGGCGCCGTCTGTGGGAAGTTCATAAGTTTCCCCGTTTTCCTCACGATAAGCCAAACTTTCCTCATTCAACTACCAGCAATGGCCAACCCATCAGCGAATCAAGCTATAGATAATGTCATCACACAACTTGGTGGTAACACCCATGGCGACAACAACGCTCTTCAGCCTGTCGTGGAGAATGATATCAGAGATGGAATCACCGCCTCCCCATCTTCCGATGAGGTAGAATACGAGACTGCTCAACAAGATGGACAGGAAGCAATCCTCCAGCCCATCTATCATCCTGTGGATCCACCACCAATTACAGATCCGAGCACTGCTGCTTTGTTTGCGTTGGTCAATCAGACCAATCAAATGATCTTCAACCAAAACTTACGGATCGAGAAGCTAGAAAAAGGCTGTGGTCGAACTTCCCCGCGAAGACACCGACCACCTCCGTATCTCGGACATTCACAATCTCCAGTGGACTCTCGCAGCCCATCCCCAGTGAATAGAGGTCGCAGGCCACGTTTGGAGCGTAACCAGATCGAGCATCCACAGAAGCGTCATCGCTCCCCGCCACCAAAAGGGCCCACTCGTCCCTTGAAGAAGAGTAAGCCTGATGTCGAGGAGCCAAGAGGCCGTCATAAGGAAAACTCCCCGAGACGTCACTATGTTCGTGGTCATAATTCTCCTTCTGTATCCCTGGGAGGCAGCGATGATGACGACTACCGGACTCCTCTATCCAGACATATAATGGAAGCTCCTATTCCTAAAGGCTTAGAGAGACCTCCATCCTTGGGGACTTATGATGGAACATCTGATCTGGACGATCATGTCGAGAGCTTCGAGGCTCTGCTCGACTTTAGAAACGTCTCCGGCGCTATCAAATGTCGACTATTCCCTACGACCCTTCGGAAAGGGGCCATGGCTTGGTATAAAAACCTGGCACCTGAATCAATAGCGTCATGGAAAGCTCTGAGGGAACGTTTCAGGAAGCATTTTACAGCTTCTCAAAGACATCCAAAAACTATATCCTCCTTGGAGGCCATATTCCAAGAAAAGAAAGAATCTCTCCGGAGCTACATAGAGAGATTCAATAAAGAAGCGGTCGAGGTCCATACGACCGACCATATAAAATTATATCTCATCATCAAAGGACTGCGGGTTGGATCCAAGTTCGCAGAATCTGTCGGATTACACCGTCCTCGCAGCTTCGAAGGTTTCCTCGAACGAGCTCAATCACACATTGAGTTCGAGGAAGCAGAAGCAGCCCAGATTGCCCTTGATTTAAGAAGAAGAGAAGGCCCCCGTGGCCGGAACAGGGAAGACTCCCCTCCACCTAGGAGAGGAGGGGATAGAAGATGAGAAGATTCCCCTCCACCCAAGCGAGGCGGGGAGAGGAAAAAAGAAAATCAAAATAAAGAGTCCCGCGAATCTCGGGGATCTGCCGATCTTTTCAAAGATTACACTCCACTAAACGTGTCCCGTGCTCGCATTTTCAGTGAATGTGCAAATTCGGAGTTCGTGAAAGGGGGAATCCGCTTCCCAAAACCAACAGCTCTCAAACCAAATACTGATAAATCCAAGTACTGCCGGTTCCATCGCAGTCACGGGCATGTTACCGAGGATTGCATCCACCTTAAGGACGCAATCGAAACGTTGATTAAAGAGGGCTACCTGAAAAAGTACGCCAAACAAGACGAGGCTCCTCGTCCCACCGGCCAGGAAGCTCTAAATACCGAGGAGTCGAACCATCCGGACACTGGAAAACTGCAGGTTTTCTTAAGCATCACACGACCTGAAGACTTCGGTTTCCAAGGAAATATTAGCGATGCCGAATCTATTCGAAACATATGGAAGAGCTTCCCGGCAGAAGAACTAGTAAGTGTTCGCAGTACGTGGGAAAGTTTCCCCCAAGCCCTAGTCATATCGGGCAAAAACCCTGAACGAGTGACCGTCGGTTCAATAAAGAGGAAGTTTGACGAGCTAAGGACATCCACTCCTCGAGACCCAACTCTCAGCTTATCTCGTGGAAAATCATGCCCTATAAGTTTCTATCTCGAGGAGTTACCAGGTGGATCCCCGAATGCTAATATACCTCTCCTAATTCGGGCACAAATGGCCAACTTTGATGTGCATCGGATTTTGGTCGATCAGGGAAGCTCGGTAGACATCATGCACACTCACCTCTTCGACACTTTCCAGCTGACAAAGCATCACCTATCCCCATATGTGGGATCTGATCTACAAGGCTTCAACGGCGCGTCTACTAGACCTCGAGGTTATGTAGAATTGTTGGTCACATTCGGAGTAGGTGAAATAGCTCGACAGGCGAAGACGCGTTTCCTAGTGGTCGACTGCCCTTCCCTCTACAACTGCATCTTGGGAAGGACCACTTTGGCTGAAATAACAGCTGTACCATCCACTGTCCACCTAAAAATGAAGTATTATACGACACAAGGACGTGTGGTTACCCTCCACGGGGATATTGAAGCAGCTAGAAGATGTTTTGATGCAGCGATCAAAGGTCTAAGTGTTGTCGGTGGCATCCACCCCAGAAGAGCAACTTCAGATGTCGCACAGGTTCCACTACCGCCGGTCAGCGCGATCGACCTTGATAGAATGTTCACCGGGGAACGAGAAGAAGTTGCAGGCAAAGACCTCCCAGTTGAAGTCAACGGGCAGCCTCTCTACCCAACACGCCCCATCCCAGACGGAGATATCGAGCTGATCCCTCTTGGCGACGACCCAGAGCGAACTGTGAAGATCAGCCATGGACTCCCCGACTTGGCGAGGAGGCAGCTGAAGGCATGTCTCCGAGAGAATGCAGATTTGTTCGCTTGGAGCGCTTCGGAGATGCCCGGATTAGATCCTCAAGTGGCTTGTCACCAGCTGACCATAAATCCAAATGTTAGGGCTATAGCTCAACGTAGGCGTAGGCAGTCTTTAGAAAAAATGGAGGCTGCTGAAAAAGTTGTAAAAGACCTCCTAGAGGCAAACTTTATTTCGGAGGCCAAGTACACCACTTGGTTGTCCAATGTTGTACTTATTAAAAAATCTAATGGAAAATGGAGGATGTGCATTGACTACACGGATCTTAATCGGGCATGCTTGAAAGACTCTTACCCATTGCCTAACATCGACCGACTGGTCGACAATTCTGCAGGATTTAAACTGTTGTCTTTCATGGATGCTTATTCGGGATATAACCAAATTCCCATGGATAAGGCCGACAGAAAGCATACAGCTTTTATGACTGAGTCGGGCAATTATTATTATTATAATGTAATGCCCTTTGGTATGAAGAATGCTGGCGCCACCTACCAACGGATGATGAACAAGGTCTTCCGAGCAGAAATTGGTGACATGCTCGAAGTCTATATGGACGACATGATCGTTAAATCCGCAGAAGAAGTCGACCACGCTGCTCATCTTAAGAAGGTGTTCGACACGGCAAGGAAATGTCGCATGAGATTCAACCCCGACAAGTGCACTTTCGGGGTTCGAGCAGGGAAATTCCTCGGCTTTTACCTTACAGAGAGAGGAATTGAAGCGAATCTCGACAAATGTAAGGCCTTTTCTGAGATTCCTACTCCAAAGTCAAAGAAGTTGATACAGTCACTCAACGGAATGTTAACTGCCCTCTCTCGTTTTGTCGCTAAATCTTCCCAATACGCACTCCCATTTTTCAAACTTCTTCGACAGAAAGCAACATTTGAATGGAGTGAAGAATACGAACAAGCCCTCCTCCATCTAAAACAAGTCTTATCACAATCCCCGGTCTTGTCCCGACCAGATAACGGGGAAATACTCTTCTTGTACCTGGCCATCACCGGTGAAGCGGTAAGTGTTGTCCTCATACGGGAGACCCCCGACGGACAGAAACTGATTTATTTCACGAGCAAAGCTCTTCAGGGTCCCGAGCTCAGATATCAATAGATTGAAAATGTCGCCTTGGCCCTCGTAACTGAAGCCAGAAGACTACGCCATTACTTCCTAGCCCACACAATTGTGGTAAGAACTGAGCAGCCTATCAGACAGCTCCTTAACATTTCAACCAGATGCAACTCTTCATTGCCCGCAAGCTATCAGTGCCCGCCTTATGATAATTGCCCGCAAGCTATCAGTGCCTGGCTCATGATAATTGCTCGCAAGATATCAATGCCCGACGTCATGATAATCATGGAAATTTCTACTATGCTGATATCCTCCTCGGATTATCCCTTGGCATTTCCCCGACACGATTATTGACCCTCAAGTCATTACTCTGATATCTCAAAGCAACGACTTGGGGGGGGGGCTCCTGTTCTGGACTGGGGCGTAGTTTCCTACAATCAAACAGGCCCAATCCATACAACTTGAAGAAGCCCAATAAAGTCCTAGAGAAGGACACATGACTGCCATACGCAAGGCCAAAGATATGTCGGGCACCTGGCATCTTGACAGTGTCAAGCATCTGAAGACAAACAGGAAAGGAAGACATCACACCCTAATGAAATGGACCTCCTCGACAGATTAACTTCTCCCCGCGAGAATACTCCCAATCTCGTTGACTCATAGGTCCTCGACAAGCATGGTTCTCCTCCGTTAGGTCATGTCCAGACCACGACTACCATATTTCCTCGACATTGTAGACTCTTCCCCGAGGAGTCTACTAACGGTCTTATCTACACAGATACGTTTCATGTAACCGTCTACTAATGGTATTAAAGGGACGGTTACACTAGGGTGTTGACCACGATCTGGTCATTATTACTACACGTAAGCCCTAGCAGTTACTTGGAACGGGTCACACGCTGGTCCCACCCGTTGCAAGTAAGCGTTGGCCACACGCTGGGGGTCTCCTATAAATACCCTCTCACTTGAGAGGGTCAGGATAAGTTAACTTCTTACTCTCACTCACTTTCTCAGTATTTGATGTGCCCTTACTGACTTAAGCGTCGGAGTGCCCTGCAGGTACACCCCCCCCGGCCGCCTTTCATTATCATCAAAGAAGCTACAATTCCAGACGTTGTTGGTCACCTTCAAACTGTCTGATTCAGGTACGATCAACTTGCATCAACTCATAATTGCTATAAATTTGTGCATAAAATAGTTTATTCAATATGCATTGACTCATAGGGCTAAAGGTTGATGCATGGGTCGGTGCATAAAGACAAAAGTTTAAAATAAAGCTCACTGGATAGTATGCATCGACTCATACATGCTACAAGTCGATGCATAGAAGAAAATTTTTCTTCTATGAGTCAACGCATAACCCTACAGATCGACGCATAGGTCATAGTTTCACAAGTAATTTGCTCACTGTCCATTATGCATCGTCGCATATAATTCCATGAGTCGACTTATAACTCATTTTGCTGAAAAAATGTTTGTTATTCTTGCAAGGATTTTGTTACATTTCCACTTTTTTACACACACATATAAATATATTCATGCATCTTATTTCAATATATTGAAACCTGGAAGATACAAAGATTGCTCTTCATCTTCATTATTTTTCATAGAATTCATTCAACATTTACACATAATAATTCTTGTTGAGTGATCCAAGTTGAGAGTGATCACATCCAATTTAGCATTTGTGAAATCGAAATTGGGTTGAGAATTTTAGGGGGTTTCATTAAGAAAATCTTTATGGTTTTTACTCCAAGATCAAGGGTTAATTTGGAGGTTTTTGTGCAAGTCTTTGCATTTCGATTCAGCCGAGTGAAAGATTTGAGGAACAGGGGTTCTTGAAAAGCAGTAGCGGTAATCAGAGGATCAATTTAAAGGCTTGGGGCAAGATTTTACAATTTAGATTAAGCCAAGTGAAAGTTTTGAAGAACAGTGGTTCGGTCAAAGGAGTAGCGGTAACCGAATGATCAAATTAGAGATCTTGTGTGACTTGATCTAGCTAAGATCAGGGGGAGATAAGAAGGTAGGATCAACATCAAAAACAGGGTTTGGAGGCTTGAACTTCTACTACTTCTCTTGTAAACTAATATTGCAAAGGTTAATTATAATATCTCAATTCGATTTTGAATTGAGGGCAGACGTATCCATAGTGTGGAAAATTAGGGAAGTGCCTAAACAAATCTTGGTGTTCTCTCTCTCTCTCTGTCTCTATCTCTGTCTCTCTCCCTCTCTCTCTCTCACTCTCCCTTTATGGCACAAACGTCTTTGGTCTTACCATGATCGGAGATTATGACAACTTCTTTGCTTTGATCAGGGAGATAGTCTTGTATCATGTTAATCGACCCAAAACATGAACATGGTCGAACCTCTTTCCAGTCCAACTGATTTTGAAGAGCCGCTCGCACGAGATAGCATCCTTGGTTATTCTTTGAGCAAAATCTATAGCGCTCATAGTTGTGGGGTGGCATCCGGCCACACCCGCTTTGTATGCAGTGAATCTTTACTAGATCTGTTTCCATCGAGCGGACATCCCGACTTTGATGCCTACCCGGATTAGAAGCCACCAGTAGATTGGAAGCTGTCATACCCCAAAATTTGACCACTAAGATTTCCCATCATTGTGCAAATCATCATCACAATATGGATGAACCATCATGCCTCATCAAATGCCTCAAGGGTTGTTGAGCATTCACTACAATCAAAATTAGTGTTTTAAGCCCTCTCAGAGCCTTAGACAAAGGATCAATCAAGGAATGACATGATCTTCAACTTGTCTAACCTCTCAAACATCCACAATGGATCAAAAGGACTCCCACTTCAAGGATTAAGCACAAGGTTGCTCCCTTCTAGGTGGATCAAGTCTCAAGATCGCCAGTATCACCAAATTAGGGTTTTGGTCGACCAGGGCCTCCAGATGAAAAATTTCATCTGAACACAAGCCAAAGATCCAAAACACAACCTAATGTACTCCATGGAACCTCATGGACCCATTCATCAAGTCAATTTTGCCTCAGGGGATGCATACATAAAAAATCAGGAATTAGGGTTTCTTGACCTAATTCACCCCTAAGTTGACTTTTGGGACAAATCATGAACCAAGACCTCAAGAGAGGATTTGAGGGTCTCTAATGAATTATATGGATCCATTTGGGACAATGGATTGATCTAAGAAGCTTGAGCAACAAGTCTCAATTTCATCTACACCACAATTAGGGTTTTAAGGAAAAAGTCAACTGTAACTTTGACTTTTTACCAGGACATGCTCCCAAGCCCTAGGACATGCCCCAATATACCCTATGACACCCATGGAACATGTCCATCAAGTTTGATTTAGGTCAAGGACATGATTTTCTGAAGAATTGCACAGTTTGGAATTCATCTGATAAAAAGTCAACTGTGCACAAAAGTCAACTTTGACTTTTTGAGATTTTTCACCAAATTGGATTTTTAACCCTAAAATGATGTTAATGTATGATTTGAATCATCATTCATCAAGAAAAATCAAGAAAAGTGGGATAACTTGTAAAAGTGACAAGGGTACCAACTTTGGAGGATCATAACTCCTAAACCACAAAGCCATTTTTTCTCATCCAAAGATGGATTTGTAGCCCTCATTACCCTCTACAAAAACTTCAACTAGACCTAAGACCAATTCATTAAGGATTTTGAGTTATGGAGTGATCAAAATGGCTGAAAAGTGAAAATGTCACTTTTTCCAACACTTAGTGAAATTTTCACTAAGTCAGAATCTGCCTTCACTTTTTGCTAAATGTAGAGGGATTTTTCACTTGGATTAAAAAGAGATCAAAACCAAATATGTTTAAACAGTTGTTATATCATGTAAGGGCTTTCCAAAATGGCCAAGAACATTGCCAAATTCCATTTGAGTCATGAGATATGACATTGGAAAGTTGCCTTGCTGAAATCTGTCAAAGGCAAGGCAGAATTTGCAACTTTGCTCGATTTGCCAAAATCAGCCAAATTCAAATGGTCCTATCCACTTGGACACATCTGAGGATTGAATCTAAAGGGGACAATCACTGAGCCAAGCCTCCAAAGTCCATGGAACAAGAAATAGCATGTTGAACCTAGAATGGCCAAAATAGGGACAAGACTCCAAATTTGGATTGAAGCATTCAATGGAAGTATCAAGGTGGCATGGACTGAGCCATTCTCATCTGAAATCAGTTAAGACTTATCCAAGACCAAGGGAACCACAGCCCTGTGCCCTAACCTCTAGTCAATGGCTAGAGGAGACTTGCATTTCCATTGGCCAACATTGAACAAACACCTGCTGCAGTTGCCATTCACTGTGGATCCCAAAACAAACTTGCTCTACTATAAATAGAGCTCAATTGTGATCAGTTTGAGTACACCAAAGCCATCTAACAAATGCTTTCCTCAAAATCTCTTTCTCTTGGCAAAAATGCCTTTCTTAGCAAGGTAGCTATCGGGTTTTGAGTTTGAGAGCTTTTCCAATTAAACCAATCACTCACACACCTCACATACATCATATAGAAGTGATCCAAACACTCACATAACATCTGGAAGACTGATTTCACAAAATCACCAGCCAATTGCTCAAGTTCTTGACAGTTTTGCAGTTGAGGTGCCATCTTCAACTCCAAACCATTTCAATCCATTCCAAGCACTCAGACACATCACTTGGTACCTAGGGAAGCTATCCACATCATTGGAACCTAACTGTAACACCTCCAACACAAAACACGATCACCAGCTGCAAGTGGTAAGCATGAGCTCTTCTAACTCTATGATCCATGCAATTTTTGCTGCACAATAATTTGGCCATATGTTCATAATCATGCATGGAATGTTTTCCCTCAATTAATTGCATTGTTTGAATCGTGTATCAAAAATCCTAGCCTTCATGCAGAAATTAGGGTTCTTGAGGATTTTTCATGATTTCTTGTTATATGTTTAATTTAAATGAAATTAATGGACATAGACATGATCGTGAGGTTGAGACGAGCATAATGATATGTGGATTGCATGTTATAATCAAGTATTCAAGGAGTTTGGATAGAAAATGCAAATCTGAGAATCTCAGAACACGCGCGTGTTCTTCAGCTTGTTCTTGGCGCCTTTTTTAGAAATTTGAATATTTGAATTTTGTGATTTTATTTAATTGATTCAAAAATTAATTTCTCTCTGAGTTTTAATGATTTTGAGTTGATTCTTTTTTTAATAATTCACAAAACTGTTAAAATATTTTATTTTATCAAAAAATCCCAAAAATATTATTTATTTCATATAATTGATATTTTTGCAAAGAATTAATATTTTAATTGTTTTTGACATTTTAAATATTTTTTCTACATTGATTTTGCAACTTTTAATACTTTCTAATTATTTTGTAGGTCAATACTTAATTTTTGAAGCATTAATCGAAAATCACAATTTGTTTTTCATATGTTAAACAATTTTGATCATTTTTAATTGAATTTTTATTCAATTAAATACATTTTTGAAAACAAATTAGGGTTTTTGGATTAATTCAACCCTCATAAATCAATTTCAAATCACTTTGGGCCTCTTGAGAGAGTGTAAGACCCAACCCACTTGTACAGAAATATTTTGGGCCTCATTCGTTGTATAAGTCCCTCTGTACATTTTCAAATAAACGGCACGATCGTCGCCTTTTCAAAATAACCCCGGGCCTCTCCTTGAGCTATAAGACCCATTCAAAATACTTTGGGCCTCTATTAGAGTGTAAGACCCAATCCCATTTTAACCAAAACATTTTGGGCCTCACTTATTGTATAAGTCTCTCTGCGTTAAAAGAAAACCTCGGCGCGATCGCCATTTCAAACGGAAAAATCATCTGGGCCTACCCTCGAGTAGTAAGACCCATTTCATTTCTAAAACTCTTTGGGCCTCTTGAAAGAGTGTAAGACCCATCCCTTTGTACAGAAAACCTTTTTTGGCCTCAGTCACTTGTATAAGTCCCTTTGTACAAATTCAAACAGTGCGCTCACTGATAAAACCCTGGGCCTCTCCTTGAGCTGTAAGCCCCAAATCTTTCTTTTTCAAAGCACTTTCTCCTTTGATTTTGAATATACTGTTGTTTTCAATCTTTCTTTGTTGAACAACTAACCAAACAGCATGGAAGCTCTACAAACGAGTAAGTGGTTATTGCTTTCATTTACCGCTTTCATATACATATAACTGTATTGTGGGGCTGTTTCACTGTAAGTCTTCTTTCATAAACTCATATCGACTGTGTAATAATAGTATAGATATTTAGAGTTTCCCCGGCAACTACGTCTAGAACTAGGTGACGCCGTTTCGTTTATTCGTAGAAATAGACAACTAGATCCCCAATAGGATCACCAGATACAGTCTTCTCTTCGGCTGTCCTCATTAGGAATTGTCAAGAAACTCTACTCCCAGAGATGAATGTATTCTCCGTGAATGGCATCTTTGAGTTTCTTCCAAATTCTCGAACTTTCCTGACTTTGATCTATTCTCGGTGAATAGCATTGCCTTGAATTTCTCGGGATTTGGGGACCCATCGGCTTCTTAAAAGCATCGGCCTCCTCTTGGGCATCGTACAAGGACCCACAGGCTTCCTAAAAGCAACCCCGCCTCCTCTTGGGCTTAGTACAAGGATCCTACGGCTTCTTAGAAGTATTCACAACCTCCTCTTAGGCTTCGTATAATGATCTCTTCCTCCAGGAATGATAGCCTTCTCTTGGGCTTAGTACAAGGACCCGTCGGCTTCTTAAAAGTTTCCAGCCTCCTCTTGGGCTTCATACAAATTGTCTTGACGACCTCCTAGAGGTATAGGAACAGAACTTAGTCATCTGCATAGAACAGTCCTTTCATAGAGTCTACTACTGTTTCTCAAAGCATAGTACAAAAGATGAAACTCTAGACTTGGACAGTCTAACTTCCTTGAGTCTCAAAGACATTCTCAAGTGACTCCTTCGTTAAATAGGAAGGAAACCCGCAGACTCGGACAGTCTCAATACCCTTTGGATTTCCCGCTTCCTTAAAGAATAGGAATAACCCAGATCCTTGAATCAAATCCCTGAGTACAGTATTGCTCATATAAGAACTGATTTTCTCTTTCAAAATCAGTATACTGGACCTGTCACTTAACTGAAACAGTCACTATAGCCTCCTCTTAGGATTTGTGTAATGATCATTCGTCAGTGAAGTTAGCCTCCTCTTGGGCTTTGTACAATGATACTCCACAGCGGAGTCAAACAACGTTTAGCCTCTCTCTCGAGCTTTGTACGAGACACATAAGAGACTCCCTCGTTGGGTCAATCACCCCTTTCGCCTCCATCTCGGGCTTTATACGAGATACAAAAAGGTTCTTATTGAGCCAAACAAGCAACAACCTCCATCTCGGGCTTCATACGAGATACAAAAAACTCCCTTGTTGAGTCAAATAGCCTCCATCTCGGGCTTTATACGAGATACCAAAAGATTCCATCGTTGAGTCAAAACCTTTTAGCCTCTCTCTCGGGCTTTGTACGAGACACATAAAAGCCTCCTCTTAGGCTTTGTATAAGAAAACCACTGGTTAATCCAATTAACCTTTTAGCTTCAAAGCTGTGCCTCGTTCACAGTACACAAACATCAACAACTCCTTCCTCTTCAGCTAATCGCTGTAAGCGGCAAGCCTCTGGATCATCTACATCCATGCCACTGTCCCTCTTTTAGCATGAGCAATTCCTAAGGAAAGATACCATTGCTCTACACTGAGTTAAAGTGTTCTCCTTCAGGTTAAAACCCCCTATAAAGGAAATTATGGCATTGCCGGATTCACAAATCCTGGTTAAAGTAATTCTCCTTTATAAAACAGTTGTGACATACAACCCCCTCTTTAGAGATGACAAATTCTCTCTAAAGTTGGGACCTTCAGCTTCACATCTTGGGCTTTGAACAAGATACAAATAGACTCTTCAGCTTCACATCTTGGGCTTTGAACAAGATACAAACCACCTTTTCGCTTCACGTCTTGGGCTTTGAACAAGACACCAAAACAACCATTTCCTCCCATAGAATAGGAGGAACTACGAACGCTCTGATTTCCCTGTTTCGGTAAACGGGAATACGTAGGCATAAGATCGAAAGAGCACACTAAACAAAAAACCCAAATCCCATATCTCCATCAATCAAAAGCAGTAATTCAAAAACATCCGTCCTAACATCCTAATCCTTGTTCCCCGCCAGAAACCTTTTGTCTAGATAAAACCAGTATTGGCGAAAATACAAATAACCAGTACAAAGGCCCCCCCACATTGATAGCATCCGTAACCTAACAAACCGC
This sequence comes from Lathyrus tuberosus, assembly GCA_022829125.1. Lineage (NCBI taxonomy): Eukaryota > Viridiplantae > Streptophyta > Magnoliopsida > Fabales > Fabaceae > Lathyrus > Lathyrus tuberosus. Next base: position 48,403 of record JALAZF010001039.1, read on the forward strand.
TGTTTAAACTCAGTATGTAAAGCAGGGTTAATTGGAGACATCTATTTCCCTTCCTTCATCAGCTCACAATAGGATAAAAAATGAATCGACCTATAGTTTTAAGCTCAACCGCAGAGAGCGACCAGCGCTTAAGAACCGCGTCCAAAATCGCTCGCTACAGAAAAATGGCGCCCACCGTGGGGCCAATCAAGGTTAGATCTAGGCACGAACTACCTTTTCACCTCTTATGTGAAAACCACAGATTGGGGCTTCCGCCGGGGAACCCATTTTCTGTCAGGAACTTAGGATTCATAGCTTTAAAGGTCTAGGTTGTTTAGGACAAATATATATACTGCTTTTCCTAATTGCTATACATGTTTATTTTTCTGCTAATGGGAATGCGGGTGATGCCGTATGTGGAAAGATTGAGTATACACTTAAGATAAGTTATGGCGACGGGGTCGACCATCAACCTCAGTGGAGGCTGACCAACGCAACCCATTCTCTCACCTAGACAATGGGCCGGTTGTTAAGTCTGAGAAGCTGAGGAGCCAAACCCTTTCGTAGTGCGGAAACTATCGGGAATAGTTGTCACGCGATACTACCCTCATTTGAGGCTGGTGATCTATTCTCGGTGAATGACACTTACTCTAAGATTGCTCTACAACTCGCTGGCGATCCGCTTGTTATTTTGCTTTCCTGGGAGGAGCTGATGATAATGAGTACAGGTACAAAAATCACCCTAGTATAAACCTTTGGGGATGGGTAGAGCCTTGACTTCATGACAATGACCCTTTGACCCCATGTTTTTTCTATGTTTTTGTGTGCTGCATTCATGCATTCATTTAAAAAACATTAAAACATTCAAAAAAAAAAACTTCTCTTCTAGTCTCTCTGTTTTTTTCAAAATAAACTAAGACTGTGATTGCAAATATCAGAGAAAAGGATTGCACTAATGGATTTCGGTAGAAGAAGAACTCACCAGTATACCTTCAAGGTTCCAAAACTAAAGGATTTGAGAAGGTTAGCGAGGATGATCACTAACCAAGAGGCTTTCAGAGCCAAGCACGGAGGTTTACTATCACTGTTAAGAGTCTATGTGATTGAGGGAATCATGGATGCGCTCATTCAGTTTTATGATCCGGTTTATCACTGTTTCACATTCTCGGATTACTAGCTCGCACCAACGCTGGAGGAGTATTCTCACCTGATCGATCTACACATTACAGATCGAGCTCCATTTTCTGGACTGGAAGAAATTCCAAAGAATCAGACTATTGCAAGAGCAATTCATTCGGACGAGTCTGAGGTCAGGACTCACCTAACCACTAAGGGTGGCATCCAAGGTTTGCCAGCCCAGTTCTTGACAAAGAAAGCCCTGTATTTTGCCAGTATAGGAAACGTGACTGCTTTTGAAAGCATCTTTGTCTTGATCACCTACGGGTTATTTTTGTTTCCCAACATCAATAACTTCGTCGATATTAACTCCATTAAGGTTTTTCTCATTGGAAATCCTGTGCCTACCTTGCTCGCAGATGCGTATCATTCTGTACACTTGGGAAATTTGTACAGCGGAGGGGAGATCACATGCTGTGTACCTCTGCTTTACAAATGGTTTATCTCTCACTTGCCCAAGTCTGCTGCTTTTTGGGATTGTAAGAGTGCCCTACGCTGGTCGCAGAAGATCATGTCTCTTACCAACTCTGATATAGATTGGTGTAATAGGATTTATGATGGAATCAGGATCATTGATCGTTGTGGAAACTTCCCCAACGTACCCCTTATAGGAACTAAGGGAGGAATCAACTACCATCCGGTATTGGTTCTTCGTCAATTTGGATACCCGATGAGACACATCCCACTGGGTGTTCATCTGGAAGGTCTTTTCTTCAAGGAAGGGGAAAGTGACAGAGCACTAAAGACGGAAATAGTGCACGCTTAGAAACACGTTCATAAGAAAGGACGAGAGTCTCTGGGAAAACCAGATTGTGTCTCGATGGAGCCTTATCTCCATTGGGTACAAACTAGAGCTCTCAAGCTAAAAATGCCTTATCCTCATTACAGAATTCTTCCGCCGAGGGAATCTGTCATGTACTTCATGACGGAAACTGAAAAGCTTTAGGTTACTCTCAACAAAGTTCAAAGGGAGAGAAGGTCTTGGAAGAACAAGTACCGCACCCTCGACATAGAGTGCATCAAAATACAGCAATTACTGAAAGAAAAAGATGCTCTGATTGAAATTTTGGAGCAACATGCTGTAGATAATCAGGATGACCAAAGGAATTTGCTCGCTCCTTTCACTTAGCAAAGGAATGACAACCCAACAACGGCCTAAGAGCCCCGGTCAAAGAAAAGGAAGATACCAAAATCAGCACCCAATTTCTCTTCAGAGAGGACTCGGGACCCATTAGTTTAGGTTTCTGTTTCTGCACTTTGTAATCTACTGTATTTCCATTTCTGTAATCCTTTGAATTTCAATAAAAAGGGGTTTCCCCACTGTTTGATATTTGCAATCTAATTGTCGAAGTTTATTTTAATTAAACCAAAAAAACAATTAATATAATCATTGCATTCATCATTCTCACACCGCGTATTCTTCTTACCTACGAATCTCACGTTTGTGTCTCGGTTCTAGAGTCAAACTGTCTCATTCTTATAATACTCGGGCCAATCGTCAGAAAAAGATGGATGATCTTGAGGAAGAAAACAGAGAGTTGAAAAAAGAGATCGACGCTCTAAGAGAGGATATGAGGAAGCTTCGTAACGACATGCAAGCCATGGCAGAAGCTCAGCTACAAAGAACTGTGATCTCAGAGTTCACCTCAACGCCCATAGTGGAGAAGTATGATCCTAGGTATCAGATGCCGAAAGATCGTCCTTGGGGCATGCCTGTTAATTATATCCCGGAAGGATATGTTCCGCCGATCACTGAAGATCAGGGAATCACAACAGAAGCCGCTGGGCCTGAAGGTTACAAACTTTGGGAAAGCGAAGATGCCAGGGGCATACTGAAGACTCCTGAAGGTTACAAACTTCGGGAGACGCCAAGACTCACTGCCGTAGTCACGGTACCACCCCCTGTGGTGCACACTGTCCCGGAAGGACAGATTCCACAGACACCTTCTAGTAAGAAGGAAACTATGTTTGACAGAATGCAGGAATTCCAGGAATAGTTCTTGGAAATGCAGAAGGAACTGCAAGCCATTCGCAGTTAGGATCTATTTGGAAAGGACGCCGTAGATCTCTGCTTGGTCCCAAATGTGAAAGTCCCGCACAAATTTCAAGTGCCCGACTTTGAAAAGTACAAGGGTAACTCTTGCCCTCAAAGCCATCTGGTGATGTACGCTCGGCGAATGTCAGCTCAGACGGGGAATCAGGACCTACTGATTCACTACTTTCAGGATATTTTAACCGGTGCCGCGTTAAAATGGTACATGGGTTTAAACCGTACTACGATCAGCACATTCAGAGATCTTGGTACTGCCTTCGTCCAACAATACAAATACAATTTGGACATGGCACCCGACAGAGATAAACTCAGATCAATGTCGCAAAAGGACAAGGAAACCTTTAAGGAGTATGCTCAAAGGTGGCGTGAAATTGCCGCTCAAATTTGTCCACCTCTTGAGGAAAAAGAGATGACAAAGATCTTCTTAAAGACCTTAAGCTCATTTTACTATGACCGAATGGTTGCCAGTGCGCCCAGTGATTTCACCGAAATGGTCGGCATGGGCGTACATCTTGAGGAGGCCGTCCGAGAAGGACGTTTGGTAAAAGACACTAGATCGACGAGCGGTACTAAAAAATACGGTAGTGCTCTCCCTAAGAAAAAAGAGCAAGATATTGGGAATATCTCCCTCGGAAGGCAAAGACGACGTTATCAACCGGTAGCAGCTGTGACTCCTGCTATCAACCTTGCGTCTATTCCTACGTATCAACCTCAGGTTGCGCAGGGCCAGCCTGATCAACAAAGGACACAACAGCCTCTTCAGCAGGCTCGTCCTCCATATAACAACAACCGTACAACACGGCCACCAGGATTTGATCCTATACCCGTGACGTACGCAGAACTGTTTCCATTACTACTGGCTAAGGGGCACATTCAGACTAAATCTCCTCTTACAGTACCGAAAAATCTTCCTTTTTGGTTTAAGGTGGATCAAACTTGCCCTTATCATCAAGGAGGACCAGGGCATAACATAGAGACTTGTCTCAATTTCAAGTCCGACGTGCAAAAACTTGTTAGGAGCGGGGTCTTATCCTTCAAGTATACGAATCCTAATGTTCTCACGAACCCGCTGCCTCAACACGAGAAGGCTGTAGTCAATTTGATAGAATGAGAATTTAACAATGTCTATCAAATTCACGATGTACTCATGATAAAAACTAATCTGGTAAAGATGCATTGTAGACAGAGTGGATATGGCCATGTGCCACCTCATAACTATCATCAGTGTGATATCTGCTCTAAAGACAACCAAGGATGTTCTATAGTGCAAGCAGCTCTACAGGAACAGATGAATCTCGGATGGATCCAAGAGCACCGAGTTTGTGGAGTTAACATGGTCTACACGAATTCTAACGTCATTCAGAACCACGACATCCGTGCAATGAATGTCAACTTGGTGGCGATGCACTCAAGGCAAAGCCAGTATCATAATCTGCCGCGGCACGATTACAGTTGTTGTCTGATTTGCTCGGTAAACAAACAGGGATGCTCTTTCATACAGGAGGCCCTCCAGCGTCAGATGGATCTTGGATGGATCCAAGACTACCATGATAGGAACTCCTATCAAATCAACATGGTTCAGGTCTTTGATATCCGCGTGATGAATACCAACCTGGTAGAGTTACATGCTGAGCAGGTCTGACTCGGATTCTTAATATCACATGACTATCAAAGCTGTGAAGCGGGTTGTGAAAACGATCGAGGTTGTACCCTTGTCCAGAAGGCACTTCAGCACTTGTTAAATCATTGGTGGATGCCAATTTATATGGATGAAGATACTCAGCAGATTAGTATCAGTAACAGGAATCCTACCCGGCGTCAAAGTCAGGATGTCCGATCAGTGGAAGCTAACCTAGTGAGGTTACATTGTATCCAAAGTGAGCGTGGCCAGGTGCCACCACACAACTATGACAGTTGTAGCGTCTGTTCGAAAAGCAACCAAGGGTGTTACCTTGTGAGAGTAGCTCTTCAGGGTCAGGCGGATCGTGGAGAAATTCGTCCATATCCGGGTTCTGGACCCATCAACTGGACGCCGAACTACCTTGCCGATCAAGTCGAGGATGTTGTCCCAATCTCTGGTCATCACAGGACCAGGGATGTTTTTACCATCATCCCTCTACTTGACGAGTCTAAGGTTCCCAACCGGGAACTAATTGAGATTGCTTACGATGGTCAGAAAAATCAGAAGGCTCCTGTAGTCATCTATCTACCAGGACCACTATCGTATGTATCAGCTAAGGCGATCCCTTACAAATACGGTGCAACAATAATTGAAAATGGAAAGGAAATTCCATTACCCTCCGTTGTGAACATTGCAGACATCAGTCGAGTAACACGGAGTGGTAGAATCTTCAACCGAGGGGTTGGGGAAGTTAACAAGGAAAAGGAACTTCAGACAGAAGCTCCCGATCTATCAGTCGGTCAATCCAGTAATCCCGACCTTTCGAAAAATGATGATGAGATGCTGAAGCTCATCCAAAGGAGTGAATATAACATTGTTGATCAGCTGTTACAGACTCCTTCAAAGATCTCGGTATTATCACTGTTACTCAGTTCAGAAGCCCACAGGGAGGCTCTACAGAAAGTCTTGGAGCAAGCCTTTGTGGAACAAGATGTAACAATCAGACAGTTCGATAGCATTGTCTCTAACATCACTTCCTGCAATAACTTGGGATTTAGTGATGAGGAGTTACCCGAAGAGGGTCGCCATCATAACATGGCGCTCAACATTACAGTCAACTGCCAGGACGATGCTTTAGCCAGCGTACTGGTAGACACGGGGTCAGCCCTGAATGTTATGCCGAAGTCCACTTTGATGCAATTATCATTCAAGGGCCCTCCGATGAGAATCAGTGAGGTCTTCGTCAAAGCGTTCGACGGATCCAGAAAAACGGTTATCGGCGAAGTTGATCTTCCCATAACTATCAGTCCTCACACTTTCCAAGTCACTTTCCATGTCATGGATATCCGGGCAACATACAGTTGTTTATAGGAAGACCTTGGATACATCAGGCTGGAGCGGTCACTTCGACCCTCCACCAAAAGCTAAAGTTCGTCAAGAACGATCAACTTGTCACGGTTTGTGGGGAACAAGCCTTGCTTGTAAGCAACTTGTCATCATCTACTGATATAAAACCCGAGGAGGTTATTGGAAATCAGTTCCAAGCATTGTCGGTGAGCAAGGACAATCAATCCCAAGGAGGAACCTCGATTTCCTCATACAAAGATGCTATCAAAGCGGTCGAGAGTACCGATACAACCGGATGGGGACAGCTTGTCATTCCTATTGACAATAAAACAAAGAAGGGTCTTGGTTTTTCTGTAACCTGTACCCAGACAGCTGCTAAAGATGAAAGTTTTCATCCCCTTCAAAACTTCTTCCACAGTGGAGGTTTCTTTCACCCAGTGTCTCAAGTGGTTCATGCTATCAATGAGGAAGATCCCTCTGACACGGATGAAGAATGGAAATCCTATCTTAATGAGGACGGTTATATGTCTCAGGAAGAGGTGCCTATACCATTTTGCTATCCCGCACAGAGTTCGAGGTTTATACCAAGGTCAGATGTCGAAATGATATACGGAGATTGTGATCCGGAAGGATGTCGTGCTCCGTCAAATTCATTAGAGGAGGACACTTTGATGAAAGACAACTTTGACTACAATTACTATGGCCCAATGGATGGTCTGCCAATGTGGCAGCCTTACCCAGGAAACTTGGGGCAAGAGGGTCAACCGAACAATGAAAATCAGCTGACCGTCATTGAACAGAATACCTAAATCCCCACCATGTCATGGGAGCAACACTCAGGTCATTCAGAAACTACTCAACATGAAGATGAATTTGCAACGTTCGCAGGACTTGAATTCATCAACTATGCTTTTCCTGAGGTCAACGTCATCGAGAGAGATGACTCCTCCAGTTCGAAAGAAGTGTGGGACACCTTGGGACAACCGAGTGGAAAATACGACTATATGGTCAAATACACCGCTCCCAAAAGCTCTCGTATCGGGCTCGAAGACATCCAGCCTACTGGATGGGGAGATACAGCTGAGAGCACAAATGCTATGCAAAATGCAACTGAGGAATCCTCCTACGACAATTCTGCCTGGGAGACAGATTCCAATGATCATGCTCCACCAGAAATCAGCGTCATTTCTGAAGACAAATCAAGGAAGGTGCCAGACTTTGTGATTCACCGAGGAGTTCGCCGCCAATGGGTTGCCGTCGAGGTTCCGAAGATCGTTCATCAGTCAAAATAATTGCCATCTTTAACCTTTCACCCTGCCCAGGTGAAACTGATGTTTTGATAGGGCTCGCTTTTTGTAAATATCCATCTCCGCTTCGCCCAAAGCGACTGAGTTTTGTTTTATAGGGCTGTAGTTTCAAGATTCGACTTGTTCATTAATAAAATAACGTCGTTCTGTAATTTCCGCATTAATTACTGTTTTCTCTTTTTGTTTTCTCAGAAAATGGTAATCCTAAAAAACAATTCAAATAAAAACAAGCAGTAAAACAAATACACTGCACACACTTGCATTTTCCTCTATCTCTTCTAAACACGAATCATCACGTCATGCAGATTGCTTATTTTAAACCCAGTTGAAACGTACGATCCGATGCCTTCTCCCAACTTAGAGTTCCCGGTATTCGAGGCTGAAGAAGAAAATGACAACGAAATTCCAGAAGAGATCTCCCGACTACTCAGACAAGAGGAAAGGTCCATTGAACCTCACAAAGAACCGTTGGAAACGGTAAACTTGGGTTCAGAGCAAGAGAGAAAAGAAATCAGGATTGGGGCACTTCTCAGTCCAACTGCTAGAGAGTGTTTGATAAAGCTTCTCAAAGAGTTCCCCGATGTGTTCGCTTGGTCCTATCAGGATATGCCAGGGTTGGATACCAGCATCGTGGAACATCACTTACCATTGAGATCGGAATGTCCGCCAGTAAAGCAAAGGTTGAGACGTACTTATCCGGACATGGCCATCAAAATCAAAGAGGAGGTACAGAAACAGATTGACGCGGGTTTCCTCGCTACGTCTGAATATCCTCAATGGTTAGCCAACATCGTACCCGTTCCCAAAAAGGACGGAAAGGTCAGAATGTGTGTTGATTACAGGGATCTGAACAAGGCTAGTCCAAAGGACGGCTTTCCTTTACCACACATTGACATGCTGGTTGACAGTACCACAAAGTTCAAAATTTTCTCCTTCATGGATGGATTCTCGGGCTATAACCAGATCAAAATGGCGCCGAAAGACATGGAGAAAACTTCGTTCATTACCCCATGGGGTACCTTTTGTTACAAGGTAATTCCGTTCGGTTTGAAGAACGCCGGGGCAACCTATCAAAGGGCCATGACTACTCTGTTTCATGACATGATACATAAGGAAATCGAGGTATATGTCGATGATATGATTGCAAAATCAAAAATAGAGAGTGAGCACATTGAGCATCTGTCAAAATTGTTCGAACGTCTAAGAAAATTCAAGCTCCGCTTGAATCCTAACAAGTGCACCTTCGGTGTCCGTTCAGGGAAACTACTAGGGTTCATCGTCAGCCAGAAAGGGATTGAAGTTGATCCTGACAAGGTCAAGGCCATTCAAGAAATGCCTTCTCCGAAAACTGAAAAATAAGTCAGAGGATTCTTGGGACGTTTGAACTACATCTCCAGATTCATATTCCTTATGACCGCCACATGTGCGCCGATTTTCAAATTACTCAAAAAGAACCAGGATTGCGTTTGGTTAGAAGATTGCCAAACTGCCTTCGACAGTATTAAGGAATATCTGTTGAATCCTCCGATTCTATCACCTCCAGTGGAAGGAAGACCACTAATCATTTACCTCACAGTTCTAGAGGACTCAATGGGATGTGTACTTGGCCAACAAGACGAAACAAAAAGAAAAAAGTCTGCCATCTACTATTTGAGCAAGAAATTCACCGACTGCGAAACTCGGTACACGATGCTTGAGAAAACTTGCTGCGCTTTGGCTTGGGCAGCCAAACGTCTTCGCCAGTACATGATTCGTCACACTACTTGGTTGATCTCAGAAATGGATCCAATCAAGTATGTCTTCGAAAAACCTGCTCTTACGGGAAGAATTGCCCGTTGGCAGATGTTGTTATCAGAATATGACATAGAGTACCACGCTCATCAACTGATCGACGATCAAAAATCAATCGGGTTTGACTTCCCAGACGAAGATGTCATGTATTTAAAAAATGAAAGACTGCGATGAACCGCTACCCAGTGAAGGGCCAGAACCAGGTTCCCAGTGGGGACTTATTTTTGACGGAGCAGTTAATCATTATGGAAACGGAATTGAGACAATCATTGTTACCCCTCAGGGTACCCACATTCCTTTCACCGCCAGACTTACGTTCAAATGTACGAACAACGAGGCCGAATACGAAGCTTGTATTATGGGTCTCGAGGAAGCGTTTGATTTAAGGATCAAAAACTTGGACGTATATGGCGACTTAGCCTTGGTTATCAATCAGATAAAAGGAGATTGGAACACATACCAATCAGGATTGATTCCTTACAAGGACTACGCAAGAAGGTTGCTACCTTTCTTCAACAGAGTTGAGTTCCATCACATCCCTCGTGATGAGAATCACATGGCTGACGCTTTAGCCACTATTTCTTCTATGATTAGTGTAGGTCAATGGAATGACATACCTAAGATCGACATAATGCGCCTTGAACGGCCCGCTTACGTCTTCACGATTGAAGCAGTCATAGATGACAGACCTTGGTATCATGATATCAAATGCTTCCTTCAGAAACAAGAGTACCCATCTGGGGCACTCAGAAAAGACAGGAAAACCCTCAGAAGATTGGCTGGAAACTTCTTCCTGAGTGGTGACACTCTCTATAAGAGAAATTTTGACATGGCCTTGCTCCGATGCGTCGACAGACCAGAAGCAGACATGCTTATGAAAGAAATTCATGAAGGATCCTTTGGCACTCATGCCAACGGACACACAATGGTGAGAAAAATCCTAAGAGCAGGGTACTATTGGTTAACCATGGAATCCGACTACTACAAGTACATGAGGAGGTGTCACAAGTGTCAGCTATACTCCGACAAAATTCATGTACCACCATCACATCTCAAAGTTCTTTCTTCCCCGTGGCCTTTTTCCATATGGGGAATCGACATGATTGGCTTGATTGAGCCCAAGGATTCAAATGGACATCGGTTCATCCTGGTAGCCATTGACTATTTCACCAAGTGGGTCGAAGCAGCGTCATTCGCCAATGTAACCCGGTAAGTGGTGGTCCGATTTATCAAAAACAATATCATCTGCCATTATGGTGTTCCAAGCGAGATCATTATTGATAATGGATCTAACTTGAAAAATAAGATGATGAAGGAGTTGTGCGCAGAGTTCAGGATTGAACATCATAACTCATCTCCCTACCTACCAAAGATGAACGGAGCGGTAGAAGCGGCTAACAAGAACATCAAGAAGATCGTTCAAAAGATGGTTGTAACCTACAAAGACTGGCACGAGATGCTACCCTTTTCTCTTCACGGTTATCGCACATCTGTTCGTACTTCAACAAGGGCTACCCCTTTCTCTCTAGTGTATGGCATGGAGGCAGTTCTCCCCATAGAAGTAGAGATCCCATCAATCCGAGTACTGATGGAAGCTAAGCTCACCGAAGCTGAATGGTGTCAAAGCCGACACGACGAATTAAACCTGATCGAAGAGAAACGAATCACGGCACTATGCCACGGTCAATTGTATCAGCAGAGAATGAAGAAAGCCTTTGACAAAAAGGTCCGACCTCGTGTCATCAGAAAAGGGGACCTCGTGCTTAAGAAGATACAATCTTTTCTCACTGATTCCCGGGGCAAGTGGACTCCGAATTATGATGGCCCCTATGTGGTCACAAAAGCTTTCTCAGGCGGCGCCTTGAGACTTGCAACCATGGACGGAGAGGAATTTACCTACCCCACGAATGTTGATGTAGTCAAGAAATACTTCACCTAAACTAAAAAAAAAACGTCTCGGTGGATTGAAAACCCGAAAGGGCGGTCCAGGCAAAAGTTAGAGACATATAAAAAAATCATCCCGATGGATTGGAAACATCATAGTACAATCCAGGAAAAAATTAGGGATAATGGCAAGTAACTATGTTCAACAGAGGCAAGTCCCACAGCAGCAGTAGTTACATCATCCATCAGAGGAAAACTCCAGTCAAGGTCATCTTCGACAGAAGCTCAGGATGCCCCCGAATTCAAAGTTGGTAGAAGGATAATGGTCGTTATGTTTCAACGTAGCCCTTTTCCCTGTAAATTACCATTTTCAAACTTTGTATATACTCTTTGGAATCACGCGTTTGGCTGATCTCCATCTTATCAATAAAATTTGAGCCCTTGTGCTTTTGTTTGTAATTCCTATTTGTTTTAGCTTTACAGAACGACATTATAACATGATCAACGATTCTTGAAATGAAACAAAAATGTATTTACTTGTTAAAACTTTTTCTGCTTTTAAAATAAAGACGACAATTTCTTTTGACTGTTGAACATCAGAAGAACATCGGTCGCTTCTCCAGAAGTAAGCAAACTTCAAAGTGCAGAATCAAAGTGCTCCTTCTAACCCAGTACGTCTGAATGAAGGGATCAACTGTGTTAGAGACCTTGTTTCGTCTGACACCCCTCGGTCGAGTTCTTATCTCCTAAGCCCGATCAACGGTATTCCCCGCAGGGACTATCTCTCCTAAGCAAGGTGGAATTGCTATCTTGAACCAGTGATATCTCTACACGCCCCGCGATGGCCGAGTATCCAGTCATATTCATCTTTTAGTTTGTGTGTCGCGTCAGTTTTGTCAGCATAAACATACACACATCATGCATTTTTTATTTGCATTCACATTTCATACTGCATCACTATCACTCTAGTCGGTCTTGTACCCTAGTGATAAAAGTTCTCTCAATCGAGTTGTCAACCCTTTCCTCGTCAGGAAGTGCGGCGTCTGAATAATCTCTCTCCTCCAGTTTATTTCTGGAATGAAGTTGGCTCCTCGACCACTTTGATAACTTGAACCTCTGAAAGACCAGAGGAACCTTCAGTCAGCATCACTCTTCGCCATTGAAGATGATATCCTTGCTTTCCCGGATTAAAGAAAAATCCCCCAGAGAAAGCCTCCTAAGCAGAGATTTGGCAGTACAGCTGCCTTTCTCCGGAAGACCGCTGATGAAAAGGTCATCAGCACCTCAAAATTGGAGCCCATCATATTGGAGCCCACGCGGAAGTAGTCTCTCAAGAGACTCATTTTCCCCAGGTAGAATCAACAAATGGCATCTCCAGTAGAGAAGTTTGTATACAACTCAGATGACTGGGTTCCCCAGCAAGTCTGACTTCGAAACCTTTTCCATTCAAATGGCATCTCCCCAGGAAAATTCGGCGAGAAGTTTGAGGAAAACCGCTACAAATAGCGTCCCTTGTCGATAAAGTTTATTGACAAAAGAAACTAAGACCAGTTCCTTGGTAGGAAACCAGGATCGAGGGGACGTTTATTTCAGTAACTGAGACTAGTTCCTTTGTAGGAAACCAGGATCGAGGGGAAGTTTACATAAGCAACTAAGACCAGTTCCTTGGTAGGAAACCAGGATTGAGGGGAAGTTTATTTTAGCAACTGAGACCAGTTCCTTGGTAGGAAACCGGGATCGAGGGGAAGTTTACAACAGAAACTGAGACCAGTTCCTTGGTAGGAAACCGGGATCGAGGGGAAGTTTACAACAGAAACTGAGACCAGTTCCTTGGTAGGAAACCAGGATCGAGGGGAAGTTTGTTTCCGCAACTAAGACCAGTTCCTTGGCTGAAGACCAGGATCGAGGGGAAGTTTACCTTTTCTAAGCATCATTGCTTAGCAAAAGAAGATGAATGTGCAAGCTACCATTCATAGCCATGAAAATTTCGGGTATTCTGATATTTAATCCTCTTGCACCCCGAGTGCCCAAATACCTTCGTCATTCACACCTTCGGGTCCAAGAAGATTAAATAGGGGCATCTGTCATACCCCAAATTTTGACCACTAAGATTTCCCATCATTGTGCAAATCATCATCACAATATGGATGAACCATCATGCCTCATCAAATGCCTCAAGGGTTGTTGAGCATTCACTACAATCAAAATTAGGGTTTTATGCCCTCTCAGAGCCTTAGACAAAGGATCAATCAAGGAATGACATGATCTTCAACTTGTCTAACCTCTCAAACATCCACAATGGATCAAAAGGACTTACACTTCAAGGATTAAGAACAAGGTTGCTCCCTTCTAGGTGGATCTAGTCTCAAGATCGCCAGTATCACCAAATTAGGGTATTGGTCGACCAGGGCCTCCAGATGAAAAATTTCATCTGAACACAAGCCAAAGATCCAAAACACAACCTAATGTACTCCATGGAACCTCATGGACCCATTCATCAAGTCAATTTTGCCACAGGGGATGCATACATAAAAAATCAGGAATTAGGGTTTCTTGACCTAATTCACCCCTAAGTTGACTTTTGGGACAAATCATGAACCAAGACCTCAAGAGAGGATTTGAGGGTCTCTAATGAATTATATGGATCCATTTGGGACAATGGATTGATCTATGAAGCTTGAGCAACAAGTCTCAATTTCATCTACACCACAATTAGGGTTTTAAGGAAAAAGTCAACTGTAACTTTAACTTTTGACCAGGACATGCTCCCAAGCCCTAGGACATGCCCCAATATACCCTATGACACCCATGGAACATGTCCATCAAGTTTGATTTAGGTCAAGGACATGATTTCCTGAAGAATTGCACAATTTGGAATTCATCTGATAAAAAGTCAACTGTGCACAAAAGTCAACTTTGACTTTTTGAGATTTTTCACCAAATTGGATTTTTAACCCTAAAATGATGTTAATGTATGATTTGAATCATCATTCATAAAGAAAAATCAAGAAAAGTGGGATAACTTGTAAAAGGGGTAACCATAAAAATTTAGAAAATTTTCTAAGTTAAAAATAAAAGTGACAAGGGTACCAACTTTGGAGGATCATAACTCCTAAACCACAAAGCCATTTTTTCTCATCCAAAGATGGATTTGTAGCCCTCATTACCCTCTACAAAAACTTCAACTAGACCTAAGACCAATTCATTAAGGATTTTGAGTTATGGAGTGATCAAAATGGCTGAAAAGTGAAAATGTCACTTTTTCCAACACTTAGTGAAATTTTCACTAAGTCAGAATCTTCCTTCACTTTTTGCTAAATGTAGAGGGATTTTTCACTTGGATTCAAAAGAGATCAAAACCAAATATGTTCAAACAGTTGTTATATCATGTAAGGGCTTTCCAAAATGGCCAAGAACATTGCCAAATTCCATTTGAGTCATGAGATATGACATTGGAAAGTTGCCTTGCTGAAATCTGTCAAAGGCAAGGCAGAATTTGCAACTTTGCTCGATTTGCCAAAATCAGCCAAATTCAAATGCTCCTATCCACTTGGACACATCCGAGGATTGAATCTAAAGGGGACAATCACCGAGCCAAGCCTCCAAAGTCCATGGAACAAGAAATAGCATGTTGAACCTAGAGTGGCCAAAATAGGGACAAGACTCCAAATTTGGATTGAAGCATTCAATGGAAGCATCAAGGTGGCATGGACTGAGCCATTCTCATCTGAAATCAGTCAAGACTTATCCAAGACCAAGGGAACCACAGCCCTGTGCCCTAACCTCTAGTCAATGGCTAGAGGAGACTTGCATTTCCATTGGCCAACATTGAACAAACACCTGCTGCAGTTGCCATTCACTGTGGATCCCAAAACAAACTTGCTCTACTATAAATAGAGCTCAATTGTGATCAGTTTGAGTACACCAAAGCCATCTAACAAATGCTTTCCTCAAAATCTCTTTCTCTTGGCAAAAATGCCTTTCTTAGCAAGGTAGCTATCGGGTTTTGAGTTGAGAGCTTTTCCAATCAAACCAATCACTCACACACCTCACATACATCATATAGAAGTGATCTAAACACTCACATAACATCTGGAACACTAATTTCACAAAATCACCAGCCAATTGCTCAAGTTCTTGACAGTTTTGCAGTTGAGGTGCCATCTTCAACTCCAAACCATTTCAATCCATTCCAAGCACTCAGACACATCACTTGGTACCTAGGGAAGCTATCCACATCATTGGAACCTAGCTGTACCACCTCCAACACAAAACATGATCACCAGCTGCAAGTGGTAAGCATGAGCTCTTCTAACTCTATGATCCATGCAATTTTTGCTGCACAATAATTTAGCCATATGTTCATAATCATGCATGGAATGTTTTCCCTCAATTAATTGCGTTGTTTGAATCGTGTATCAAAAATCCTATCCTTCATGCAGAAATTAGGGTTTTTGAGGATTTTTCATGATTTCTTGTTATATGTTTAATTTAAATGAAATTAATGGACATAGACATGATCGTGAGGTTGAGACGAGCATAATGATATGTGGATTGCATGTTATAATCAAGTATTCAAGGAGTTTGGATAGAAAATGCAAATCTGAGAATCTCAGAACACGCGCGTGTTCTTCAGCTTGTTCTTGGCGCCTTTTTTAGAAATTTGAATATTTGAATTTTGTGATTTTATTTAATTGATTCAAAAATTAATTTCTCTCTGAGTTTTAATGATTTTGAGTTGATTCTTTTTTTAATAATTCACAAAACTGTTAAAATATTTTATTTTATCAAAAAATCCCAAAAATATTATTTATTTCATATAATTGATATTTTTGCAAAGAATTAATATTTTAATTGTTTTTGACATTTTAAATATTTTTTCTACATTGATTTTGCAACTTTTAATACTTTCTAATTATTTTGTAGGTCAATACTTAATTTTTGAAGCATTAATCCAAAATCACAATTTGTTTTTCATATGTTAAACAATTTTGATCATTTTTAATTGAATTTTTATTCAATTAAATACATTTTTGAAAACAAATTAGGGTTTTTGGATTAATTCAACCCTCATAAATCATTTTCAAATCACTTTGGGCCTCTTGAGAGAGTGTAAGACCCAACCCACTTGTACATAAATATTTTGGGTCTCATTCGTTGTATAAGTCCCTCTGTACATTTTTAAATAAACGGCGCGATCGTCTCCTTTTCAAAATAACCCTGGGCCTCTCCTTGAGCTATAAGACCCATTAAAAACACTTTGGGCCTCTATTAGAGTGTAAGACCCAATCCCTTTTTAACCAAAACATTTTGGGCCTCACTTATTTTATAAGCCCCTCTGCGTTAAAAGAAAACCTCGGCGCGATCGCCATTTCAAACGGAAAAATCATCTGGGCCTACCCTCGAGTAGTAAGACCCATTTCATTTCTAAAACTCTTTGGGCCTCTTGAAAGAGTGTAAGACCAATCCCTTTGTACAGAAAACCTTTTTTGGCCTCAGTCACTTGTATAAGTCCCTCTGTACAAATTCAAACAGTGCGCTCACTAATAAAACCCTGGGCCTCTCCTTGAGCTGTAAGCCCCAAATCTTTCTTTTTCAAAGCACTTTCTCCATTGATTTTGAATATACTGTTGTTTTCAATCTTTCTTTGTTGAACAACTAACCAAACAGCATGGAAGCTCTACAACCGAGTAAGTGGTTATTACTTTCATTTACCGCTTTCATATACATATAACTGTATTGTGGGGATGTTTCACTGTAAGTCTTCTTTCATAAACTCATATCGACTGTGTAATAATAGTATAGATATTTAGAGTTTCCCCGGCAACTACGTCTAGAACTAGGTGACGCCGTTTCGTTTATTCGTAGAAATAGACAACTAGATCCCCAATAGGATCACCAGATACAGTCTTCTCTTCGGCTGTCCTCATTAGGAATTGTCAAGAAACTCTACTCCCAGAGATGAATGTATTCTCCGTGAATGGCATCTTTGAGTTTCTTCCAAATTCTCGAACTTTCCTGACTTTGATCTATTCTCGGTGAGTAGCATTGCCTTGAATTTCTCGGGATTTAGGGACCCATCGGCTTCTTAAAAGCATCGGCCTCCTCTTGGGCATCGTGCAAGGACCCACAGGCTTCCTAAAAGCAACCCCGCCTCCTCTTGGGCTTAGTACAAAGACCCTACAGCTTCTTAAAAGTATTCAGAGCCTCCTCTTAGGCTTCGTATAATGATCTCTTCCTCCGGGAATGATAGCCTTCTTTTGGGCTTAGTACAAGGACCCGTCGGCTTCTTAAAAGTTTCCAGCCTCCTCTTGGGCTTCATACAAATTGTCCCGACGACCTCCTAGAGGTATAGGAACATAACTTAGTCATCTGCATAGAACAGTCCTTTCATAGAGTCTAATACTGTTTCTCAAAGCATAGTACAAAAGATGAAACTCTAGACTTGGACAGTCTAACTTCCTTGAGTCTCAAATACATTCTCAAGTGACCCCTTCGTTAAATAGGAAGGAAACCCGTAGACTCGGATAGTCTCAATACCCTTTGGATTTCCCGCTTCCTTAAAGAATAGGAATAACCCAGATCCTTGAATCAAATCCCTGAGTACAGTATTGCTCATATAAGAACTGATTTTCTCTTTCAAAATCAGTATACTGGACCTGTCACTTAACTGAAACAGTCACCATAGCCTCCTCTTAGGCTTTGTGTAATGATCCTTCGCCAATGAAGTTAGCCTCCTCTTGGGCTTTGTACAATGATACTCCACAGCGGAGTCAAACAACGTTTAGCCTCTCTCTCGGGCTTTGTACGAGACACATAAGAGACTCCCTCGTTGAGTCAATCACCCCTTTTGCCTCCATCTCGGGCTTTATACGAGATACAAAAAGGTTCTTATTGAGCCAAACAAGCAACAACCTCCATCTCGGGCTTCATACGAGATACAAAACACTCCCTTGTTGAGTCAAATAGCCTCCATCTCGGGCTTTATACGAGATACCAAAAGATTCCATCGTTGAGTCAAAACCTTTTAGCCTCTATCTCGGGCTTTGTACGAGACACATATTAGCCTCCTCTTAGGCTTTGTATAAGAAAACCACTGGTTAATCCAATTAACCTTTTAGCATCAAAGCCGTGCCTCGTTCACAGTACACAAACATCAACAACTCCTTCCTCTTCAGCTAATCGCTGTAAGCGGCAAGCCTCTGGATCATCTACATCCATGCCACTGTCCCTCTTTTAGCATGAGCAATTCCTAAGGAAAGATAGCATTGCTCTACACTGAGTTAAAGTGTTCTCCTTCAGGTTAAAACCCCCTATAAAGGAAATTATGGCATTTCCGGATTCACAAATCCTGGTTAAAGTAATTCTCCTTTATAAAACAGTTGTGACATACAACCCTCTCTTTAGAGATGACAAATTCTCTCTAAAGTTGGGACCTTCAGCTTCACATCTTGGGCTTTGAACAAGATACAAATAGACCCTTCAGCTTCACATCTTGGGCTTTAAACAAGATACAAACCACCTTTTCGCTTCACGTCTTGGGCTTTGAACAAGACACCAAAACAACCATTTCCTCCCATAAAATAGGAGGAACTACGAACGCTCTGATTTCCCTGTTTCGGTAAACGGGAATACGTAGGCATAAGATCGAAAGAAAAGATCTTAGCGAGCACACTAAACAAAAAACCCAAATCCCAAATCTCCATCAATCCAAAGCAGTAATTCAAAAACATCCTTCCTAACATCCTAATCCTTGTTCCCCGCCAAAAACCTTCCGTCTAGATAAAACCAGTATTGGCGAAAATACAAATAACCAGTACAAAGGCCCCCCCCACATTGATAGCATCCGTAACCTAACAGACCGCTGTTTAAACTCAGTATGGAAAGCAGGGTTAATTGGAGACATCTATTTCCCTTCCTTTATCAGCTCAAAATAGGATAAAAAATGAATCGACCTGTATTTTAAAGCTCAACCGTAGAGAGCGACCAGCGCTTAAGAACCGCGTCCAAAATTGCTCGCTACAGAAACCACCAGTGGTCCAACAAGTGTTGAAGTGTTCTTTGGACAAGCGCACACCCTTGGTCGTCTTCACGGCATTCTTCACAGCCTTGATAATCATGTGAAGCAAGAAAACCGAGCCTGACTTACTTAGCATGTAATTCTACCAGACTGGTATTCATCAAGCGTATGTCAAAGATCTAAACCATATTGACTTGATGGTTATTTCTCTCACGGTAGTCTTGGATCCATTCGAGATCCATCTGACGTTGGAGGGCCTCTTGTACAAAAGAGCATCCTAGATTACTTGTTGAGCAGATCGGACATGTGTTGTAATCGTGCCGTGGCAGATTATGATATTGACTTTGCCTTGAGTGCACCGCCACCAAATTGATGTTCATCGCAAGAATGTTGCGGTTCTGAATAATGTTGGGATGCGCATGGGCCATGTTGACTTCACGGATCCGGTGATCCTGGATCCAGCCCAGATCCATCTATTCTTGTAGAGCTGATTGCACTACGGAACACCCCTGATTATTCTTTGAGCATGTATCACACTGGTGATAATTGTGAGGTGGCACATGACTGTACCCGCTCTGTCTGCAATGCATCCTGACCAGATTGGTTCCTAATATGAGCACATCATGAATTTGATAACTGCGGCTAAATTCTTCCTCATGTTGCGGCAACGGGTTTGTCTGAACATTTGGATTAATATCTTTGAAAGATAAGATCCCTTTCCTGACAAGGTTTTGTACATCAGACTTGAAGCTGAGATAGTTCTCAATGTTGTACCCAGATCCTTCTTGATGGTAAGGGCAAGTTTGATCCGCTTTAAACCAAACAGGTGGATTTTTTGGTATTGCGAGAGGAGTCCTGGTTTGGACGTGCCCCTTGGCCAGTAAAAGTGGAAATAGTTCTTTGTACAACATCGGTATAGGGTCGAATCCTGATGGTCGTGTCGCACGATCGTTATTGTTATACTGTGGACGAGCCTGCTAAAGAGGCTGTTGCGTCCTTTGCTGAGACTGTTGTTGACTCGGTTGGCTCTGAGCAACCTGAGGTTGATAAGTCGGAGCCGACGTTGGGTTGATAGCAGGAGTTATTGCCGCTACTGGTTGATACCTTCGCCTTTGCTTTCCCAGAGAGATATTACTAATATCTTGCTCTTTTTTCTTTTGGAAAGTACTACCTTATCTCTTGGTACTGCTTGATGGTTCTGCATCTTTGACCAAAAGTCTTTCCCAGACTTCTTATTCAAGGCGTACTCCCATGTTCACTATTTCAGTGAAGTCACTGGGCGCACTGGAGAGCATTCGGTCGTAATAGAACGAGCTTAATGTTTTCAGGAAAATCTTGGTCATTTCGTTTTCCTCAAGAGGGGGACAGATCTGGGCGACAATTTCACGCCATCTCTGAGCATACTCTTTGAAAGTTTCTTTGTCTTTTTATGGCATTGCCCTGAGCTGATCTCTATCTGGTGCCATGTCCAAATTGTATTTATACTACTAAACGAAGGCTGCACCAAGATCTCTGAAAGTACTGATCTTGGTGCGGTTTAAACCCATGTACCATTTGAGTGCGGCACCAGTTAAACTGTCTTGGAAGTAATGGATCAGTAGCTGTTGATTTTCTGTCAGGGTAGATATTTTTCGAGCGTACATCACCAAATGACTTTGAGGGCAAGAGTTGCCTTTGTATTTTTCAAAATCAGGCACCTTGAATTTGTGCGGTATCTTTACATTAGGGATGAGACAGAGGTCTGCGTCGTCCTTTCCGAATAAGTCTTGACCGCGAATGGCATGCAGTTCCTTCTGCAACTCCAAGAATTGTTCCTGGAACTCATTCATTCTTTCGTACATGTCTTCGTTTCCACCAGAAATTGCTTATGGGATCTGTCCTTCCGGGACAGTGTGTACCACTGGTTGTGGTATAGACATTATAACGGTGACTCTTAGTGCTTCCATGCCCTGAAGTTTGTAACCTTCAGGTGTTGCTGTTGTAATCCTTGCGTCTTCACTTTCCCGAAGTTTGTAACCTTCAGGTCTAGTGATTCCTGCTGCAGTTTCTTGGTCTTCAGTGACCGGTGGGATATATCCTTCAAGGACAAAGTTGAGAGGTATGCCCCAAGGGCAACCTTTAGGTATGTTGTACCGAGGATGATTCTCATGTGTCTCCATAATGGGCGTAGATGTAATCTTTGAGATCACAGTCCTTTGTTGTTACTTATGAGTTGCTGCCAGGGATGGCATGTCACTGTGAAGTTTTTCCAAACTTTCCTTTAGAGCGTCGATTTCTTCTCTCAGCTCTCTATTCTCTTCCTCGAGATCGTCCATTTTCTTTTGTCGATTGACCCGAGTATTGTATGAGTGAAACAATTTGACTCTAGAATTGTGACACATACGTGAGACTCAAAGATAAGAAAAATGTTTTATGTGAGAATGATGAATGACATATTTTTAGTTTTTTTTTTCAAAAGAAACTTCAACAATTAAACTGCAAATATCATACAGTGGGGTGAAACCCCTTTTATTGAATTCGAAAGATTGCAGTATTTTACAAGAAAAAGTACAGTATTTTACAAAGTGCTATAAAAGGAAATGTCTAAGCTTATGGATCCAGAGTCCTTTCTGAAGAGAGCTCAAATGCTGGTTCCGGTAGTTTCCTCTTCTTTGACCGGGGCTCTTCAGCCGTTGTCGGGTTGTCAGTCTTTTGCCAAATAAAATGACCAAGTAAATATCTTCGGTCTTCTTGACTTTCTACAGCATGATATTCTAATATCTCAATCAGAGCATCCTTTTTCCTTTAACAATTCCTGAATCTTGGTACACTCTACATTGAGGATTCGATATTTGTTCTTCCAGGAGCTCTTCTCACGTTGAACTTTGTTGAGAGCTACTGTAACGCCCCAGTTATTGTTAGAGTTATTTAATCGAGTCGATTTAATTATTTTTGTTTTTATATTATTTTATTTTTGACTTTTATTTGGCAATATATTATTTTTCATCGTTATTATGTTTTATCGCGTTTTGGGAGCGTTTGCGAGATATTTGAGTGTAGGGGTATTTTGGTCATTTTACTTATTTTTCTTAAGTTAGAAACTTAAAGAGACAAAAAGAGAGAAAATAGTAAAGAAGGAAAAGAGAAAGAAGGAAAAGAGAAAGGAAAGAAGAAAAAAGAGGAAAACTTGGGGTTTAAGGAATCGAATCAACCAACATTTCAAAACACGATTAATCGGGTAAGGGTGCGAAACTCGATTATTCTATGCTTGTGTAAGATTATGTATGTATGTATTTGTTTGTTGTTGGGTTGAAATTGAATAGAGAACTAAAACCATTAATATGTTGAGATTGTTAGAATTTTGTGTCGGAAATCAAGTTTTAAGGTTCCATATTGTTGATACATGTTAGATATATGTTGTTGTGCATTCAATTGGTAATTTGCTGATATTTAGGTGAGATTTGGGAGAGAAATTGGATGAATTTCGCAGCAGAAATTCTGCAGGAAAAATTCTGGGTTTTCGCTGCCCATACGCGTAACACGCAAGGCAATACGCGTATTGGTTAGGGCAGTACGCGTATGGCAAGGGGAAAATGTGGGCATTACGCGTATGGAACCCATTTTGCACGGCCCTCTGCTGAAATGCGTAATGGTACGCGTACTTGGCAAGGCAATACACGTATGGCCCAAGGCAATACGCGTAGGACCAGAGAGGGTGCAGAATTGTTCCCGATTTCGCGTCCGATGACGTAACTTTTGATACGTAACTCGGATCGAGGCGTTCTTCGTACCATTGGGAAGTTTATGGAATGTTCTTTCTAATTAAAATGGTTTTGATATTGGTGGCCGATTTAATTGTGTCGGGAATTTGGAAATATGTCGTTTTGCCGACTTTTACCGTCTTAATTGCGTGTATTTGATGTGTTATCATGCAATATGCTTTTGATATATGATGTATGACTTGTGCACTATGGTATGATGTGAATGCATGTGATGAAATGTTATGATGATAGTTTGTGGCCTAAGGGAAAGTAAATGCATTGTTTTATATTTGATTGTATATGCATGATTATGGATGTTGGAATGGGTTACATGGTTGTATATGTGGATGCATTTGACTGTCATGAGTCATTGTATGCCAAGCATCATGATATGCATTCTTGTGATGTCGTGTGCCCTAGTGGGTGTGAGCGACAAAACGGTTCCAGAGGGAATCCGCTATAACATCGTGTGCCTTATACAAAGAGGTGTGAGCGATGATTACAGACGATCGTGTGCCTTATACAAATAGGTGTGAGCGATCAGGTCATGTGCCTTATACAAAGAGGTGTGAGCGATCCATAAACGTCGTGTGCCTTATACAAAGAGGTGTGAGCGACGGGAGAACATCATTTGCCCGATAGGGAGTTACACTAAGTAACAAGCGATGATTCCACTAATTCTTAAGTGAATTAATGATGAGAATGATGGATGGAACTGTACCGCATTGCGTTGCATAGAGTTGTTGTGTTAGTCTCTGTGCATTTGCATACATCATGAAAGGATTGATTTTGTGTGGAATTGTGAATGGAATTAGTGAGTTGATATATATATATATATATATATATATATATATATATATATATATATATATATATATATATATTGATGATAAATGTATTGTGCATGAGTGATATGCCTTTGTGACGGATATATGAGATATGATTTGTGTTGTTTTGTATTTGAATTATGGTGTAAGTTATGGTGAGAGTGTTTTACATGTGTATTTTGTGTTATTATATAATTGTAGGCAATTATATTATAATTGTGTTTCTCACCCTTCTGTTGTTTTGAATGCTCTATGAGGCATTCAAGATTAGATGCTGGAGGTCTTTTTGTGAAGCTTAGGTCTTCATTCTTTTGTCGGTCGGCTCTGATATTAGCACCGGATAGTCGGGGAGATCGTTATGTGATTATTTGTATATGTATATATGTTCTTTGGATTGTACATGTATGACTCTGTATATGACAGACAAACTTTTATGTTATATATATATGAGATTCAGTTGCAGATTTTCTGCTTTTATTCTGTATCTGAATTGCGGGTGTTAGGAACTGAGTTCCTCTGTTATGTGCTACCTGATTGTTACATATCTATATGAGCAGGTTGTTCTATTTTGTTTCAATTGATGTGACGCCTCCGTCTATGCCACGAACGTTTTAATTATACTCTGATTTATTTGTTATCGCTTTATTTGCTCGGGGTATAGATTGGGGGTGTTACATTAAGTGGTATCAGAGCCAGTTTGTATCAGTTCGTGCCAGTCTGTGTCGGTATTTGTGTTTGGGGTGAGCTGTTTATTTAACCATAGTTGCTGTTATTGGATATGAACAGAATATGGATGGTAGGAATGATGCTGCTCTTGCTGCTGCTATGCAAGCTATGGCTCAGGCTGTGCGGGGTGCACCTAATGCTGGTGGGAATGATGAGTTCAGGAAGAACAAACCGCCTGTCTTCAAAGGGAGACATGATCCTGATGGTGCTCAGATGTTGCTTAAGGAGATTAAAAGAATCTTTCGAGTGATGGACTGTGCTGAGAAACATAAGGTGAAACTGGGTACTCACATGTTGCAGGAGGAGGCTGATGATTGGTGGGTTAGTAAGCGCCATGCGTGGGAAGCTACAGGTGAAGTTGTCACTTGGGCTTTGTTTAGCGGTGAGTTTTTGAGGAAGTATTTTCCTGAAGATGTTAGAGGAAAGAAAAAGATAGAGTTCTTGGAGTTGAAACAGGGTAACATGTCTGTTGTGGATTACACTGCTAAGTTTGTGGAGCTTGTTCAGTTTTATCCACATTATGCTGAAGCAACTGCGGAGTTTTCCAAATGTGTGAAGTTTGAGAACGGATTGCGTCCTGAGATCAAACAAGTAATTGGTTATCAAAGGATTAGGAGGTTTTTGGATTTGGTGGATTGTTGTAGAATTTATGAGGAGGATAGCAAAGCTCGTTCTATTCATTATAAGAGTGTGAACGAAAGGAAAGGAAAGCAACCGTTTCATGGTGGTCCTTATGTGTCACCAGCTGACAAGGGTAAGCAAAGGGGTAATTTTGATAAAAAGCCAAGTGGGGGAGGTATGTCTAATCCTCTAAGATGTTATAGGTGTGGTGACTTAGGACATCGTCAGTTTGAATGTAGAAAGGATATGAGGAAGTGTTCCAATTGTGGAGGTTTAGGACATGTCGCAACTGATTGCAAGAGGAGTGTGGTGAAGTGTTTCAACTATGGTGAAGCTGGTCATGTTAGTACAAAGTGTCAGAAACCAAAGCAAGCTCAGGCTGGAGGGAAAGTATTTGCATTGGCAGGAACTCAGACTACTAGTGCAGAATGTCTGATCAGAGGTACTTGTTTTATTAATAGTACGCCTTTAGTTACTATCATTGATACCGGAGCGACTCATTCGTTTATTTCGTCTGAGTGTGCGAAGCGTTTGAATCTTTTATTGTCATCGATGGGTGGAGAGATGGTTATTGATACTCCAGCAATGGGGTCGGTAACTACTTCTTTGGTTTGTTTAAGTTGTCCTTTGACCATTTATGGTAGAGATTTTGAGATGGATTTGGTGTGTCTGCCGTTTGAGGGTTTAGACGTGGTTCTGGGAATGAACTGGTTGCAGTTCAATCGAGTGCATATTGATTGTTATCATAAGTTGGTAAGATTTCCTTCTCTTGAAGAAGACGAGGGATCGAGTTTCTTATCTACCAAAGAGTTAAAGAAGCTTTTGGCGGATGAAGCTCAGTTGTTCGGGTTGTTTGCATCGTTGACAGTGGAAGTCAAGTTGCAATTGATGTGTTTCCAGTTGTGTGTGATTTTCCAGAGGTGTTTCCGGAGGATATTTCAGATGTGCCGCCAGAGAGAGAGGTGGAGTTTTCTATAGATCTAGTTCTTGGTACTAGACCTGTATCTATGGCACCTTATCGTATGTCGGCATCTGAGTTGGTTGAGTTGAAGAAGCAGTTGAATGAATTGTTAGAAAAGAGATTTGTGAGGCCGAGTGTATCGCCTTGGGGTGCTCCAATTCTTTTGGTGAAGAAGAAATATGGAAGTATGCGATTGTGTATTGATTATCGCCAGCTGAATAAGGCGACGATTAAGAATAAGTATCCTCTTCCGAGAATTGATGATCTGATGGACCAGTTGGTAGGTGCGTGTGTGTTTAGTAAAATTGATTTGAGGTCAGGTTATCATCAGATTAGAGTGAAATAGGAAGATATTCAGAAGACGGCTTTTAGGACACGATACGGACATTACGAATATTCTGTGATGCCGTTCGGGGTTTCTAATGCGCCAGGAGTGTTTATGGAGTATATGAATATCATTTCCATGAGCATTTGGATTGATTTGTTGTTGTGTTTATTGATGACATTTTGATTTATTCTAAGTCTCGGGAGGAACACGCGGAACATTTGCGAATTGTATTGCAAATTTTGAAGGAGAAGATACTTTATGCCAAGTTGTCCAAGTGTGAGTTCTGGTTGTCAGAAGTGAGTTTTCTTGGGCATGTGATTTCAGGTAATGGTATTTCCGTGGATTCATCCAAAGTAGATGCAGTTCTACAATGGGAGGCTCCTAGATAGGTTACGGAAATTAGAAGCTTTTGGGGGTTAGCTAGATATTATCGAAGATTCATTGAAGGCTTTTCCAAGTTAGCACTTCCTTTGACCCAACTGACTTGTAAAGGTAAAGCGTTCATTTGGGATATTCAGTGTGAGGAAAGTTTTAGTGAGCTGAAGAGAAGATTGACTACAACTTCGATTTTGATCTTGCTGAATCCTAGTGAATCGTTTGTGGTGTATTGCGATGCGTCTTTGATTGGTTTAGGTGGAGTGTTGATGCAAGAAGGTAAGGTTGTGGCTTATGCTTCGAGGCAATTGAGGGTTCATGAGAAGAATTATCCTACTCATGATTTGGAATTAGCGACGGTGGTTTTTGTGTTGAAAATTTGGAGGCATTATCTCTACGGTGCAAGATTCGAAGTCTTTAGTGATCATAAAAGTTTAAAATACTTGTTTGATCAGAAAGAGTTGAATATGAGGCAACGGAGATGGTTGGAATTTTTGAAGGTCTACGATTTTGGCATGAATTACCATCCTGGTAAAGCTAATGTGGTTGCCGATGCATTAAGCCAGAAATCTTTGCATATGTCCGCTTTGATGGTTAAAGAGTGGGAACTTTTGGAAGCATTTAGAGATTTGAGTTTGGTGTGTGAATTGACATCTGTTAGCGTGAGGCTTGGTATGTTAAAGGTTACTAATGATCTTCTGTTGACAGTTAGCGAGAAGCAGAAGTTGGATGTGAAATTTGTCGATTTATTGATGGTTGGAGATAAAGGTGTGAATGGTGACTTTAAAGTGGATGATAAGGGTGTTTTGAGATTCCGTGGTAGAATTTGTATTCCTGATGATTCGGACTTGAAAAGGATGATTTTAGAGGAAGGACACCAGAGTATTTTGAGTATACATTCGGGAGCTAATAAGATGTACCAAGATTTGAAGAAGATCTCTTGGTGGTCCGGATTAAAGAGGGATGTGGCTCAGTATGTCTATGCGTGTTTGACATGTCAGAAGTCGAAGGTAGAACATCAGAAGCCTAGTGGATTATTGCAACCGTTGGATATTCCCGAGTGGAAGTGGGACAGCATTTCTATGGATTTGGTGACAGGGTTGCCGAATACACAGAGGGGACATAATGCCATTTGGGTGGTTGTGGATAGGCTGACTAAATCGGCGCATTTCATTCTGATTAACATCAATTTTTCTTTGGAGAGGTTGGCTGAGATTTATATCCATGTGATTGCGAAGCTACACGGCGTTCCGTTGTGTATTGTTTCAGATCGAGATCCGAGGTTTACTTCCAGATTTTGGGAAGTTTGCAAAAGGCGTTAGGTTCCAAGTTGAGATTGAGTTATGCTTATCATCCTCAGACGGATGGTCAGACCGAGAAAACTATTCAGTCGTTGGAAGATTTGTTGAGAGCTTGTGTTCTTAAGCAAGGTGGTGCTTGGGATAGTTATCTTTCGTTGGTGGAATTCACGTATAACAACAGTTCCCATTCAAGTATTGGAATGGCACCTTTTGAAGCGTTGTACGGAAGGAGATGTCGAACACCTTTGTGATGGCATGAATCGGGTGAGAGTTAGGTGGTTGGACCGGAGTTAGTGCAATAGACTACGGAAAAAGTGAAACTTATTCGTGAGAAAATAAAGGCTTCTTAGAGTAGGCAGAAGAGTTATCATGATCGAAGGAGGAAAGATCTCGAGTTTCAAGAAGGCAATCATGTATTTCTGAGAGTTACACCGGTGAAGGGTGTTGGGCGTGCATTGAAGTCGAAGAAGCTTACTTCTCGGTCTATTGGTCCTTACCAGATATCCGCGAGAGTGGGTGCTGTGGCTTATCGGGTGGCGTTGCCACCGAATCTTTCGAATTTGCACGATGTGTTCCATGTTTCACAGCTTTGGAAGTATGTTCCAGATCCGTCGCATGTGATTCCGATGGATGAGGTCGAGGTAAGGGAGAACCTTACGGTTGAGGCATTACCGGTGAGAATTTTGGATCGCGAGTTGAAGCAGTTAAGAGGCAAGGATATTGCGCTTGTGAAAGTAGCGTGGGGAGGCGCTGCTGAGGGCAAATTGACTTGGGAGTTGGAGAGTCGGATGCGGGAGTCGTATCCGGAGTTGTTCGTCTCAGGTAATATTTTCGAGGACGAAAATTTCTAAGTGGGTGAGAGTTGTAACGCCCCAGTTTTTGTTAGAGTTATTTAATCGAGTCGATTTAATTATTTTTGTTTTTATATTATTTTATTTTTGACTTTTATTTGGCAATATATTATTTTTCATTGTTATTATGTTTTATCGCGTTTTGGGAGCGTTTGCGAGATATTTGAGTGTAGGGGTATTTTGGTCATTTTACTTATTTTTCTTAAGTTAGAAACTTAAAGAGACAAAAAGAGAGAAAATAGTAAGGAAGGAAAAGAGAAAGAAGGAAAAGAGAAAGGAAAGAAGAAAAAAGAGGAAAACTTGGGGTTTAAGGAATCGAATCAACCGACATTTCAAAACACGATTAATCGGGTAAGGGTACGAAACTCGATTATTCTATGCTTGTGTATGATTATGTATGTATGTATTTGTTTGTTGTTGGGTTGAAATTGAATAGAGAACTAAAACCATTAATATGTTGAGATTGTTAGAATTTGATATAATTTGTGTCGGAAATCATGTTTTAAGGTTCCTTATTGTTGATACATGTTAGATATATGTTGTTGTGCATTCAATTGGTAATTTGCTGATGTTTAGGTGAGATTTGGGAGAGAAATTGGATGAAATTTGCAGCAGAAATTCTGCAGGAAAAATTCTGGGTTTTCGCTGCCCATACGCGTAACACGCAAGGCAATACGCGTATTGGTTAGGGCAATACGCGTATGGCAAGGGGAAAATGTGGGCATTACGCGTATCGAACCCATTTTGCACGGCCCTCTGCTGAAATGCGTAATGGTACGCGTACTTGGCAAGGCAATACGCGAATGGCCCAAGGCAATACGCGTAGGACCAGAGAGGGTGCAGAATTGTTCCCGATTTCACGTCCGATGACGTAACTTTTGATCCGTAACTCGGATCGAGGCGTTCTTAGTACCGTTGGGAAGCTTATGGAATGTTCTTTCTTATTAAAATGGTTTTGATATTGGTGGCCGATTTAATTGTGTCAGGAATTTGGAAATATGTCGTTTTGCCGACTTTTACCGTCTTAATTGTGTGAATTTGATGTGTTATCATGCAATATGCTTTTGATATATGATGTATGACTTGTGTACTGTGGTATGATGTGAATGCATGTGATGAAATGTTATGATAATGGTTTGTGGCCTAAGGGCAAGTAAATGCATTGTGTTATATTTGATTGTATATGCATGATTATGGATGTTGGAATGGGTTACATGGTTGTATATGTGGATACATTTGACTGTCATGAGTCATTGTATGCCAAGCATCATGATATGTATTCTAGTGATGTCGTGTGCCCTAGTGGGTGTGAGCGACGAAACGGTTCCAGAGGGAATCCGCTATAACATCGTGTGCCTTATACAAAGAGGTATGAGCGATAATTATAGATGATCGTGTGCCTTATACAAAGAGGTGTGAGCGATCGGGTCGTGTGCCTTATACAAAGAGGTGTGAGCGATCCATAAACTTCGTGTGCCTTAAACAAAGAGGTGTGAACGACGGGAGAACATCATTTGCCCGACGGGGAGTTACACTAAGTAACAAGCGATGATTCCAATAATTCCTGAGTGAATTAATGATGAGAATGATGGATGGAACGGTACCGTATTGCATTGGATAGAGTCGTTGTGTCGGTCTCTGTGCATTTGCATAAATCATGAATGGATTGATTTTGTGTGGAATTGTGAATGGAATTGGTGAGTTGATATATATATATATATATATATATATATATATATATATATATATATATATATATTGATGATAAATGTATTGTGCATGAGTGATATGCCTTTGTGACGGATATATGAGATATGATTTGTGTTGTTTTGTATTTGAATTATGGTGTAAGTTGTGGTGAGAGTGTTTTACATGTGTATTTTGTGTTACTATATAATTGTAGGCAATTATATTATAATTGTGTTTCTCACCCTTCTGCTGTTTTGAATGCTCTATGAGGCATTGCAGATTAGATGCTGGAGGTCTTTTTGTGAACCTTAGGTCTTCATTCTTTTGTCGGTCGGCTCTGATATGTAGCACCGGGTAATCGGGGAGATCGTTATGTGACTATTTGTATATGTATATATGTTCTTTGGATTGTACATGTATGACTCTGTCTATGACAGACAAACTTTTATGTTATATATATATATATATATATATATATATATATATATATATATATATATATATATATATATATATATATATATATATATATATGAGATTCAGTTGCAGATTTTCCGCTTTTATTCTGTATCTGAATTGTGGGTGTTAGGAACTGAGTTCCTCTGTTATGTACTATCTGATTGTTGCATATCTATATGAGCAGGTTGTTGTATTTTGTTTCAATTGATGTGACGCCTCCGTCTATGCCATGAACGTTTTAATTAAACTCTGATTTATTTGTTATCGCTTTATTTGCTTGGGGTATAGATTGGGGGTGTTACAGCTACTTGGAGTTTTTCCGCATCAGACATGAAATAAAGGACAGATTCCTTTAACGGAAAAATTTCTTGGCGAGGGTAAGGCATCCTCAGCTTGAGGGCTCTAGTTTTCACCCAGTGGAGATAAGGCTCCATGGAGGTATAATTTGGTCCTTCTAGAGACTCTCTGCCTTTTTTGTGAATATGTTGTCTGGCATGAACTTTTTCTTTCTTTAGTGCCCTGTCGTTTTCTCCTTCCTTGAAGAAAAGACCTTCCAGATGAACATTATGTGGGATATTCTCCATCGGGTATCTGAGTAGACAGCGAGCTAAAATTGGATGATAGTTAATTCTTCCTTTAGTTCCAATGAGGGGTACGTTTGGGAAATTTCTGCATCTGTCGATGATCTATATCCCTTCGTAAATCCTATTATAGCAATCTATGTCAGAGTTGGTAAGGGACATAATCCTTTGTGACCAACGTAGAGTACTCTTGTGATCCCAAAAAGCAGCAGACTTGGGTAAATGGGAAATGAACCATTTGTAGAGTAAGGGTACACAACATGTGATCATTCCTCCGCTGTACAAATTCCTTAAGTGTACGGAATGATAAGCATCTGCGAGCAAGGTTGGTACGGGGTTCCCAATCAGAAATATCTAAACAGCGTTGGTATTGACGAAGTTGTCAATGTTGGGAAAAAGGAATAACCCATATGTGAGCAGACAAAGACGTCTTTGAAAGCAGTTATATTTCCTATACTAGCAAAGTATAGAGCTTTCTCTATCAGGAACTTAGCTGGTAAACCCTGAATTCCTCCTTTGGTGGTCATGTGTGTCCTAACCTCAGACTCATCCAAAGAGATTGCTCTTGCAATGGTTTGTTCCTTTGGAATTTCTTCCAGTCCAGAAAATGGAGCTCGATCAGTGATAGGTAAATCAATCAGATGAGAGTACTCCTCCAGTGTTGGTGCCAGTTGGTAATCCGGAAATGTGAAGCAATGATAAATCGGATCGAAGAACTAAATCAGCGTAGACATGATTCCTTCAACTACGTGGACCCTTAATAGAGACAACAACCCTCAATACTTGGCCCTGAAAGCCTCAGGGTTGTTGACCATCCTTGCTAACCTCCTTAAATCCTCTAGTTTTGGAGCCTTGAAGGTGTACTTGTGCGTCTTTCTTCTACCAAAATCCATAACGCAATCTCTGATGTTTGCAATTATTGTTTTAGTTTATTTTTAAAAAAATATTTTTTTTTCTTTGTTTGAAAAGAGTTTTTTAGATGAATGCATGAATGCAGCACACAAAAAAATCAGATTAAGAAAAAAAAGTATTTTTAATAAGTTGGCAATGATGACTAGGATAATTTATTATTTAATAATTTTTTAATTAATAAATTAATTAAATTAATTTTTTTATAAATATATTTTGAAATTATTAAAATAATAACTTAATTAATTTAACAAAGTTTTTTATTACACTAAGTGTTTTTTAAAAATATATTTAGAATTTGTGGAAGCAATCGAAAAACTTTTCTCTCACGTGAGGAATTATCGGAGGAATAGTATCTGGGGTACTTCATGAGTGGGTCGAAACCCCAAATACGAAGAAAGGTGTGTATGTTTAACCCAAAGTCTCGTATGGAGATGACGAGAATCGCCATGATTGTGGAGGAAGAGTTACGGGGAGATGAAGAAGGAGATTGTGTGGGTCATCATGATAAGGGTAATGGGTCAAATCGGATCATGAGTTGTAGCTGATTCCACCTCTGACACCAAGACGTGGTACATTGGGGAATGGGCCACAACTATCAATGATGACTCCTTGTCGTAAGCTGAATCGTGCCAAAAGATATCAGTATGGGTGAGAGATATGATTCTCTGAGACCAACGAAGCTTATCTGAATTATCGTTGAAGCGCGATGTTCGAGGTAAATGAGTAACAAACCACTTGTAGAGCAAAGGTGCACAACATGAAATGGTACCCTTTCCTTGGAGAGTCCTATGATGGATAGAGTGGTAAGTATCACCAAGCAAAGTAGGTATAGGGTTTCAGCTTAAGAAGATCCGAATGGTGTTGATATCAACAAACTCCTCAATATTAGCAAACAGGACCAAGCCATAGACAAGGAGTGCAAAGATTGCTTCAAAGGACCTCATATTATTCATCTTAGCTAGGTAAAAGGCTTTATCAAACAAGAACTTAGAAGGTAGACCCTTGATCCCATTCTTAGTGGTGAGGTGAGGCTTGACCTCAGACATTTCTAAGTGGATAGAAATAATAATCTCCTTTGGTGAAGGAATCTTCTCTTGACCACTAAAGGCTCTTGTTCTTTCACAGGTAGACCAAACCAATAAGAATACTCTTCCAATGTCGGAACAAGTTGGTAGTCAGGAAAAGTGAAGCAATGGTGAAGAGGGTCATAAAACTGCACCAACGTATCAAGAACACCATCTTCCATCTTGGTTCTGAGAATACCAATCAATCTTCCATAAAGTTTTCTGAAGTCTTCAGGGCAAGATACCAAGGCTGCTAGCTTTTTCAACTCTATCAAATTGGGTTTCTTGAAATTGTACTTCTTAGTGTTTCTCTTCTCAATATCTATGATACCTATGATTTTCGACGGAAAAGACGACTGAGTTCCTTAAAAGAAATAATGGATGCGATGAGATGTATGCAATGCACATAACACATAAGCACAAACACAAACATATGTACACACAATCAACAACACACAAGTCCTAGGTTTAGGGGTTTCATGCATGGAGCCATGGTCTACCCATCCCAATAGCTATGTACTATGGTTCATCAACTGTAAAATAGGGTTCTAAAAGTTCTCAGAGTCATAGATAAATCTTTCAGATATTACGTGACTACTCACGCGGGTTAATAATATTCTCAAGATAAACTCGTCTGAGTGTAGTATCGCGTATCAACTATTTGGGACTACTCCCTCATAGCCATTGCACTACGTCCTAAAAAGGCCAAGTGGGGTAAAGATAACTACAGCCCCCAGTCTCACGGACTCCCAGGTCAGAAAGAGTGACATCAATACGTCTACTCACATCAGACATCAATAATCCCAAAGGGGCCTCAACTGAGCATGGTCATCATATGCCAAACTTGTTAGGACTACTCCCAACAGCCGACTATTGATTACACCACAATCCTATCATATGTGTATCTCAAGTCCGGGTTAGGACTTATCTCACCACTCAAAAGTAGCACCCTGCCAAACAGAAGAACCCAAGCAAATATACAGATATATACAAATCAAGCAAACAAAACATATATAATACAAACACAGAAAAAATAGGCTTAACCCTCTGAGTTTCCCCAGTGAAGTCGCCATTTCTGTTGTGATGAGAATCGGATATCGAGCTATTGATTAACTTGAATCACATATCTTTGAAATTCACCACCGAGCTTTGATTTATCCGAAGGAAAGGGTAAAGATAGAAATAAAACCCTAATTGCGCTATGTGAAGACACAACTAAGAAATCGGGGGTTGGTTATACTAAGGGAAGGTATTAGCACCTTAAGTATCTGTAGTACTCTACAGGAACCTCTTGTATGGTTTGTGTTATGTTATGTTTGCTTGATAAGGTGATATGCTAAGGGTAAAGCTAAAGACCTATGTGCCAAAGGTAAAGACCTATGGGTATATACACTAAGTATGCTCACCAAGACGTCACCTCTTGTGCCTACGTATCCTGACTAAAGAATCAGAGCAACCGTAGTTCACCTAACTAAGGGTGAGGAACCATTGACTATGGCCAAAGCTCCAAGGGGAATGAGTATGATACTCATATAGAGTTAAAGAACTCTCTAAGTCTAAGTTGTAAAGGGGAAGTGAATACTCATGATGATGAGAATCACATAGAGTTTAAGAACTCTAACCTAGCTCTAAGTTTAAAGGTGAATGGCTCTAACAAGGCCAAAAGGGGAAAAGAACATCATAATGATGTTGCTCACATAGAGTTTGAAGAACTCTAGGTGAAATCCTAAGTCATGAGGTAAGTGGCTCTAATGAGGCCAAGGAGGGGAGTGAGCAACTATAATGATAGTGCTCCCAAGAGGGGTACCTAAATAGGTAAAGGGGAGGAGAGGCTCTAATGAGGCCAAAAGGGAAGATCCTTATGAGGATAAGGGATGTCTCTAATGAGGCCAAAGGGGGAAATATGGATCTAATAAGGCCAAGATGATAAAATGAGCTATCTATGACTTTGAGGTCAATAGAGAGTCTTTCCTTTGGAAGGAGGGGAACAAAGAGGGTTAAGGAGGAGAGTTAAAATGCTAGCCTCACTTCGGGGGAAACTTAAAAGAGTTCAAGATAACAAAACATTATTAAAGCAACATGAAAATATGGTCATCGTAACAACCAAAACAAAATATATGAGTGTAACAACACTCAAGGTCAAGGTTTACTTCAAAAGAGTTTATGGTAAAGACCAAAACTTCACATGGGGATGAACATGTTATGGTGACAACCAAGGGATATATGAAAAGATGTTACAACATCTAAGAAAACACTGAACTAAGTTCTCATGGTATTCATTCAAACATGGATAAAGTTCAACAAGGAGGAGGTAACAAACAACAAGCTCATAAGCATACATGTGTAACAACAATCATGTAAACATAAACAAACATGTATCAAAGGTATCATGTGAACAAGTTTGAACATGTGGGCAAGTAGGTAGCAACCATACAAGAGCATTGGAGTTTTAGACATGCATTTGAGAGAGGTGACAACATCATAAGGTTCATGCATCCAAAGATTACAATCTAAGACATATAAACACTAAAGAACAACTCAAACATGGTATCAATGATTCAAGGCATACATGTGCACATGCTTGGTCAAATAATTTCAAGTAAAAGAGGCATGTGATCTAACAAGATCTAATGGTATGAACAAGCCATTTTGCAAAGGTATTTCACATGTAAACAAAAAATTAAACATCATGGTATCAAAGTGAATCAAAGACATACAATGTTACAACATCATGCAAGGTTCAAACAACATATTTTTAGGTTTCAAACAATCAAGGTAAACCAAGGATTCATGTTAAAAGAACAAAAGAAACAAAGAAATCTTCATAAAAACCCTAAAATGGTCCTTTACTTTCAACACTTACAAATGTCTCATAAATAAATATTTTGGACAATTTCTTTTCACCATAAAAAAATAGACATTTCAATGAACAATTTGCAAAACGAATGGGTCAAAAAGGATAAAAAAAAATGAGCAAGTTATGATCAATTGAAATCAAGGAACAAACCATGAAAACTAAAATGAAACAAGTATTAAAAATAAAGGGGAATGTCTCATGTGGGTGTTGAACCCACGCCCTTGGAGACTTAGCCACAAGACATCCACCGTCTGTGCTATGCGCGCAGTGTGAACAAGTGATGCTAACACACAATAATATAACAAGGAAAGTGAAAAATCATAAAAAATGCAAAAGGGTTGGTCCGCAGGATCGAACCCAGGCAAGGCAGGCGAAAGGGAAAGGCATGACAAGGTTTCTACCACTGGGGTGGCTATTACATCCAAACATTATATGCTTTCAGTTATTTTTATTTTAAGTTCCAACCAAAATGGCCACCTTAGCGCCACGTTGGGCTGATTGGGTGCCATATCATCATCATCCTCTTCCTCACCTCTCTCTCTCGCTCATGCCCTAGCAACAACAACAATGGCTAGAGCTTCCTCTCTCTATCTCACTCATTTCTCAACCATTTACCATGATGTAAAGATCAAAGTTGGAGTAAAAATCACCAGGAACAACAATATGACATTACTTTCCATTAACAACAATCATATGATTCATGAATCAACACATAACAGTGCAACTCCACAAAATTTCAACATGTTATAACATGATATATTCCAACAAGATAAAGCCAGCAATCATTCAGGACAACAAAATACAAAACACTACATTTTGCTAATCAAATGAACCTAGAAAAGTGCATGAACATGTCAGTTTCGAAGGTTGGAAATCTTACCTCTTGGAGAAAGTCCAAGGCTTCTCTATGGTGCTTATAGAATAGAAATAAAGACCTGCCTTGCTTTGTTGATGCTAGGAGAGGAAATGCAGATGGTCTGAAACCTTGGAAAATACCTCAAAAGTGGAACCCGACCCTTCTTGCAACAATGGAGGTTGAAAATGACATATGAGGTTTGATGAGTTACAGAACTTTTCCAGGTGTTGGAATGAGTTCTTATGGATGTATATAGGTGGTTTGTGGAGTAGGTTTGTGAAATGCACGAGCAAAATGAATTGGAGCAAGGTTCTTGCAAATTTGCAAGAATGAGTGAGTGAGAGATTTCAGAGAGTATCAACCTTTCTTTTTAGGTGATTCTGGTGTGTTTTGTAATGAGGATTGATCCTCTATTTATAGGAGAAGTGAAGGACTTGAGGTATGGAAAGATTTCACAACTTGCCAAGATTGCCCTTTCTCCAAATTTCCTTCGTGCAAGCTGTTTATGCTGAGTCATAAGGCTACAAGCTTTCTAGCAAATGGTCAGGAATAGTGTTTGGACTATTGAGTTGTATTGATTGGATTGGAACAAGGCTCTATGCTTCCAGAAAATTGGAATGACCATGCTTCCTTGTGAAAATTTTCTCTCTCATGCATCCACTTGCATGAACTTGACATAAACTAATATATCTTCAGTTTGTAACTTGTGTAGCTCGTGGAAGAAGTCTTACACACTCTAATATTGCTTCTAAACATCATAAAGGTGAGATTTTTGGTGATCAAGAGTGATTATGCATCATTATGCATATGTTGGTAACTTGAAATTCAAGAAATGGACCTCAAACTTCTCCTCTTCGAAACTCTCAGCTCCCTCCATGGATTGGGGAGTTCTAGTACTTTTTGGAAAGCCCAAAATGTTATCTATAACTTTCATGTTCAAGAATGTTCCAAATTCTCAAAGGATCTTAGTGAAAAGTGGTCTTGAAGTTGGCTGAAAATTAGGGCAAAAAGTAGTGAAAATTCACTAAGTCTTTAATGGCCTTGAACTTCCAAGTCTCCTAGCTTAAAAACCAAGCCTAATTTGGATAAGGACCCCCTGATATGTTTTTATTTTCATGATGAGAGCTTCAATTTGAGCTTTGAGCCACAAAAATTGGATGTGTGGTTTGGAAGTTATGACTTTTCCAATTTTGCACAAGGAGTGAATTCTTCCACACTTAGAAAAATTTAAGAACCAAACCTTGCCCTTTTTGCAAGAAAACTTTCAAATGGCGATTTCTCATGCTCTAACTCAAGAATTAAACATGTCTTGATGGAATATAGCTTGAATGCTTCATCTTGGGTCAAGGTATCAAAAAGTCAAAGTGTTGACTTTGTCAAGTGAAAATTAGGTCAGATGAATTCCACAGTACGATTCTC
This sequence comes from Lathyrus tuberosus, assembly GCA_022829125.1. Classification (NCBI taxonomy): domain Eukaryota; kingdom Viridiplantae; phylum Streptophyta; class Magnoliopsida; order Fabales; family Fabaceae; genus Lathyrus; species Lathyrus tuberosus. The sequence continues at coordinate 87,148 of JALAZF010001039.1, forward strand.
AATGAATTTGTAACTTTGGACTTCTCCAATACATTAGATGAGTTCCAAGGATGTTTGTGAATACAATGGATCATGTCCTATGGCTTGGGATCATGCTTTGACCATGAATTAGGGCATAATAGACTTTCTCCTGAAGAAAACCCTAATTTGGGGCCAGATGAACTTTGAGGTTCATTGCACTTGTGATAGGAGTCAAACACTCTTGATTTCTTATTGAATAAGATCTCTTGGATGTATGTGAGCTTAATTGGTTGATGAACCAATCAAGGCATTGGATGATCACACCAAGATTCCTGATGATTCTTCAGGTTAAAACCCTAATTCCACAACTCTTGATCTGACAATCTCTTCTTGATTTCTCTTGATCCAAATATAAGAGGTCATGGCATATGACTTGAGAACTTCATGATAAGCTTGTAAGAACAAATGGTTGAACCTTGGAGGCTCGGTTGGCTTCCTTGAATAGATGACTTCAATTATCAATCTCAATCAACTGGTGAACACTTGCGATGGTTGTATGGAGCCAAGGAGTGTCTTAGGAGACTTTGGAGTATGTGAGAACTTGCATAAATGACCTTGTCATCCTTCTTGTGCAAACCCTAGCTTTCACATAAAAAAACAAACTAGCAAGATATTGGTTAGTTAACAATGCATAGATGATTGGAACTTAAATGTATGTGCAAGATGTTATGACATCTAAGGGGTAACATTTGGGGTTTAACAAAAGTCATTTGGTGATGTACGCTCGAAAAATGTCTACTCAGATAGACAATCAACATCTACAGATCCATTACTTCCAAGACAGTTTAACCGGTGTCAGACTCAAATGGTACATGGGTTTAAACCTCACCAAGATCAGTACTTTCAGAGATCTCGGCGCTGCCTTCGTTCAGCAGTATAAATACAATTTAGACATGGCACCGGGTAGGGACCAGCTCAGAGCAATGTCTCAAAAGGACCAAGAAAATTTCAAAGAATATGCTTATAGATGGCGCGAAATTGCCACTCAGATCTGTCCTCCTCTCGAGGAAAAGGAGATGACCAAGATCTTTTTGAAAACCTTAAGCTCGTTCTACGACCGGATGGTCGCTAATGCGCCCAGTGACTTAACCAAAATGGTGAACATGGGAGTACGCCTTGAAGAAGCAGTCCGAGAAGGACGATTGGTCAAGATACAGAGCCATCTAGCAATACTAAGAGGTACGGTAGTGCTTTCCAAAAGAAGAAAGACCAGGATATCAATAATATCTCTCTAGGAAAGAAAAGGCAAAGGTATCAACCAGTAGCAGCGATAACTCCCGCGATCAACCCAGCGTCGGCTCCGACGTATCAACCTCAGGTTGCTCAGAACCAACCAAATCAACAATAGTATCAGCAAAGGCTGCAACAGCCTTTTCAACAGGCTCATCCACAGTACAACAACAACAATCGTACTACACGACCATCAGGGTTCGACCCTATACCAATGTTATACGCATAACTATTTCCACTTCTAGTGGCCAAGGGGCATGTCCAAACCCGGACTCCTCTTACAGTACCATAAAATCCGCCTTTTTGGTTCAAATCAGATCAAACTTGCCCTTACCATCAAGGAGGATCGGGGCACAACATTGAGAATTCTCTCAGCTTCAAGTATGCTGTACAGAAGCTTGTCAGGAACAGGATCTTATCTTTCAAAGATACTAATCCAAATGTTCAGACGAACCCGTTGCCACAACATGAGAAAACTGAAGTGAATTTAATAGAAGAGGAACCTGGCCGCAGTTATCAAATTCACAATGTACTCTTACTAGGAACAAATCTGGTAAAGATGCATTGCAAACAGAGCGGATACGACCGTGTTCCATCTCACAACTATCACCAGTGTGATATCTGCTCCAAGGACAACCAAGGGTGTACCATAGTAGAAACAGCCCTACAAGAACAACTGGATATGGGTTGGATTCAGGATCACAGGATTCCTGAAGTAAACATGGCCCCTGCACATCCCAACATTGTTCAGAACCACAACATCCGTACAATGAACATCAACTTAGTGGCGATGCATTCGAGACAAAGTCAGTATTACAACCTTCCGTGGCATAATTACAGCACTTTTCCAATCCGCTCAACAGAGAATCAGGGATGCTCTTTTATACAAGAGGCCCTCCAACGTCAGATGGATCTCAGATGGATCCAAGACTACCGTGAAAGAAATGACCATCAAGTCAATATGGTTCAGATCTTTAACATACGCTTGATAAATACCAGTCTAGTGGAATTACATGCTAAGCAGGTCAGGCTCGGTTTTCTGGCTTCACATGATTATAAAGACTATGAAGAATGTTGTAAATAAGACCAAGGGTGTGCGCTTGTACAAAGAACACTTCAACATCTGTTGGACCACTGGTGGCTTCCAATCTACCTGGATGAAGCTACACAACGGATTAGCATGACTGATGGGAATCCTGATAAACATCAAAGTCGTGATATCCGCTCAATGGAAACAGATCTAGTAAAGATGCAATGCATACAAAGCGGGTGTGGTTGGGTACCACCGCACAATATTGAGCGCTATAGAGTATGCTCGAAAAATAACCAAGGATGTTATCTCGTACGAGCAGCCCTCCAAAATCAGTTTGACTGAAAGGAGTTTCGACCATGTTCGAGTTCTGGGTCGATTAACATGATACAAGACTACCTCCCTGGTTAGAACAAAAGCGCTGTCGTAATCTCCAATCATGGAATAACCAAGGACGTTTGTGCCATAATTCCTCTGCTCAACGAGTCAAAAGTCTCTCTTAACAGTAGAAGAATTCTCAATCAAGAACCAATCGAGGCTACCTACGATGGTCAGAAGAACCAAAAAGCTCCTGTGGTTATCTACCTGCCAGGTCCAATACCTTACAAATCAGATAAGGCTATCCCATACAAGTACGGTACGACGACCATAGAAAATGGAAAAGAAACTCCATTACCCTTCGTTGTGAACATTCCCGACATCAGTCGAGTTACCCGGAGCGGTCGGAACTTCAACAGAGGAGTTGGAGAACATGCCAAAGAAAAGGAACCTCAAATGGAAGTTCCTAATCAACAAGTCGGTCAATCCGGTAATCTAGAACCAGTAAAGAACAACGATGAGATGTTGAAGCTCATCCAGAAAAGCGAGTAAAACATTGTGGACCAATTGTTGCAAACTCCGTCTCGAATCTCTGTACTATCTCTCCTGCTTAGTTAAGAAGCTCACAGGGAAGCTCTACAGAAAGTCTTAGAGCAAGCCTTTGTGGAACAAGATGTGATAGTAGGACAATTTGACAGCATTATTTTCAACATCACTTCCTACAACAACTTAGGATTCAGTGACGAAGAATTGCCGGAAGAAGGCAAGCATCATAAGATGGCGCTTAACATTACAGTCAACTGCCAAGACGATGCTTTAGCTAGCGTACTGGTGGACACATGATCATTTTTGAATGTTATGCCAAAATCGACTCTGATACGACTATCATTTCAAGGAGCCCCAATGAGAGGCAGTGAGATCATTGTCAAAGCCTTTGACGGATCTAGAGAAACAGTTATCGGCGAAGTTAATCTTCCCATAACCATTGGACCTCAAAATTTCCAAGTCACTTTCTAGGTCATGGACATTTGGGCAGTACACAACTATTTATTAGGGAGACCTTGGATACACGAAGCTGGGGCAGTCACTTCGACACTTCACCAAAAGCTGAAGTTCGTAAAAAATGACAAATTTGTCACAGTCTGCAGAGAGCAGGCCTTAATCCTGAGCAACTTATCATCATTCTCCTGTATAGAACCACAAGAGGTTGTTGGAACCCAGTTCCAAGCACTCTCGGTGAGCAACAAGAATCAACTAGAAAGGGGGACATCGATTTCCTCATACAAGGATGCTCTCGAACTGATCAAGAGTAATGACATAAAAGGATGGGGACAGATTATAACTCCTACGGATAACAAGACAAAGAAAGGTCTTGGTTTCTCTTCAACCTGTACTCAGACCACCAAGAAAGACGAAATTTTTCGTCCCATTCAAGATTTCTTCCACAGTGGAGGCTTCCTCCACCCAGTGTCTCAAGAAGTACACACCATCAATGAGAGTGACTCCTCTGATGTGGATGAGGAGTGGAAGTCTTATCTCAACGATGACGGTTATATGTCTCAGGGAGAGACGCTCACGCCATTTTGCTTTCCCAAGCAGAACCCAAGATATATACCAAGGTCAAACATCAGGATGATCTATGGAGATTGTGATCTTGAAGGATGTTGTACTCCACCCAATTCATTAGAGGAAGTCAATCTAACGAAAGACAACTTTGACTATAACTATTATGATCCCCTGGATGACTTGCCTATCTGGAAGCCATACACGGAAGACTTAGGACAGAAGAGTCAGCCGGACGATGCATGTCATCTGAGCAATATTGAAAAGAATACCCATGTCCCCACAGAGTCATGGAATCATTACTCAGGACATTCTGAAGATATCCAGCACCACGATGATGAATTTGCAAAGTTTGCAGGACAAGAATTCATTAACTATGCATTTCCTGAAATCAACGTCATTAAGGAAGATGACTCATTAATTCCCAGTCATGGGACACCTTGGGACAGCCAAGCGGCAAGAACGACTTCCTAGTCAAATACACCGCTCCCGAAAGCTCGCGTATCAAATACGAGGACATCCAGCCAACTGGATGGGGAGATTCCCTTGAGAATGAAAAGCTCATGGAAAATACAGCAAAAGAGTTCGTTTATGACAACTCTGCATGGGAGGAAGACTCCAATGATCCTACTCCACCAGAAATCAGCGTTGTTTCTGAAGACAAGCCAAGAAGGAAGATACCAGACTTTGTGATTCACAGAGGAGTTTGTCGCCACTGGGTTGTTGTCGATGTCCCGAAAGTTGTCCATAAGTCTAAGTAATTACCATATTTATTTTAACCTTTCACCTTGCCCAAGTGAAACGGATGTTTTTATAGGGCTCACCTTTCTGTAAATATCTCTCTTCACTTCGCCCAAAGCGATCGAGTTTTGTTTTATAGGGCTGTATTTCAAGAATCGGAAAATCATAAATAAATAAATAATGTCATTCTGAATTCCTGCATTTATTGCTGTTTTCACTTTTCGTTTTTCAGAAAATGGTAATCCTAAAAACAGCCCAAAATAAAAACAAGAATTTTTCAGAAAATACACTGCACACACTCTTACATTCTCTTTGTCTTTGCTAAAAGATGAATCATCACGTCATGCAGATTGTTTGTTTTAAACCCCATTGAAACATACGATCCAATGCCTTCTCCCAACTTTGAATTCCCGGTATTTGAAGCTGAAGAAGAAGATGACGAAGAAATTCCAGAAGAGATCTCCTGATTACTCAGGCAAGAGGAAAGGTCCATTGAGCCTCACAAAGAGCCATTGGAAACGGTCAATTTGGGTTCAGAAGAAGAAAAGAAGGAAGTTAAGATTGGAGCACTGCTCAGTCCAACTGTTAGAGAAAACTTGATAAAACTTCTCAAAGAGTTTCTAGATGTATTTGCTTGGTCCTATCAGGACATGCCAGGTTTGGATACCAGCATCGTGGAACATCATTTACTGCTAAAAGCGGAATGTCCTCTGGTAAAACAAAGACTGAGAAGGATTCATCCAGATATGGCCATCAAGATTAAGGAGGAAGTACAGAAGCAGATCGACGCAGCTTTCCTTGCCACCTCAGAATATCCTCAATGGTTAGCCAACATAGTGTCAGTTCTGAAAAAGGACGGAAAAGTAAGAATGTGTGTAGACTACAGGGATTTGAACATAGCAAGTCCAAAGGACGACTTCCCTTTACCACACATTGACATGCTGGTAGATAGCACATCAAAATTCAAAGTCTTCCCCTTCATGGATGGATTCTCGGGATATAATCAAATCAAAATAGCGCCAGAAGATATGGAGAAAAATTCATTCATTACCCCCATAGGGCACCTTTTGCTACAAGGTAATGTCGTTCGGTCTAAAGAACGTGGGGGTAACCTATCAAAGGGCCATGACAACTTTGTTTCACGACATGATGCACAAAGAAATTAAAGTGTATGTCGATGACATGATCGCCAAATCTGAAACAGAAGAAGAGCACGTGGAACACCTATCAAAGTTATTCGAGCGTCTGAGAAAATACAAACTCCGCTTAAATCCTAATAAGTGCACATTCGATGTTCGCTCAGGAAAACTCTTGGGATTCATCGTCAGCCAAAAAGGAATTGAGGTTGATCCCGACAAGGTCAAGGCCATTCAAGAAATGCCTTCGCCGAAGACTGAAAAATAGATCAGAGGATTTTTGGGATGCCTAAATTACATTTCAAGTTTCATATCCCTCATGACAGCGACATGCGCGCCGATCTTCAAACTACTCAGAAAGAATCAAAGCTGTATATGGACAAGAGACTGCCAAAAAGCATTCGACAGTATCAAAGAATATTTGTTGAATCTGCTGATTCTGTCTCCTCTAGTGAAAAGAAGACCACTGATCATCTACCTAACAGTCTTGGAAGACTCCATTGGTTGTGTACTGGGCCAACAAGACGAGACAAAAAGAAAGGAGTCTGCCATCTACTACTTAAGTAAGAAGTTCACGGACTGTGAAACTCGGTACACTATACTCGAGAAAACTTGCTGCGCTCTGGATTGGGCAGCCAAACGTCTTCGCCAGTACATGATTTGTCACACTACTTGGTTAATCTCCGAAATGGATCTAATCAAGTATGTCTTTGAAAAGCCTGCTCTCACGGGAAGGATTGTCCGTTGGCAGATGTTGTTATCGGAATACGACATTGAGTACCATGCTCAGAAAGCCGTCAAAGGGAGTATTTTAGCCGATCATTTGGCTCATCAACCAATTGATGATCGGGAATCAGTCTGATTTGACTTCCCAAACGAAGTTGTCATGTACTTGAAAATGAAAGATTGCGATGAACCACTACCTAGTGAAGGGCCAGAACCAAGATCCCAATGGGGACTAACATTCAACGAAGCCGTCAACACTTCTGGGAACGGAATTGGGGCAATCATCGTAACACCTCAGGGTACCCATATTCCTTTCACCGCCCGACTGACATTCAAATGCACAAACAACGAGGCCGAATACGAAGCTTGTATCATGGGTCTCGAAGAAGAAATCAACTTAAGGATAAAGAACTTGGATGTGTATGGGGACTCAGCTCTTGTTATCAATCAGATCAAAGGAGAGTGGAATACATACCAAATGGGATTGGTTCCTTACAAAGATAATGCGAGAAGGTTGTTACCATTCTTCAACAGAATCGAGTTTCATCATATCCCTCGTGAAGAAAATCACATGGCTGATGCATTAGACACTCTCTATTCCATGATTAGTGTAGGTCAATGGAACGACGTACCTAAGATTGACATAATACGCCTTGAAAGGCCCGCTTATATCTTCACAATTGAAGCAGTCATAGATGACAAACCTTGGTATCATGATATCAAGTGTTTCCTTCAAAGACAAGATTAACCACCTAGGGCATCTAGAAAAGACATGAAGTCTCTTAGAAGACTGGCTGGCAACTTCTTCCTGAACGGTGATACACTCAATAAGAGAAACTTTGACATGATTTTGCTCAGATGTGTAGACAGACAAAAAGCGAACATGTTGATGAAAGAAATTCACGAAGGCTCCTTTGGAACTCATGCCAATGGACATACAATGGCAAGGAAAATTCTGAGGGCAGGATATTATTGGCTGACAATGGAATCTGATTGCTACAAGTACATGAGGAGGTGTCATAAGTGTCAGATATACGCTGACAAAATCCATGTACCGCCAACGCATCTCAAAGTTCTTTCTTCTCCATGTCCTTTTTCAATATGGGGAATCGACATGATTGGAATGATTAAACCCAAAGCTTCAAACGGACATCGATTCATCCTTATAGCCATTGACTACTTCACCAAGTGGGTCGAAGCAGTATCATACACCAATGTAACCTGACAAGTGGTGGTTCTATTTATCAAGAACAATCTCATCTGCCGTTACGGTGTTCCAACCCAGATCATTACTAACAATGGATCCAACTTGAACAACAAGATGATGAAAGAGTTGTGTGCTGAGTTCAAGATCAAACACCATAAATCGTCTCCCTACCGGCCTAAGATGAACGGAGCGGTAGAAGCAGCAAACAAGAACATCAAGAAGATCATTCAGAAGATGGTTGTAACCTAAAAAGATTGGCACGAGATGCAACCCTTTGCTCTTCACGGTTATCGCACATCTGTCCGCACTTTAACAGGGGAAACCCCTTTCTCTCTAGTATATGGCATGGAAGCAGTGCTCCCCATAGAAGTAGAGATCCCATCGATGAGGGTATTGATGGAAGCCAAGCTAACAAAAGCTGAATGGTGTTAAAACTGGTACGATGAACTAAACCTAATTGAAGAAAAAAGAATGACAGCTTTATGCCATGGTCTGTTATATCAGCAAAGGATGAAGAAAGCGTTCGACCAAAAAGTCCGACCTCGTGTCTTTAGAAAAGGAGACCTCGTGCTCAAGAAGATACAATCATTTCTCACTGATTCTTGGGGCAAATGGATCCCGAATTATGACGGCCCTTATGTGGTTAAGAAAGGCTTCTCAGGCGGCGCCTTGAGACTCGCAACCATGGATGGAGAGGAGTTTACCTACCCCACGAATATTGATGTAGTCAAGAAATACTTCGCCTAAATAAAAAAAATCTCTCGCTGGATTGAAAACCCGAAAGGGCGATCCAGGCAAAAATTAGAGACATAAGCGAAAATCATCCTGTTGGATTGAAACTCTGAAAAGGAAATCCAGTCAAAAGTTAGGGATTCATGGCAAGTAACTACATCTGACAAGGTTGACTCCCCATCGGTAATGTCATTTGTCGGGAAATCTTCAGGCAAGGTCACCTTTGACAGAAGCCCAGAATGTCCAGAATTCAAAGTTGGTAGAAGGATAATGGTCGTTATGTTTTAATGTAGCCCCTTTTCCGTTAAATTACCATTTTATAAACTTTGTAATGCTCTATGGGATCACGTGTTTGGCTGATTACTATTCTATCAATAAAATTTGAGCCTTAGTGCTTTTGTTTCCAATTCTCATTTATGTTGCTTTACAGAATGACATTTTTAACATGATCAACGATTCTTGAAAAAAATAATGAATTTAATTTTCGAATTTTTCTTCTGCTTTTAAAATAAAGATGACAATTCCTTTTGACGACTGAACATAAAAAAGACCCAACCCGATGTTACACTATCAGAGCAAGACCCTCTACATCGACCAAAATGCAAATAACTTCAAAAGTCCTCAAAAGCATCCACAGCTAATCCTGATCACCTGCACGTTACCCACATGGAGGCTACATTCAAGCAGGCAGGGTGAGTAATATAATTCATTATAATCAATATAAAATAAGATATGCATAAAAATGGCATCATCATCATATACAACATCATCAGAGTCATCACAAGGCAAACATCAAAACACGTCATCATAATGTCGCTCCCAGGATTTTCATCCAGGTACAAACGCGAGAGTGGCGCGGAAAACAGAGTCGCCAGCCGTGTAAATTTATCCCAAGAGAGGGAAAGGGAACACCGCATAAACCTGAGGAAGAGGGAAAGGAATGGCCATCGCAACCATAGCCTGGGTTCGGGAGTCGGTTACGCGAGGGGAAGGTGCTAGCACCCCACGCATCCATCGTACTCGATGGGATCCACGCTTGTTGTCTATTCTAAGGGTGAGTTATCCTATCATCTATGGCTATACTAAAATAGGGGAAGGGAAAAGCTAAGACAGACTCGGTAGGACGTCGACGTCCTAGGCCTACGTATCCCCTTTGTGCAATGAGGAATTCAGAGTCAACGTAGTTCGGACCAAGTTCTTTTTGTGTTTTTTATGAGCGACGTTAAGTTCGCGTCCGGCAGTTAGGGTCGATGCCTGTTTGCGACTCAGACGGAAAGTAGCATGCCCTTTTTGAAAATAGCCTTTAGTTTGACAATCCCGCAGGATAAAAAGGTTTGAAGTTTGTTTGTATTTTTTAGGACAGAAGTGACTTGAGTTAGTTCATAACTCAACTTGAACCAAAGTCTATAACACGGGAGCGAATGCGTCACATGGTCGCCCCCAATTGAACGTATGCTCAACACTCTAGAAGAGAGAAGGGGGACCCCTCAATCTTCATTTCCTATGTTTAAGGCTCGTGTGCAAGGCAAGTTGACCTTATTAAGTATATTAGAGATGTTATGAGATGAGAAAAGGGACTCAAGAGAAAAGAAAAACACTACGGGGAAAACCTATCCTAATGTTATCATGCAAAGATGGCCCTAAGGGGAGGTTTAACAACAACCTAAACCTAAAGAAAAGAAAAGATGAGAGAAAGAAAGATTGAGAGTGGACATGGATACTTATCCATACCCTTAAATAACTTACCTCAGCCCCTGCATAAAAGGTTAGTACAAAACAGACGTAAATAACAATAAGACTAATGAAACCCAAGCAAGGACGTACAATGGTAATCAAGTGACCAATAACAATCTAAACATGGTTGATGAAATCAAAGAAGCAATCCCAAATGATGGCACTAGTGCCTTCTCAAACAAATACTCAGGCATGACCAAGGATGTGCATACATGAAGATCTCACACAAAGAGCAGTTAAACAATCAGCAAGACATCTTCTAAAATCACCAAATTAATTATCAACATATCTCAACCAGAAGCAAACAACATGTTAAAAACTCATGCAAAAATTCACAGGATAGGTCACCCAAACAATTATACAAATCCAAATGAGAAACATGGTTCAATATGCAAAAGGAAAGGACTAAAATGCAATATAAAATGATTTTAAAAATGATAGAAAAATATTTTAATGCATTTCAATGTGTTGGTGAAAAAATTAAAAAATAATGAGTTTAAAATGTTTTATGGATGATGAGAAATAAAATAAACAAGTCATGGTATGCATGTATGAAATAAATTCAAAAAGAAAATAAACAAATAATTAATTCAGCCACTAAAAATAAAATAAAGATGAAAAATAAAATTTGGGAAAATTTTATAAAATTATAATTAAGATTCATGAATTTTATGGGAATTTTTTAATGCAATTAACTATTTTTAAAAATTAAAAATGGATTAATGCAAATTAAATAAAACAAAAGAAGAGAAATAAGCATGGGGGTGTGTTTAGTAAGCAGTCCATGTTCAAAGGGGTAATGGGCTCATACAAGAGGTGGGAATAACAAAGCCCAAAACTTCAATCCATCAGCAAAAATAAAATAAATAAAAAAGAAACACGCGTGGACCTCAGTCAACCCAGTTGACTGCATACCTACCCTTTGATCAATCTGACGCTTATCATTAAGTCAACCAAACCAGCATGTATTCAAGATCTATGGCCCAGATTAAAAAGCACACCATAATTAACACACATACGCATACACCAAAGCACTCAGCATACCCTATGCTCCCACGTGAGCAGCACATGGGTTTTTTAATGTGTTGTCACAATTCCATCCCTATGATTCATCCAACGTGCCACATTAGTCAACATAATAAGAAAGTAAACCTGATGAGAGGACATGATTGAGTGCACATGATAATAATCATGGGGTAATGAACACACAATCATTAAAATAAAAACTCAAAAATAAAAAACGTGGCACAATATGGAACGTTGGATCTGGGCAACGGACGGTCACGATTATCTCTTCTACCTCCAAACCCTAGCTCGCTGGAGAAAAGGCCAGACGCCGGAGCCCTAGCTCCGGTCGTCTTTTCCAGCCACCTGCAACCAAAACTTCACCAAAACATGCAACCAAATACACTATTCTGACCAGAATTTAATGAGGGTTAATAATATCATCTCAAAAATCACAAACAATGCATAAATAAGGAGAATCGAAAGCAACAAGGTTTGGTTCAAAACTTTCAAACTCACGAAACAACCAATCTACACGTCCAATCTAAAAAATAAATATATCAGAATCACCAGTGAACATCACACATCAATATGCATGTCAAAAATCTGAGTTTTAAGATCATGAAAAATACTACCAACCTGAGATCACGCAGTCCTTATCCTTGCTTTTAGCTTCCAACGAGGGGCGATTTGTACTCTGTAGATGCCAAGGATGAAAGTTGTGAAAGAACCTTTTGAGAAACCCTTGTGGATTGTGAGATTCGATGAAGAAAAGCTTTAGGGTTGCAAACTTTGTTCTCCTCCAAATTCACCTGTCCTCCCTCTATCCCTAGCATGGGTTAGCTTAAATAGATTAGGTTAATCCACTGATGATCACTTGGGCCTTGGTAATTCCCCACTTAATGAGTTTTGGGTGATTTTGGAAAATTGCATTATGAGAAATACACCCTCCTCCATGCATGTATATCCAAACCCTTGATGATGGATCACTTATTTAACAATTGCTAATCACACCTGAATTTGATTTGGGCCTTGAGATGTATTGGTTCATGAGTTTTCAATAATTTGGCAATTTTGCATAATGGAAAATAAGTGATGAATAAACCATGGATCCACTTGATTCAAAGGCCAAAAATAGTCCTTATGGATTGTACTTTGATGTTAGAATGTGCCTTAAAGCAATGGAATTAATTATAGGTCACTATGTCCCAAAATGCAAAAGTTGTGAAAATAGAACCCTAAAAACCACTTTGCCTTCTTTTGATCATAACTTGAGTTTTACAAATTATATGGAGACCATATAGTACTTGTTGGAAAGGGGAGAGAAAGATCTTCAACTTTCATGTTTGAGGAAAATTCATTTGAAGCTTCTTTGATGATGAAAAGTCAAGTTGAATGTAGTGTAAGAACTTTCCCAAAAAGGAAACTTTCAAATTATAGGTCATTTCCATATTTAGTAACTTTTGTACAAACCCTTGATTCTTGATAAATGGTATGAAACTTGACCCTTGAAGACCATATGAGGATGTGAGACTTTGAAAACCTTGAAGAGAACCTCAAAATTTCACAGTTGACTTCCCCTCTCACTGTTGACTTTTCCCCAATTCTCCTGATTCCCAGTCCATTGGCCAATTGAACTTCTCATGAACTAAACTGATGGACAATCTTCCATCCCTAGATACTCAGGATCCCAAGGAATACCATGGAATCAAGTCTTGCCCAAAAAATCAGAAATAAACTGACTTTATAGCAAACCCTAATTTTGGTACCCTCAGTCTAGGAGGAAATAACACAGTCTCCAAATCCAAATTCCTCTGAATATGATGTGTATCCTCTCCACCAAAGACAGGATATGCCATTTGGTGATGATAAAAACCCAAGAAGCTTGCCCATTGGAGCAATAAACCCAAGAATCTCAAAACCCTAATTTCTGCACTGGTTAGGAGAAAGTGATCCACTTGAGCTTTCTTGGACAATACCAGGACTCTTGCTTGACCCTTTGAAGAACATCCTCAGGCACCTTGACCCCATGCTAAGAACCAATGATATGCACACATGATAATGCAAAAATGCAATGAAACATAAGCCAGTTAGTAATAAAGTAAGGAGAGCAAATTTTGGGGTGCTACAGCTGCCGCTATTCAATCAACTTGGTACTGAGGGTATGATAGCGACGGCTTTCAGACAATCGAGATACACAGAGATTGAATACCAAAGAACCCGGAAATTTGCAAACCTTAAAGGAAGGACGACTCCACTGGGGAACAAGCAATAAAATGCTGCACTTGCCACAACACGTACGAGCGTTGGAAAACAACACGAACAATGCATTGGGATGTCAAGAAATAAGCACAAACGAGTGTTAACTACGTTGGGGATAAACACGGACGGGTGTCAAGGAGTCAAAGATATCAGATACGAACAGGATACCGAAAGGATACATGGACGGGTGTAAAAAGGTTCAATACGGACGGGTGTCGGAAAGATACACGGACGTGTGTGAAAAGGATTCAATACGGACGGGTACTGGAAAGGTAAAAGGATTCCATACAGACGGGCATCGAAACAAAAGTTTGAACACAGACGGGTGTTGAAAGGACACGGACGGGCATCAAAGGTCAATACGGACGGGCATTGAAACAAAAGATTCAAACACGGACGGGTGCTGAAAGGACACGGACGGGCGTCAAAGGTCAATACGGACGGACATTGAAACAAAAGGTTCAAACACGGACGGGTGCTGAAACGAACACGGACGGGTGCCAAATGTCAATACGGACGGGCATTAGCTTAAAAGGTTTAAACACGGATGGGTGCTGAAAGGACACGGACGGGCGTCAAAGGTCAATACGGATGGGCATCAAAGGTTTAAACACGGACGGGTGCTGAAAGGAACACGGACGGGTGCCAAATGTCAATACGGACGGGCATTGGCTTAAAAGGTTCAAACACGGACGGGTGCTGAAAGGACACAGACGAGCATCAAAGATCAATACGGACATGCATTGAAATGAAAGGTTCAAACACGGACGGGTGCTGAAAGGAACACGGACGGGTGCCGAACGGTAATAACTCTTGAGGGAATAAACCTAAGGACCACCTGGACGAAGGGGTAAAGAGAGATCATGGATTAACGCTCCTGGCAAACAACCCTGCGAGGGAATGCCAAATATTGCTCTGAATGACTAACCCAATACTTGTGGAGTAAAGTTGAATGATATTCTCCGAAATCTGCTTTTTTTTCGACGAAAGAAAACTCAAACCTGGCTTATGCTTCGGATGCCTATGTTTGAATTTTGCCGTAATGCTCCGCACGAAGTGGAAATGCTACGCTTTTGAGGATGCAATGCAAATGCTTATGATATGCATAAAGGGTCCCTCCAGCAAAATAAATGCTGGAGAGGAAAGACCAATTCAGTTGGTGATGACAAAAATAAATTATCCTCTAAATCCAGGATTTCTGCTGAGAAGGATCACACTGACCGACTCTTTGGATTCACAACTTCTACCGGGGATGAAATCCAAAAGCATATACACTCTACCGGGGATTACATATGTCCTTTACTGAAGGTGACATCGAACCTGAGATTCCTCCTCTGTTGGGGGAGTTAAGAATAAATGCCAATAACGGAACTGGAAGTCTGTTACTGAGGATTGCCAATAACAGATGGGCTTAGGACCTGCTGGGGGATGCCAGCCCATAATACCATCCTGCTTGGGGAAAACAGTCCATGATACCATCCTGCTTGGGGATACTGCTGAACTTAGCCTGCTGATGAGGAAAATGACTTTACTCCCATCTTGCTGGGGATTAGAATATGACGTCGTCGGCGAAAGCACGCTTCCTGACTGGATGGGGAAGGTGAACACCCTGATTCTATGGGGAAACAACGTCTTGATCCAGAGAAAATAGTTCCCAAGTCTCCTGCTGGGGAAGGTCTGCTCTGTTGAGGAAAGGTGCAATCTCAATGCTGGGGAGAGCCACCCTACTGGGGAAGTACAATGCTGTTGCCCTACAAGTCAAATGATAACAACAAAAAGAATATACCACGACATGACTATCACCATTAATGCCTAAGTAATTTCTACTGCTTTTCGTTATGCTCCGCAAAGCTCGAAGTTTTATATGCAATGTTTATCAAAAATATCAGACGTTTTTGCAAACAAAACAGTAAAAGTAAAACAAAAAATGGAAAGCTCTTTGAGTGAAATGAATATTTTATTGAGAAAAATGGCCTGTAAATAGGTATTTACAATCGGAAGCAATTCCTAAAAAGAGGTAATTGCGCAAAAACAAAAGGAAAATACAAATGTCGGCAATGTGGGAACAGATATCCACCATGAATCGACTCAGCTATGACCCATATGTCTTGCTTATCCACAAATGTCTTGATCTTCGAAGAGACTAACTGTACTGATTCCTTTCTTTCAGAATTTCTAGGTATTGAAAGTGCTCACAGATCGAACACAGACCGTAGCCTTTCGCTTATAAATCCCTAACTTTTTCCTGGACCGCCCTTTTCGGGTTTTCAATCCATCGGGATACCCATTTTTGCCAAAGTTGCCTTTTTCGGTTTTCAACTTTGCGGGTTTACACATTTCTTTTTACATTTTATCCCTAATTTTTGCCCAAACCTTTTCCTTTTTATGGTTCTCCGGGATGCCCCTTTTTTCCTGGACTTTCTTTTTATGTCCAGCGGGTCTCTTTTATGCGAAGTATTTTTTGACTACGTCTACGTTCACAGGGGATGTAAAATCTTCGCCATCTATAGTTGAAAGTAGTAAGGCTCCACCAGAAAAACCTTTCTTACTACATATGGCCCCTCGTAGTTTGGAGTCCATTTGCCCCTGTGATATGTTTGAGGAGGAAGGATCCTTTTTAAAACCAATTCACCTGTCTGAAAACTCCGAGGACGCACTTTCTGGTCAAAGGCGTGCTACATCCTGCTCTGATACAAACGACCATGTGCGATGGCTGCCAATCTCTTTTCTTCAATAAGGTTCAACTGATCCAACCTGGAACGTACCCATTCAGCTTCATCAAGCTTCACATCTGCCAGAACTCTTAAAGACGGAATCTCGACCTCTAAGGGCAAAACTGCTTCCATACCATATACCAATGAGAAAGGGGTTGACCCAGTTGACGTACGCACCAAAGTACGGTAACCATGTAGGGCATAAGGTAGCATTTCATGCCAGTCTTTATACATTACCACTATCTTCTGCACAATCTTCTTGATATTCTTATTCGCTGCCTCAACAGCACCATTCATCTTCGGACGTTATGGAGAAGAATTGTGGTGTTCGATCTTGAAACTCTGACATAATTCCTTCATCATCTTATTGTTCAAATTCGAACCATTATCGGTAATGATTCTCTCCGGGACCCCATAACAACAGATGATGTCCTTCTTTATAAACCGGGCTACCACTTGCTTGGTGATGTTGGCGTACGAGGCTGCCTCCACCCACTTTGTGAAATAGTCAATGGCAACCAAAATGAAACGATGCACATTGGAAGCAGTGGGCTCAATCTTTCCAATCATATCTATGCCCCACATTGCAAAAGGCCAAGGAGACGATAACACATTTAGAGACGTAGGCGGTACATGCATCTTATCTGCATAAATCTGGCATTTATGGCACTTTCGGGCGTACTTGAAACAATCAGACTCCATAGTCATCCAATAATATCCTGCCCTTAACAACTTTCTAGCCATGGTGTGTCCACTGGAATGAGTACCGAAAGAACCCTCAGGAACTTCCTCCATCAACAAACCTGCCTCGTGTTCATCAACACAACGTAGCAAGACCATATCGAAGTTCCTCTTATATAACACATCATCCTTGTTCAGAAAGAAGTTTCCTGCCAACCTTCTCAGAGTCTTCTTATCCTTGGTGGAGGCACCCTCTGGATACTCCTGTCTCTTCAGGAAGACCTTAATATCATGATACCACAGTTTTCCATCAGACATATCTTCAATTGCAAACACAAAAGCCGGTCTGTCCAGACGCATGATTCTAATCGAAGGTGTTTCATTCCAACGGTTCACCTTATACATGGATGCCAATGTTGCCAATGCATCAGCCATCTGATTCTCAGCTCGGGGCACGTGATGAAAATCCACCCTGTCAAAGAAAGGTAACAACCTTCTGGCATAGTTGTTATAAGGCACCAAATTCGCCTGACGAGTCTCCCATTCTCCTGTAATCTGATTAACTACCAACGCGGAATCACCATAGAAATTGAGGTTCTTAATTCTCAAATCAATTGCTTCCTCTAACCCCATGATGCATGCTTCATACTCTGCCTCATTGTTGGTACACACGAATGCTAACCGGGCAGTGAAAGGTATATGAGAACCCTTCGGGTTCGTAATGATTGCCCCAATTCCATTACCATATGAGTTGACAACCCCATCAAAAATCATCTTCCACTGTGACCCAATCTCAGGTCCTTCGTCAGGCAGAGGCTCTTCACAATCTTTCATTTTCAGAAACATAACATGCTCGTCCGGAAACTCAAACTTCATTGGCTGATAATCCTCGACCGGCTGTTCAGCGAGATATTCTGACAGAACACTTCCCTTAATGGCCTTCTGAGAAACATACTGAATATCGTACTCTGTCAAAACCATTTGCCAACGGGCTATCCTTCCAGAAAGTGCTTGCTTCTCAAACACGTACTTAATCGGATCCATCTTCGAAATCAACAAGGTCGTGTGGTTTAACATATACTGCCTCAGACACTTGGCTGCCCAAGCGAGTGCACAACATGTCTTTTCCAACATAGAGTATCTTGATTCGCAATCAGTGAACTTCTTACTCAGGTAGTAAATGGTGTGCTCCTTCCTACCTGTCTCGTCGTGTTGACCGAGCACACAACCCATCGAATTCTCAAGAACCGTAAGGTACATAATCAACGGTCTCCCAGACACCGGTGCCATAAGGACTGGAGGTTCCTGCAAATACGTCTTTATCCTTTCAAACGCCTCTATATAATTTTCATTCCACCTGACCTCTTGATCCTTTCTGAGCAACTTGAAAATTGGTTTACACGTGGCTGTCAGATGAGAGATGAACCTAGCAATGTAATTCAACCTTCCCAAGAAACCACGAACCTCTTTCTCTGTCCTTGGCTCAGGCATCTCTTGTATGGCTCTTATTTTTGCAGGATCAACCTCGATACCTCTTTCACTAACAATGAATCCTAGCAATTTACCAGAACTCACGCCGAAAGTGCACTTGTTCGGATTCAGTCTCAGTCTGAACTTCCTCAACCTTTCAAACAACTTCTGGAGGTTTACCAAGTGTTCTTCCTCTGTCTGTGACTTCGCAATCATGTCATCAACATAGACTTCAATTTCCTTGTGAATCATATCATGAAAGAGAGTCACCATTGCCCGCTGATTGGTTGCCTCAACATTCTTCAATCCAAAGGGAATTACCTTGTAGCAAAAAGTTCCCCACGGTGTTATGAACGTTGTTTTCTCCATGTCCTCTGGGGCCATTTTGATTTGGTTATACCCAGAGAAGCCATCCATGAAGGAAAACACAGAATATTGAGCAGTGTTGTCTACTAACACGTCAATGTGGGGGAGCGGGAAATCATCCTTCGGGCTCGCCCTATTCAAATCTCGGTAATCAATACACATCCTGACCTTCCCATCCTTCTTAGGTACAGGTACGATATTAGCAACCCACGGAGGATAATTTGTCACAGCAAGAAATTAGGCGTCCAACTGTTTCTGAACCTCTTCCTTGATCTTGACAACCATATATGGTTTCGTCCTTCTCAGTTTCTTCTTGACTGGATTACAACCCTCTTTAAGCGGCAGCCGGTGTGTAACAATGTCAGTGTCAAGCCCGGGCATGTCTTGGTAAGACCATGCGAAGATATCCACATACTCTCGAAGCAACTCAACCAATCTTCCTTTAACAGTGTCTTCCAAGGCAGCCCCAATCCTTACTTCTCTTTTAAAATCCTCGGTTCCCAGATTAATAGTCTTAACTTCCTCCTGATAAGGTAGAATAACCCTTTCCTCTTGTTTCAGTAGCCTGGCTAATTCTTCTGGTAAGTCACAGTCTTCGTCAGTCTCTTCTTCGGCCTGATAGATGGGATTGTCGAAGTCATATCGAGCCATAGCTAAGTCAGGATGGGTGGAACCTGAACAAAGGAACCTGTATGATGGGTGTTTTATGTTTATTATGAGTGCAACAAGCAAGAAAACACATTGCCATTTTGATGTGGGTTAATGCAAAAAGTAAAAAACAGAAGGACATGGATCAAAATATTTGAATGAAAAACGTCCTTTATTGATGATAAAAGTAGCAAATAAACATCCAAGCCCTACAAATAAATATCACTATGTCTTGGGCAAAACGTAGGATTTAACACAACAGAAAACAAAAGTAAATTACTCCGGGTGCGTCACTTGGATGACTTTATCGGAAAACTAGTTGCCTAAGCTATGACCAGGAGTGCAGGGGCGGATCCATTCATCCATGTCACAGTCACTATCCCCTTCATCCTCAATAGCATTGACTCTGTCGAAGAAAACACCGGCACTGGTGAAACGGACTGGGCCATAGAACTTGGGAGGCTCTTCAGGACGCCTAGGTGGCTTGTAACCCAGTCCATGAGTATCTTGCTTTCTTTGAACATCAATGACACTGCCCCACTTCTGAGAACCACCAGCTTCAACTATAGCACGCGCCTCTTTGAAAGAGGACATTGGAACCTCTGGTTGTCTGACAACTTCAGGTTGGGCAACCACCTCAGGCTGACTGACTTCCTTTGGGGGTTCCTCGGGAATCTTCACAGCTTCAAAGGCTTGGCACAAAGTTTCCTGTACTTCACCATCTACCTCTAGATACTTGAAGGTCGATAGGTGACTCACCATGATATCTTCTTCACAACAAATAGTCACAACGTGGCCATCCACCATATACTTCAACTTCTGGTGCAGTATAGAAGTTACTGCCCCAGCACCATGGATCCAAGGGCGACCCAACAAACAACTATAGGCAGGCTGAATATCCATTATGTAAAAGGTGGTGTTAAAAATCTCAGGACCCACCTTGATAGGCAGAACTAACTCTCCAAAAACCGACCTCTTGGAACCATCAAAAGCACGTACCACCAAGTCACTTGGTGTACAAATCAACCCACGAGTATCCAATTTCACCAAAGCCTTCTTCGGTAACACATTCAAAGACGACCCAATATTAACTAACACATGCGACATTAAGGAACCACGACATTCCACTGAAATATGCAGAGCGTTGTTGTGATTCCTCCCAGCCGGAGTCAGATTTAAATCGGTGAAACCCAAACCATTACCAGCATTTACATGAGCCACAACCCCTTCTAACTGGTTGACAGATATTTCCTATGGTACATAAGCCATATTCAGAACCTTCAGCAATGCATTTCGGTGTGCCTCGGAGCACAACAGTAAGGATAGAATGGAAATCTTCGATGGAGTTTGGTGAAGTTGATCAACAATCTTGTAATCACTTTTCCTGATCAACCTCATAAACTCTTCTATGTCTTCTGAGAAAGTATCCCCAAATGGCTTTGTCATAGAATTATTTGCTTCCTGCCTCTGTACAGACTCATCCATCATCTGTTTACCTTTGTCTTGTCTTGAACTGCCAACTTGATCCTCGGACGGAATGAAGACTCTACCACTCCTAGTGATAGCCCCTGCTTCAACAAGATTTCCAACCCCTGTATTCACAGCTGATGTCTCTACCAATTCCTGCTTCTTACCATTAACAAATACCTCGGCCCCATAGTTCCATGGGATGGCCTTGGTACTCTCATACGGGACTGGTCCAGGAACAGTGATAGTGACCAGCGCTGGTCTCGCCGGTGCTGATATAGTTATTGTCTTGAATGGAATTGTTATTGTGGCAACATCAATCGCTCTGTCAGTAACTTTATTCTGCCTACAACCCCTGTCAAACTGTAATATCCCTTCGCTGATCATTCTCTGAATACCTGCTTTCAATAAATCACAACCGTCTGGCTGCGACACACATTTTACACAATCTTCATCACAGCCGGGAAATACTCCTCCCTTCAACAGTCTTTCCTTCACCACACCCAAGGGAGTTTGGACTTCGTTCACATCTGAAATCAAATTCAAGTCTTCACAGTCTTTGATAATAGCATTGACCCTTTGCCCACCGTGATTCGGCATCGGGTTCTGATTCACATTTGGAACATCATTGGAGAAATTGATGGCTTTGGAATACACTAAATCTTGAACTAGATTCTTAAAAGCTCTACAGTTCTCAGTATGATGTCCGGGTGCTCCAGAATGGAATTCACAGTGGGCGTTGGCGTCATAACCGGGAGGTGGATTACCAGTAGGTGAAGCTAATGTTCTCTTCTGAATTAACTGTAACTTCAACAAGTGCTGAAATAATTGAGAGTAGGGAATAGGCGGAGTGTCGAGATGCCTATCTCGCCCAGGCTATGGTCTGCGAGGAGCCTGATTTTGTTGTTGAGACACTACTGGCTACTGAGGTGCTGCTGGGATGGTTACAGAAGCCACCTGTTGATTGAAGTTCTGACGAGGTCCATCTCTACCACGATATGATGACACAGAGTTTGTATCTCCCTCCTTCTTCTTATAACCACTGGCATAAGGCTTCTTACTTCCTCCAGATGAGGACCCATCACCGCCTGATATTTTTCCCGCCTTAATTCCGCTTTCCACCATCTCTCCTACTAAGATCAAATCAGCAAACTTTCCAGTCATACACGGTACCATCTTTTCATAGTAATGACCCTGCAAGGTGGCCATAAACATAGTTATCATTTCTCGCTCCAACATGGGAGGTTGAACCCTCGCAGCCAGTTCTCGCCACCCCTGAGCGTATTCCTTGAAACACTCATTGTTCTTCTGCGACATATTCTGTAGCTGTGTTCTGTTCGGAGCCATGTCAGTGTTATACTGATAGTGTTTGATAAATGCCCCTGCCAGATCTCTCCAACTACGCACATCTTTCCTTTCTAGTTGCATATACCACTCCAGGGATGCCCCAGATAGGCTATCCTGAAAGCAATGCATCATCAGCTTCTCATTCTTTGCATGCGCAACCATTTTGCTTGCCTATGCCCTCACGTGGGTCCTTGGATAAGTCATACCATTATACTTCTCAAAAGTGGGAGTCTGAAACTTGTGCGGGATAACAACGCCTGGAACCAGCCCCAAATCCTCTAGATCCATTCCCACAGAATCCTGATTTACAACACCCCGTTGCACCCCAAAATTTGCTCTCCTTACTTTAGTAGTAACTGACTTATGTTTCATTGCATTTTTGCATTATCATATGTGTATATCATTGGTTCTTAGCATGGGGTCAAGGTGCCTGAGATATTCTTCAAAGGGATCACTCTCTCCTAACCAGTGCATAAATTAGGGTTTTGAAATTCTTGGGTTTATTGCTCCAATGGGCAAGCTCCTTGGGTTTTTATCATCACCAAATGACATATATAATTTTTGTTGGAGAGGATACACATCATATTCAGAGGAATTTGGAATTAGAGACTGTGCTATTTCCTCATAGACTGAGGGTACCAAGACTAGGGTTTGCTATAAAGTCAGTTTATTTCTGTTTTTTTGGGAAAGACTTGATTCTATGATATTCCTTGGGTCCCTAAGTGCCTAGGGATGGAAGATTGTCCATCAGTTTGGTTCAGGAGGAGTTCAATTGGCCAATGGATTGGAAATCAGGTGAATTGGGTAAAAGTCAACAGTGAGAGGAGAAGTCAACTGTGGAATTCTGAGGTTCTCTCCAAGGTTTTCAAGGTCTCACATCCTCATATGGTCTTCAAGGGTCAAGTTTCATTCCATTTATCAAGAATCAGGAGTTGGTGCAAAAGTTACTAAATATGGAAATGACCTATAATTTGAAAGTTTCCTTTTTGGGCAAGTTCTTGCACTGCATTCAACTTGACTTTTCATCATCAAGAAGAAAGCTTAAAATGAATTTTTCTCCAACATGAAAGTTGAAGATCTTTTTCTCCTATTTCCAACAAGTACTAGTGGGTCTCCATATCATTTGTGAAACTCCAGTTATGATCAAAAGAAGGCAAAGTGGTTTTTAGGGTTTTTCATGGTTCCATTTTCACAACTTTGGGCATAATGACCTATAATCAATTCCATTGCTTCATGCCACATTCTAATATCTAAGAAAATTCCTTGAGGATTATTTTGGGCCCAAGAATTAAGAAATTCCATGGTTTATTCTTCACTTATTTTCCATTATTCAAAAAAGCCAAGTCATTAAAAACTCATGAATCAATTGTTTTCAAGGCCCAAGTTCAATTGAGGTGTAATTAGCAATTCACATATGGGTGATCCATGATGGATTTCTTAAGTGTACACGCATGGAGAGAGGTGTAGCTCACATTATGCAATTTTCTAAAAATCACCCAAACTCACTAAACACGGAATTGCCCAAGCCCAATTCATTATCAGTGAAAAACCCTATCTATTTAAACTCATTCATGCACTGGTTAGGGTTCATTGACGTACATTTGGAGGAGAATTGAAGTGTGCAACCCTAAAGATTTTCTTCAACAAATCTCACAATCCACAAGGTTTTTTTCAAGAACTTCTTCCACAAACCTTTTCCTGGTGATCCATAGAGTAAAAATCAAACATCATTCGCAGCCAAAGGCAAGGATTCAGATTGTACCATCTCAGGTTGGTGGGTTTTTTCGTGATCATGAAACTTGAATTTTAATCGTGCATAATGTTGTGTGATGTCTATAGATCATGCTGATATGATTTGTTTGGAATATGGATGCGTATATTGCTTGTTTGGTGCGTTTAAAGTTTTATGCCCTAACCTTTCTCCTTTCGTTTTTTATTATATACTAACGATTTGTGATTTTGGATGATATATTTGGAATCCTCGTTGAATTCTGGACAGGATGGTATATGGTTTTGCATTTTCTGGGCAGGTTTTTAGTTGCAGGTGACGGAGGAGGTGGCCGAAACCCTAGCTCCGACGGCTGGTGAGGGTTCCGACGAAGTGGGGTGGCTGGAGGTAGGAGATGAAATCTCCACCATCCGTTCTTTTGATCTAACGGCCATTATGTCGCCACGTTTTTTATTTTTGTTTTTTTATTCTGACGATCAGGTGTTTATTACCCCACTGAACTTACCATGTTCCACCAATTGTTTTATTTCCTTTTGTTTACTTTTCCGTTAGTTGACTAAGCCATGGTCGTTGGATGCATCAAACGAATGGTAGGCTGCCAGCACATTAAAAATAGCATGTGCCAGGCACATGGGGGAGTATAGTGTACTGACAGGTTACGTGTGTGTGCGTGTTTGGTAAGTTTGGTGTGCCTTTTCATCCTGACCATTGATCTTACATACCTTTGGATTTTGTTGACTAACTGTAGAGCGTACGATTGATCCTAGGGCCCATATGGAGTCTGATTGTTGACCAAGTCCACGCGTGTTCTTTTTTTTGTTTTTTATTTTGCTGACGGACCTTAGTGGTTGGGCTGCTAATGGTACCCCCACTCTTCAGCCCAGTATCATTTTCAACGCATTGTATTTACTCATTACACCCCCCACGTTATTTCTCCATTTTTATTTTATTTTAATTCTTACATTTTCATCTTTTAATTATTAAAAATACATAATTGCATTTAAAAAATCCCATAAAATTCATGCATCATATTTATCATTTTAGAAAATTTTTGCAAATTTTATATTTTTACTTTATTTAATTTTTTATCATCTAAATTAAATATTTATTCATTTTCTTTTTGAATTATCCACATCATGCATATCTAATTTTGTTTATTTTATTTCTCTGCATCTATAAAATATTTTCAATCCGTTCTTTTTGCATTTGTTAGATAATATTCTAAAATGCATTAAGATATTTTTACATCATTTTTAATTATTATTTCATATTACATTCTGGTCCTCTTTTTTGCGCATTGAACCCTACTTCTCACCTGAGCTTTGCCCAATTGTTTAAGTGACTAACATCTTGGATTTTTGCAGGAGTTTTAGGTACTTTGTTTGTCTCTGGTTGTACAACTTTGATATTTAATTTGGAAATTTTAGAAGTTGTTTTATTAATTGTTTAATGGCTCTTTGTGTGAGATTTTCTCGTATGCGCATCCTTGATCTTGTCTGATTATCTATTTGGAAAGGCACTTGTGCCATGGTCTTGGGGTTGTTTATTTGATTTCTTAATTCATGTTTGGACTGTTATTGGTCACTTGTTTGCCATAGTATGTCTTTGTTTGGTTTTCATCTACCTCATTTCTTTTACTTATGTCTGTTTCGTACTAACCTTTTATGCAGGGACTAAGGTAAGTTATTCGAGGGTATGGATAAGTATCCATGTTCTCCTTCAACTCTTGCCTTCTCTCATCTTTTTCCTCCCTTTAGGATTAGGCTGTCGTCAAACCTCACTAACCGTAGGTCACCCATGCATGATAACTTTAGGACTCTTAGTCCCCCTTTAGAGTTACCTTTGTGTCTTCTCTCATCTCATCTCAAACTTCTTAAAAACACTTAATAAGGATAAAGTGTATTGCGCACGAGCCTTAAGCGTGGGGAATGAGAAATGAGGGGCTTCCTCTCATCTTTCTAGAGTGCTTAGCGAGCGTCCTGTCTTGGGACGATGCGTTAAGTATTCGCCCCTGTGCCCTAGACTTTGGTGCAATGCAACTTATGAACTAACTTAAGCCATTTATGTCCTAAAAATACAAACACACTTCGAACCTTTTTATCCTTCGGGATTGTCAAACTAAAGGATATTTTCAAAAAGGGCACGTTACTTTCCTTCTGAGTCGCAAACAGACATCGACCCTAACTGCCGGGCGCGAACTTAACGTCGCTCATAAAAAACACAAAAAGAAGTTGGTCCGAACTACGTTGACTCTGAATTTCCCATTGCACAAAGGGAGTACGTAGGCCTAGGACGTTGACGTCCTACCGATTCTGTCTTTGTCTTCCCCTTCCCCGTTTTAGCACAGCCCTAGATGATAGGATAACTCACCCTTAGAATAGACAACAAGCGTGGATCCCATCGAGTACGATGGACGCGTGGGGTGCTTGCACCTTCCCCTCGCGTAACCGACTCCCGAACCCAGGTTATGGTTGCGATGACCATTCCTTTCCCTCCTCCTCAGGTTTATGTGGTGTTCCCTTTCCCTCTCTTGGGATAAATTTACACGGCTGGCGACTCTGTTTTTCCGCGCCACTCTCGCGTTTGTACCTGGATGAAAATCCTGGGAGCGACAGCTGGCGACTCTGCTGGGGAATCTGGTTGACCTATGCTGGTCCATCCCTAAGCGAGTCAATCCTAGTGCTTGCTTGTCTTTGTTCTCTTTGGGTGTTTTGTGTTTGTTTTGTTTTATTTGTTGTATTTTATTTTTACAGCTTTTTCTACATTGTATTTCATTTTTATTACTGTCACACTATTGTGTTGTGCTGGCTGTGTTTGTTTTGCAGGTTGGGTGGGTCTGAGAGATAAGCCCAATACCCAGGCTTGAGTATACCCTAGGACTAGAGTGGAAAGTAGTGGGACCTACGTGCCCGCTTGGTACATTTGTGTGTTCGCGAAATTCACAACCAGACGAGGCTATCTTGGGATGCATTATGACGTGTGTGTCTTGCGCATGTTAGGGTGTTGATCTAGAGAGTTGTCGACTCTGGTGACCGATCATCGAGGACCTTAGTGGAAACATCCCTCTTTAGTGGTGACAGTGGCAGACCACATCCT
This sequence comes from Lathyrus tuberosus, assembly GCA_022829125.1. NCBI lineage: Eukaryota > Viridiplantae > Streptophyta > Magnoliopsida > Fabales > Fabaceae > Lathyrus > Lathyrus tuberosus. Next base: position 114,371 of record JALAZF010001039.1, read on the forward strand.
GTGGCAAACCCATTCACACCCGAGGGCCTGCTTTGGAACTCACATAGGATGGCCCCTATCTTTTGAAGAGAATCAGTGGAGGCACTCCTCGATTGACGATAGTACTGTACCCCGAGGGATGAATGTACTATTGTTTCTCGACCTCAGTGCCAAAGCTGAGGACCTTCCACTTTGGAGAATCAGTTGAGGCCTCCTTGATTGATGATGATGCCAAACCAGAAATGGTGAACGTATCATCATTTCTCGACCTGAGAGCCCGGGATACTGAACATCCTAGTACCCACACGTGAGAGGGGATGGGTGTTTGCAGGTTTGCAGGTAACCGAAACCTTTAACCTACCCTATTTGTTCTGGATTTCTCATCAACGTTTGATTATTTGGGTTCTTGGTTATCTCAATGGTTCAGAATTCTGGTTTTCTGGGTTCTCGTTCAGTTAACAGCACAGTACATCCAACAGTGTTGCCTTGACCCCATGTGTGCATGAGCATATCATTTTTCTTGCATCCTAACATGTTTGACATTTTTCAGGGCTTGCATCTTACTCTTAATTCCGGTTTTCCGAGGTTACTTCAACATGGACGTCCAGAGAAAGAAGACTGTTGCCTATTCGTTCCCAGATTCGACTTTGACATTGATTCACAAATTGATTAATATGGCTGGTCCCGGAGTTCGTACAGAGTTCAGTGGAGGGTAGGGGAGACTTTTGAGGTTTGTTTATAATATTTCCAAGTATGAGAAGGATGCCATTCATACGCTTCTTCAATTCTACGATCCGTCTTTGTGTTGCTTCACTTTCATGGACTATATCTTGGCCCCAACGTTGGAGGAGTTCTCATTTATTTTGGGAATCCCCATCAGGCATGATATAGTTTTATTTTCTGAAGAACACCCCGGGGTAAAAGAAATGGCTGTTGCTCTTAATATTAGTGAATCTGTTCTGAACAGTAATATTGAAGAAAAACAAGGAGTTAAGGGTTTCCTATTGAAGTTCCTGTTTGATCAAGCCTGCATACATGTCAAAGAGAAGAATTGGACTGCTTTCCAAGCTATCCTAGCTATGTGCATATATGTGATTGTCCTGTTTCCGAATATTCCTGATCTGGTGGATATGCATGCCGTCAGAATCTTTATTTCGAAGAATCCTATACCCACCTTGCTAGGTGATGTGTATCACTCAGTTCACTACAAGAATGAGAATAGGCGTGGAAAAACTGTGAGTTGTTGTGCACCACTCTTATCTACTTGGTTTCTGAGTCGTCTCCCCGAATCTGGCGCTTTCGTTGATACGAAAGATTCTCTGAAATGGTCAAAGAGGGTTATAGGCTTGACTGCTGACATCATTGTTTGGATCAATCATGATTTGCTAGGAATGGAGATTATTTACAAGTGCGGAGAATTCCCTAATGTACCCTTGATAGGGAGAAAAGGTGGAATTAACTATAATCCTTCCCTTGTTATCAGACAGTTTGGTTATCCTTTGAGAGGTCCACCTGATGAGAGAGACATCAGAGAGTCCTTATTCTTCAGTGGTATTGAGGATCAAGAGATGATGAGGAAGATTGTGAATGCTTGGAAACAGGTGACCAAGAAGGGTAAGACTTCATTCGAAAAATGTAATAACCGGGCTTTTCCTTCCTATAAAGAGTGGATCAAGAAGAGAGCAGAAGAGGAGCTTCTTCCCTTCCCGGTGGAACCACCTTTGTATCCTTTGATGATCGAGCCTCCTACCATAGTTGAGATAGAGAAGTTTGACAGGTTATGGGCTGAGAAGGAAAAGCTGTGGGAAGAAAATAGTGAGCTAAAAAGAGAGATCTATCAGTTAAAGCATGAGCGGGGTGAAGCTGTTCATACCGCCAAGTTGAAAACAGAGCTTCTTGTTAAGGTGGAAAAAGAGCTAGCTGACATGGTCGCATCCAGAAAAAGGATGAAAGAAGCTTTGGATGGTATCAGTAAGGTTCTCGAGTCGAAGAAGGAGGAATTAGACAAGGCTTTGTTGAAAATTCACAGGTTCGACGAACACCGAGAAACTGCAATGGCTGAGAATAAAAGAAAGGAAGACGGTTATCTAGCTAAGATTGACCAATTGACGTTGACGCTCAAGAAAAAAGATGCTGAGATCTTATCAGGGATATTCAAGAGACAAGCAGTCGAGGGTTGACTCAATGAAGCCATAGCCTCCATAGAAGAACTGAAAGTCCAAGCTGAAGTGAAGAAACCTAGACATGAGGGTCCTAGCATGGATGGTGCTTCTGGAGAAGACGCTTGGGAGTTGCATTGCCGATACTTAGAAGGGATCATACATAGAAGAGACGTTCTCATTCAAGCGCTAATTCAGAGACCAAAGCATCCCGACACCAAAAAGATGTTCAAGGAAATTCAAGACTGGAGCAGAAAGCATAGTGGATGGGGGGGATTGACACTTGTGGACTTTGATGACATGCCTTAGTTTTCTTTCCTCTTGTATTGTATTTGGATCACCACCATGCTTGTTGGTTGGGACCTCTATGATTTATGTGTTCAGATTTGTTATCTTGGATTCGCGATTGTTGACATTTGGTTTTCCTTTGGTTTTCTTAATATATGAGCAGAAGTTCCGTTCTACCTTGTTATTAAACTGGAATCAAGGGGTGGATCGCCCTGCAAATATTCAAACATGTTCGTTTGCATTTGCATATTCATAATCATTTTGCATAACCATTTTGCATGACAGGTATTTATCTCCGGTGTTCTTATCTTGTTCCAATCTCAGAATTGCAGAGTTGATCATGGAGCGAGTTCAAGCTGAGTTGAGTGAACTGAAGGTTCAGATGAGGCAATTTGGGGAAGACATGCTCCAGGAGCAGAGGATGCTGAGGGAGGAGATCAATCAGATGAAGACTCTGATGGGTTTGGTCATGGAGATTTTGAAAACAGTGTTGAAGAAGGAAGACATTCCTGTGCCCGCTTCCACAACAGAGATCCTTACTCCTCCCATCTCTTTGGAATTTGATTTAAATCATGGATTACCTCATGAGTCTCTTCCACAAACGGAAGTTCCAGAACTCTCCCAACAACAGTTAGGTCTTGGCTCCCAAGAGAAGCCCAAGGGCAAAAAGTGCACACAGAGGCAGAAGAAGTCTGAAAGAGTTTTTCATCTGCTCCCTATGCCATATTCTCAACTATTGCCACATCTCCTTCAGTTTCAACTAGTACAGAAAAGGACTTTGGATCCTCTCACTGGTAATCCTCCACCAGGCTATGATGCAAGAGCCCATTATGATTTCTATTCGGGGGCACCAGGATATACTGTGGAGGAATGTAGGGCCTTTTAACACTGAGTCCAGGATTTGATTGAGGCAGGGGCAATCGAGTTCACGTCGAGCGGCGTGAATGTACAAGGTGATGTTGCCCTAATTGTGGCGAAAGAAGCGGAGGCTCCTCCCCTCTTTGCAGGATCCACCTCATTCCATGGACTTTCTCCACAACCGTTTGCTGCAAAAGCTCTACGCCAGCAACCTTTGTTTGCGCCTCAGCCAAATGTGGAAAGGAAAGTGCAAGCGCAGGTGAGGCGCCCAAATCAGCACCGACAGCAGAATTATCATCAGCAGGGGCAACCGAGACCAAGAGGGCCCAAGAGGATATTCGATCCTATTCCTATCCCTTATCGTCAGCTGTTTACTCGTCTGCTCAAGAAATCTCTGATTCAAACGAGAGGTACCGCGCCAGTACCGTACCCTATTCCTCCGGACTATGACATGACTACTAGGTGCGAGTTCCACTCGGGAACGTTTGGGCACACAATTGATGAGTGTAATGTATTCAAGCACAAGGTACAAGACTTGGTAGACTCAGAGATCATTGTATTCACTGAAGATGATATGTACATCAATAGGGGCCTCCTTTCTCAAATGAACACTCAGTCTGCAAGTACATCTAGACAGAATTAAGCTTCCTTGGCAATGGCAATCTTCAGCTTCTTTACTGCATTTTCATTTGTAGTTTTTCATTTCTTGTTAAAGAATCGTATGCATGTAAGACTTGTTTGTTTTTAATGATGATATTAATGCAATGAGCATGTTTTCCTTGAAGTAATCCATTCGTGTTCACTCTTAAATGTTTATATGCACTGCAATATCAATTTTCTTGTTTAGGGAGGATGATGAGACGAAAACGCAAAATCTCTGGTTGTATGGATAGAACCCTGTTGAGGATGTACAGGCATTGTTTCAAACCCCTAAACACTGGAGAGATAAGGAGCATCTTTCGTGCGAAAAAACCCTCATACTTAACCCAGGGGAAGGGTAGGCGTCAGTTAGTTTGACCGAGCGTTCAAATTTCAAGGAGAGTGTGCACCTGAGGATCCATTACCTTCTATCCCACCATCAAGAGGTCAAGAGATGTAAAACCACAATGGTTATCCTTCAATAATCAAGGAGTGAGGCAGTCACAGCCTTTTCAAGCAAGTAAGACAACCAGTGTCACACGCTTTGTTCGAAAAAGGGGAATAAAAAAATGAAAAGCCCGCTAAGTCGAAAACTTGAAAACAAGCGACTTAGGCAAAAGTTAGGGCATCCCGCTGGACTTAAAAATCCAAAAGCTCAAAAGAGTCAGTCCAGGCAAAAATCAGGGATCAAAAAAAGCAGAAGAAAGAAAAGTGAAAAGCATTACAAAAGAAAATCCCCGATAAGAACAAATTCGTGTGATTACAGACACAAGATAAAAAAGGGATAACTGTTATTCCAAAACCCCCTTAGGTGCCAAACCATTAGTGGCGTAGGTTCCTTAAAGATCATAAACCTTTTGAGAGATGAGCGTTTGGGTCAGATTAACTGAACATAGGACTGGAGAACATCACGAAGAGTGGGTGGGCACCGATAAATTTTGAGTCGTAAATCCTTTTTTCTGAAACCGTGAACCAGACTACGTTACAGCCCTTAAAAGTCCTAATTTAAACAAGGTTCAGTCCGAAAGCGTACTCCAACCGGATGGCGTTCCTGACTCCTTTGAGTTGTGTTAATAATATTTGTTGGTATTGCATGTGCGCATTGTTTTGCCATTCAAAAATCAAGGTCGCATTCCAGCAAGTGATTCGTTCACAAGGCTTGGCGACGCATTTTCAATAAAAACTTCAAGGTTAACATGAGTGTTGCATTAGAATTGTCATTCTCATAATAAACCTTTTCTGTTTGCATATATGTGCCTAAGCATCAATGCAGCTTACACAGTGAAAGTCAGTCAAGAAGCTTGATCCTGCCAAGTTGGGTTGTTTGAAAATTCTGAAAGACAATCATATCAAAGGGCATGCTGCCAAGAGACTCAGTGTAGAGTGGGCTCTCCCCAGTAAGTCGTGTTAAGATGTAGCCAATCTGGCGTAGTCACATCGAGAAAACTCTCCGAAATTCAGTTATTCTAGGGCATTCATTCTAAGATCAGGGGCAAAATCACTCCAAAGCCTATAGTGGGGCAGGCCACCTCTAGAGCACGGGAGATCGTCCACCCCTGAAAATGGTTAATTGAAAACACTTCCTCAAGGTTTAAGATGCTAAAGCAGAGTATTGTCAAGTCATTACAATCCTCTTCGAGGTGATGTACGTCATGGATTATGAAGACTGGGGCAGTTATGTCGAGATATGATAAATCTCTCCAAGATTTTGAAGACCCTGGGGCAGTGCGAACGCCCGATCTTCTGTAAAATCCTCTTGAGATGAAAAGTTCAAAGAGCCGCTTATGACCATAAAGACAAGTCAGGTTGCAGGGCAATAGGATCGTACATCCCCAGCAGTTGGCTCTCCCCAGCATTGAGATCGCTCCTTCCCCAGCAGGACAAACTTTCCTCAGCAGAGCAGACCTTCCCCAGCAGGAGACCTGGAAAGTATTTTCTCCCGATCAAGGCGTTATTTCTCCACATAATCAGGATGTTCACCTCCCCCATCCAGTCAGGAAGTGTACTTTCACCAACAACGTTATATTCTAATCCCCAGCAAGATGGGAGTAAGGTCATTCTCCCCGTCAACAAGCAAAGATCAGCAGTATCCCCAAGCAGGCTAGTATCATGGACTATTTTCCCCAGCAGGTTCTGAGCCAATTGGATATTAGTGATTTTCAGTAACAGACTTCCGGTTCCGTTATTGGCGTTCATTCTCAACTCCCCCAGCAGAGGAGAAATCTCAGGTTTTGGATGTTACCTTCAATGAAAGACAGGTGGGGTCCCCGGTAGTTCTTTCGGGATTTTATCCCCAGCAGAAATGGTTGATCCAAAGAGTCGATCAGTATAACCCTTCTCAGCAGAGTTCCTGGATTCAGAGGATAATTTATTTTTGTCATCCCCAGCTGAATCAATCTTTTCTCTTTGGCATTTATTTTGCTGGAGAGACCCCTTTTGCATATCATAAGCATTTGCATCGCATCCTCAAATGCGTAGCATTTCCACTTCGTGTGGAGCATTACGGCAAAATTCAAACATTTGCATTCGAAACATAAGACAGGTTTGGTACTTTCTTCGCCAGTTCTCTTTCCCAGCAGAGATGGCATAACTCAGGAGATTTTGGAGGGATGCATTCCTCATACTGGTGCTCCCCGGCAGAGTCTTTTATTTAGACTTCTCCTTTCCCCGACGGAGTTACCTTATCTGTGGATCATAGGTCCGTTAGAAGTTTGTCTGGCCTTTCTCTTTTGTGAAATCCCGTTCTTGCTTGACATATTTTGTTTTCCAGAGGTGGTTTAAACCAGAAGTTTTGTTTCACGTTATCCCCAGTGAAGTCGCCATTTATTTTGCTAGTTCTCTTTATCAGCAGAGATAGCAATCTTTTAAAGGTTTTCTTCGTCAGTTCCATTTATCAGCAGGGGTGGCATTTGTTGCTAGTTCTCTTTATCAGTAGGGATAGCAGCCTTTTGGATATTTCCTTTGCTAGTTCTCTTCATCAGTTCCCTTTATCAGCAGGGATGTCATTTGCTTTGCTAGCTCTCTTTATCAGCAGAGATAGTAATCTTTTGGATATTTCGTTTCGCTAGTTCCCTTTATCAGCAGGGATGGCATCCGTTTCGCTAGTTCTCTTTATCAGCAGAGATAGCAGATTTTCTTTCGCCAGTTTCCCTTTATCAGCAAGGATGGCATTTATGTTGCTAGTTCTCTTTATCAGCAGAGATGGAAATCCTTTGAAGAATTTCTTTGTCAGTTTCCCTTTATCAGCAGGGATGACATTTATTTTGCTAGTTTCTCTTTATCAGCAGAGATGGCAATCTTTTGAAGATTTTCTTTTGTCAGTTTCCCTTTATCAGCAGGGATGGCATTTATTTTGCTAGTTTCTCTTTATCGGCAGAGATAGCAATCCTTTACAGATTTTCTTTCGTCAGTTTCCCTTTATCAGCAGGGATGGAATTTATGTTGCTAGTTCTCTTTATCAGCAGAGATGACAATCCTTTGAAGAATTTCTTTGTCAGTTTCCCTTTATCAGCAGGGATGGCATTTATTTTGCTAGTTTCTCTTTATCAGCAGAGATGGCAATCTTTTGAAGATTTTCTTTTGTCAGTTTCCCTTTATCAGCAGGGATGGCATTTATTTTGCTAGTTTCTCTTTATCAGCAGAGATAGCAATCCTTTAAAGATTTTCTTTCGTCAGTTTCCCTTTATCAGCAGGGATGGCATTTATATTGCTAGTTTCTCTTTATCAGCAGAGATGGCAATCTTTTGAAGATTTTCTTTTGTCAGTTTCCCTTTATCAGTAGGGATGGCATTTACTTTGCTAGTTTCTCTTTATCAGCAGAGATGGCAATCTTTTGAAGATTTTCTTTTGTCAGTTTCCCTTTATCAGCAGGGATGGCATTTATTTTTCTAGTTTCTCTTTATCAGCAGAGATAGCAATCCTTTAAAGATTTTCTTTCGTCAGTTTCCCTTTATCAGCAGGGATGGCATTTATATTGCTAGTTTCTCTTTATCAGCAGAGATAGAAGCCTTCTGAAGACTTTATTTCGTCAGTTCCCTTTATCAGCAGGGATGGCCTTTGTTTTGCTAGTCCCCTTTATCAGCAGGGATGGATTTTGTTTTGATAGTTCCCTTTATCAGCAAGGATGGAATTTATTCTGCTAGGTCTCTTTATCAGCAGAGATAACAAACTTTTGAAGTTATTCTTTCGTCAGTTCCCTTTATCAGCAGGGATAGTGTATTTTGAGACTCCTTTGTCAGTTCTCTTTATCAGCAGAGATGACATAACCTGGGAGAGTTTATTTCCTTACAGCATTTAGGGCTAATTCTCCAGTGAAGGATTGCAAATTTCTGGGTTCTTTGGTATTCAATCTCCGTGCATCCTGATCGTCTGAAGGTCGTCGCTATCATACCCTCAGGACCAAGTTGATTGAATAGGGGCAGCTGTTGCACCCCGAAATTTGCTCTCCTTACTTTAGTACTAACTGGCTTATGTTTCATTGCATTTTTGCATTATCATATGTGCATATCATTGGTTTTTAGCATGGGGTCAAGGTGCCTGAGATATTCTTCAAAGGGATCACTCTCTCCTAACCAGTGCATGAATTAGGGTTTTGAAATTCTTGGGTTTATTGCTCCAATGGGCAAGCTCCTTGGGTTTTTATCATCACCAAATGACATATCTGATTTTTGTTGGAGAGGATACACATCATATTCAGAGGAATTTGGAATTGGAGACTGTGCTATTTCCTCCTAGACTGAGGGTACCAAGACTAGGGTTTGCTATAAAGTCAGTTTATTTCTGATTTTTTGGGAAATACTTGATTCCATGGTATTCCTTGGGTCCCTAAGTACCTAGGGATGGAAGATTGCCCATTAGTTTGGTTCAGGAGGAGTTCAATTGGCCAATGGATTGGAAATCAGGTGAATTGGGTAAAAGTCAACAGTGAGAGGAGAAGTCAACTGTGGAATTTTGAGGTTCTCTCTAAGGTTTTCAAGGTCTCACATCCTCATATGGTCTTCAAGGGTCAAGTTTCATGCCATTTATCAAGAATCAGGAGTTGGTACAAAAGTTACTAAATATGGAAATGACCTATAATTTGAAAGTTTCCTTTTTGGGCAAGTTCCTGTACTACATTCAACTTGACTTTTCATCATCAAGAAAGCTTAAAATGAATTTTTCTCCAACATAAAAGTTGAAGATATTTTTCGCCTCTTTCCAACAAGTACTAGTGGGTCTCCATATCATTTGTGAAACTCCAGTTATGATCAAAAGAAGGCAAAGTGGTTTTTAGGGTTTTTCATGGTTCCATTTTCACAACTTTGGGCATAATGACCTATAATCAATTCCATTGCTTCATGCCACATTGTAATATCAAAGAACATTCCTTGAGGATTATTTTGGGCCCAAGAATTAAGAAATTCCATGGTTTATTCTTCACTTATTTTCCATTATTCAAAAAAGCCAAGTCATTAAAAACTCATGAATCAATTGTTTTCAAGGCCCAAGTTCAATTGAGGTGTAATTAGCAATTCACATATGGGTGATCCATCATGGATTTCTTAAGTGTACACGCATGGAGAGAGGTGTAGCTCACATTATGCAATTTTCTAAAAATCACCCAAACTCACTAAACAAGGAATTGCCCAAGCCCAATTCATTATCAGTGAAAAACCCTAGTCTATTTAAACCCATTCATGCACTGGTTAGGGTTCATTGACGTACATTTGGAGGAGAATTGAAGTGTGCAACCCTAAAGCTTTTCTTCAACAAATCTCACAATCCACAAGGTTTTTTTCAAGAACTTCTTCCACAAACCTCTTCCTGGTGATCCATAGAGTAAAAATCAACCATCATTCGCAGCCAAAGGCAAGGATTCAGATTGTACCATCTCAGGTTGGTGGGTTTTTTCGTGATCATGAAACTTGAATTTTAATTGTGCATAATGATGTGTGATGTCTATAGATCATGCTGATATGATTTGTTTGGAATATGGATGCGTATATTGCTTGTTTGGTGCATTTAAAGTTTTATGCCCTAACCTTTCTCCTTTCGGTTTTTATTATACACTAACGATTTGTGATTTTGGATGATATATTTGGAATCCTCGTTGAATTCTGGACAGGATGGTATATGGTTTTGCATTTTCTGGGCAGGTTTTTAGTTGCAGGTGACGGAGGAGGTGGCCGGAACCCTAGCTCCGGCGGCTGGTGAGGGTTCCGGCGAGGTGGGGTGGCTGGAGGTAGGAGATGAAATCTCCACCATCCATTCTTTTGATCTAACGGCCATTATGTCGCCACATTTTTTATTTTTGTTTTTTTATTCTGACGATCAGGTGTTTATTACCCCACTGAACTTACCATGTTCCACCAATTGTTTTATTTCCTTTTGTTTACTTTTCCGTTAGTTGACTAAGCCATGGTCGTTGGATGCATCAAACGAATGGTAGGCTGCCAACACATTAAAAATAGCATGTGCCAGGCACATGGGGGAGTATAGTGTACTGATAGGTTACGTGTGTGTGTGCGTGTTTGGTAAGTTTGGTGTGCCTTTTCATCCTGACCATTGATCTTACATACCTTTGGATTTTGTTGACTAACTGCAGAGCGTACGATTGATCCTAGGGCCCATATGGAGTCTGATTGTTGACCAAGTCCATGCGTGTTCTTTTTTTTGTTTTTTATTTTGCTGACGGACCTTACTGGTTGGGCTGCTAATGGCACCCCCACTCTTCAGCCCAGTATCATTTTCAACGCATTGTATTTACTCATTACACCCCCCACGTTATTTCTCCATTTTTATTTTATTTAATTTCTTACATTTTCATCTTTTAATTATTAAAAATACATAATTGCATTTTAAAAATCCCATAAAATTCATGCATCATATTTATCATTTTAGAAAATTTTTGCAAATTTTATCTTTTTATTTTATTTTATTTTTTATCATCTAAATTAAATATTTATTCATTTTCTTTTTGAATTATCCACATCATGCATATCTAATTTTGTTTATTTTATTTCTCTGCATCTATAAAATATTTTCAATCCATTCTTTTTGCATTTGTTAGATAATATTCTAAAATGCATTAAGATATTTTTACATCATTTTTAATTATTATTTCATATTACATTCTGGTCCTCTTTTTTGCGCATTGAACCCTACTTCTCACATGAGCTTTGCCCAATTGTTTAAGTGACAAACATCTTGGATTTTTGCAGGAGTTTTTGGAACTTTGTTTGTCTCTGGTTGAGCAACTTTGATATTTAATTTGACAATTTTAGAAGTTTTTTTATTAATTGTTTAATGGCTCTTTGTGTGAGATTTTCTCGTATGCGCATCCTTGATCTTGTCTGATTATCTGTTTGGAAAGGCACTTGTGCCATGGTCTTGGGGTTGTTTATTTGATTTCTTAATTCATGTTTGGACTGTTATTGGTCACTTGTTTGCCATAGTATGTCTTTGTTTGGTTTTCATCTACCTCATTTCTTTTACTTATGTCTGTTTCGTACTAACCTTTTATGCAGGGACTAAGGTAAGTTATTCGAGGGTATGGATAAGTATCCATGTTCTCCTTCAACTCTTGCCTTCTCTCATCTTTTTCCTCCCTTTAGGATTAGGTTGTCGTCAAACCTCACTAACCGTAGGTCACCCATGCATGATAACTTTAGGAATCTTAGTCCCCCTTTAGAGTTACCTTTGTGTCTTCTCTCTTCTCATCTCAAACTTCTTAAAAACACTTAATAAGGATAAAGTGTATTGCGCACGAGCCTTAAGCATGGGGAATGAGAAATGAGGGGCTTCCTCTCATCTTTCTAGAGTGCTTAGCGAGCGTCCTGTCTTGGGACGATGCGTTAAGTATTCGCCCCTGTGCCCTAGACTTTGGTGCAATGCAACTTATGAACTAACTTAAGCCATTTCTGTCCTAAAAATACAAACACACTTCAAACCTTTTTGTCCTTCGGGATTGTCAAACTAAAGGATATTTTCAAAAAGGGCACGTTACTTTCCGTCTGAATCGCAAACAGGCATCGACCCTAACTACTGGGCGCGAACTTAACGTCGCTCATAAAAAACACAAAAAGAACTTGGTCTGAACTACGTTGACTCTGAATTTCCCATTGCACAAAGGGAGTACATAGGCCTAGGACGTCGACGTCCTACCGAGTCTGTCTTTGTCTTACCCTTCCCCGTTTTAGCATAGCCCTAGATGATAGGATAACTCACCCTTAGAATAGACAACAAGCGTGGATCCCATCGAGTACGACGGACGCGTAGGGTGCTAGCACCTTCCCCTCGCGTAACCGACTCCCGAACCCAGGTTATGGTTGTGATGACCATTCCTTTTCCTTCTCCTCAGGTTTATGCGGTGTTCCCTTTCCCTCTCTTGGGATAAATTTACACGGCTGGCGACTCTGTTTTTCCGCGCCACTCTCGCGTTTGTACCTGGATGAAAATCCTGGGAGCGACACACCCCTCAGTTGTTCCTCAATCAACCTGAACCTCTGATCATTGTCAATCTGGGGACCAGCATCCCCACCTGGCGCAGAGAGATTGCATCTTCCTGAAGATCATCATACTGACGGCCATGAATTGCGCCAGCACCGTTACCTCCCCCTACTACAGTGGGAACCACAACATCTCCTCCACCCGGAGGGATCACAACACCAGTAACAGGAATACCTCCACCCGGGGGGCCATTCTGAGCATTATTACCAGTAACACCAGTATGAAGTCCTCCATGAAGGACACCCTCTTCATTAATTCTCGCAATCAGTGGCTGAACGAGAGTCCTTAACTGCTCTTGCCCTTGAGCAACTCCTTGCATCAAATCCATGAATTGGTTCATGCGAGTACCCATCTCAGTCATCTCATTTTGTAGCTGATCCATGAGTCTCTTTTGATTTTGTCTGGTAGAATACTGATGAATGTGCTGATCTGCAATCCTGAGATTAGAACAAGATAAGAATACCGGAGATAAACACCTGTTATGCACAATGATTATGCAAAATGATTATGAATATGCAAATGCAAATGAACATGTTTAGAAAATTCGCAGGGCGATCCACCCCTTGATTCCAGTTTAAAAACAAGATAGAATGGAACTTCGACTCATATATTAAGAAAACCAGAGGAAAACCAAATGTCAACAATCACAATCCAAGGTAACAAGTCTGAACATAAAAATCATAGGTCCCAACCAACAAGCCTGGTGGTGATCCAAATACAATAAAAGAGAATAGAAAACTACGGCATGTCATCAAAGTCCACAAGTGTCAATCCCCCTATCCATTATGCTTCTTACTCCAGTCTTGAATTTCCTTGAACAACTTTTTGGTGTCGGGATGCTTCGGTCTCTGAATTAGCTCTTGAATGAGAACGTCTCTCCTATGCATGATCCCCTCCAAGTATCGGCAATGCAACTCCCAAGCGTCTTCTCCATAAACACTATCCATGCCAGGACCCTCATTTCTAGGTCTCTTCACTTCAGCTTGGATCTTCAGTTCCTCTATGGAGGCTATGGCTTCATTGAGTCGACCCTCGACTGCTTGCCTTTGGAATACCCCTGATAGGATCTCAGCGTCTTTCTTCTTGAGCTGCGACTTCAATTGATCAATCTGAGCCAGATAATCGTCTTCTTTTCGCTTGTTCTCAGCCATTGCAGTTTCTCGGTGAGCATTGAACCTGTGAATTTTTAACAAAGCCTTGTCCAATTCTTCCTTCTTAGACTCGAGAACCTTACTGATACCGTCTAGAGCTTGCTTCATCCTTTGTCTGGATGCGACCTTGTCAGCTAGCTCCTTTTCTGCCTCAGCGAGAAGCTCTGTTTTCAACTTGGCGATATGAACAGCTTCACCCCGCTCATGTTTCAACTGATAAATCTCTCTTAGTAGCTCACTGTTTTCTTCTCGCAGCTTTTCTTTTTCAGCCCACAACTTGTTAAACTTCTCTATCTCAACTGTGGTAGGAGGCTCAATCAGCAAGGGGTAAGATGGTGGTTCTTTGGAGAACGGCAAAAGCTCCTCCTCTACCCTTTTCCAGATCTAATCTTCATACGCAGGAAATGTTTTGTTGTTGCTCTTCCCAAAAGAAATCTTCCCCTTCTTATGACGATCTTCCCAAGTATTCGCAGCTTCTTTTAACAGTTCTGGAATGATTTCCCCACTCAGATACAAAGATTCTCGGACCTCCTCGTCTCTTGGCGGCTCTTTCAAGGCATACCCGAATTGCCTAATAGCAAGAATAGGGTTGTAGTTAATTCCCTCTTTCCTTCCTATTAGAGGCACATTTGAGAGACCTCCACAACTAATCATGATATCTTGGCCCAACAAGTCACGGTTAACCCAAATTAGATTATTTGCCCTCAAGCCCATTAATCTTTTGGACCAATCCAATGTTCCTTGAGTATCTGCAAATGCCCTAGATTTGGGAAGACGATCAGCAAACCATTTGTAGAAAACTGGCGCACAAAAATAAAGGGGTTCTCCCCTCCTCTTCTCGTTCTTATAATGCACTGAATGGTATAGATCTCCAAGCAAAGTAGGTACCAGATTCTTCATGGTGAATATCTGGACAGCGTGCATGTCCACAAAATCCTTCACATTTGGGATCAACACCGTTCCATAGACACACATAGCCAAGATGGCGTTGAAAACTGACCAACATCTAGCCTTAGCATACACAGCAGCCTGTTCTACCAAAAATTTCACATGAAAGCCTTTACACCCTCCCTTACTGGCAACGTTGTTTTTTAGCAAAGATGGATCCAAATGTAAAGCCTCGGAGACCCTTTCTAAATCAAGAAGTTCTTTAGAAGGATAGAAATGAGCCTCTTTTTTAATTGAAACCTCCAGAATGAGAGCAAATTCCTCCAATGTCGGAGCCAAAAGATAATCAGTGAATAGAAAACAACGCAGGTGAGGGTCACAGAATTGCACCAGAGTGTGCAAAGCCCTATACTCGTATTCAGTGATGTTGCGAGCAAAATTCAGAATTCTTCCATACTCTCCTCTAAAGTCTGCCAATACCCCAGGTTCTGCCATAGACACAATCTTGTGAACAGGATCCATAATAAGTGATGGGAACTTGTACACTATGATGTTCTTTTTCTTCTCAGTACTCATCCTTAATAGTCTTCAAAAACCAGAATCAAAGTTAGGATGCAACCCTGCAAATGAATAAACATGTTAGGATGCAAAATGATGATGCAAATGCACACATGAGATCAAGGATGCCACACAGACTAAACAACCGCTGCACTGAACCACTGTATAATCTCGAAGGTCTGCCCAAATACCCAGAATACCAAGATAACCAAAGTACCACACTAATAGATCTGCTGATCAGAAAACCGGGTATGTTGAAGGTCAAGGTTACCTGCAAACCTGTAAACACCCTGCCCTCTCACATGTGGGTACTAGAAAGCCGAGGATCCTCAATATCATGGGCTCTCAGGTCGAGAAATGATGATACGTTCACCATTTTTGGTTTGGCATCATCACCAATCGAGGAGGCCTCAACTGATTCCCCTCAAAATGAAAATATCCCATGGCAAGTCCTCAGCTTCGGCACTGAGGTCGAGAAGCAATAGTACATTCATCCCTCGGGGTACAGTACTATCGCCAAACGAGGAGTGCTTCCACCGATTCTTTTCCAAAAGGAACCCTATAGCAAGTTCCCAGCATTGGGTCCTCGGATCGACATGTGTAATGGGCTTGCCATTTCTGGTCTGCCATTATCACGTCTCGGGAGGAGTGCCGTTACTGAGTCCTCGGGAATGGCCGCTAGAGTCGACAATTTTCCAAGTTACATTCAATCATCTGCACCAATGCGCAGGATAGAACATTACCAAAGAAAACCTCGTCTGGATATGGAGTTTTCATGTATACTATGTCTGGCCAAATGCCACACGAGTCACACTACTTGCCACGCTAATCCTACGTGTATGCTCAAGCCTGGGTATTGGGCTTATCTCTCAGAATTCCCAACCCGCCAAACAGAAAAACAGTGCAGCAGCTGATAATAATATGCAATACAGAAAATGAGGTAAAAATAAAATACAACAAATAAAGCAGAACAAAAAGACAAAAACACCCAAAGAGAACAAAGACAAGCAAGCATTAGGATTGACTCGCTCAGGGATGGACCAACATAGGTCAACCAGAGTCCCCAGCAGAGTCGCCAGCTGTCGCTCCCAGGATTTTCATCCAGGTACAAACGCGAGAGTGGCGCGGAAAACAGAGTCATCAACCGTGTAAATTTATCCAAAGAGAGGGAAAGGGAACACCGCATAAACCTGAGGAAGAGGGAAAGGAATGGTCATCGCAACCATAGCCTGGGTTCGGGAGTCGGTTACGCGAGGGGAAGGTGCTAGCACCCCACACGTCCATCGTACTCGATGGGATCCACGCTTGTTGTCTATTCTGAGGGTGAGTTATCCTATCATCTATGGCTGTACTAAAATAGGGGAAGGGAAAAGCTAAGACAGACTCGGTAGGACGTCGACGTCCTAGGCCTACGTATCCCCTTTGTGCAATGAGGAATTCAGAGTCAACGTAGTTCGGACCAAGTTCTTTTTGTGTTTTTTATGAGCGACGTTAAGTTCGCGTCCGGCAGTTAGGGTCGATGCCTGTTTGCGACTCAGACGGAAAGTAACGTGCCCTTTTTGAAAATAGCCTTTAGTTTGACAATCCCGCAGGATAAAAAGGTTTAAAGTTTGTTTGTATTTTTTAGGACAGAAGTGACTTGAGTTAGTTCATAACTCAACTTGAACCAAAGTCTATAACACGGGAGTGAATGCATCACATGGTCGCCCCCAATGAAACATATGCTCAACACTCTAGAAGAGAGAAGGGGGACCCCTTAATCTTCATTTCCTATGTTTAAGGCTCGTGTGCAAGGCAAGTTGACCTTATTAAGTATATTAGAGATGTTATGAGATGAGAAAAGGGACTCAAGAGAAAAGAAAAACACTACGGGGAAAACCTATCCTAATGTTATCATGCAAAGATGGCCCTAAGGGGAGGTTTAACAACAACCTAAACCTAAAGAAAAGAAAAGATGAGAGAAAGAAAGAATGAGAGTGGACATGGATACTTATCCATACCCTTAAATAACTTACCTCAGCCCCTGCATAAAAGGTTAGTACAAAATAGACGTAAATAACAATAAGACTAATGAAACCCAAGCAAGGACATATAATGGTAATCAAGTGACCAATAACAATCCAAACATGGTTGATGAAATCAAAGAAGCAATCCCAAATGATGGCACTAGTGCCTTCTCAAACAAATACTCAGGCATGACCAAGGATGTGCATACAAGAAGATCTCACACAAAGAGCAGTTAAACAATTAGCAAGACATCTTCTAAAATCACCAAATTAATTATCAACATATCTCAACTAGAAGCAAACAACATGTTAAAAACTCATGCAAAAATTCACAAGATAGGTCACCCAAACAATTATGCAAATCCAGATGAGAAACATGGTTCAATATGCAAAAGGAAAGGACTAAAATGCAATATAAAATAATTTTAAAAATGAGAGAAAAATATTTTAATGCAATTCAATGTATTGGTGAAAAAATGTAAAAAGAATGAGTTCAAAATGTTTTATGGATGATGAGAAATAAAATAAACAAGTCATGGTATGCATGTATGAAATAAATTCAAAAAGAAAATAAACAAATAATTAATTCAGGCACTAAAAATAAAATAAAGATGAAAAATAAAATTTGGGAAAATTTTATAAAATTATAATTATGATTCATGAATTTTCTGGGAATTTTTTAATGCAATTAACTATTTTTAAAAATTAAAAATGGATTAATGCAAATTAAATAAAATAAAAGAAGAGAAATAAGCATGGGGGTGTGTTTAGTAAGCAGTCCATGTTCAAAAGGGTAATGGGCTCATACAAGGGGTGCGAATAACAAAGGCCAAAACTTAAATCCATCAGTAAAAATAAAATAAAATAAAAGAAACACGCGTGGACCTCAGTCAACCCAGTTGACTGCATACCTACCCTTTGATCAATCTGACGCTTATCATTAAGTCAACCAAACCAGCATGTATTCAAGATCTATGGCCCAGATTAAAAAGCACATCATAATTAACACACACACGCATACACCAAAGCACTCAGCATACCCTATGCTCCCACGTGAGCAGCACATGGGTTTTTTAATGTGTTGTCACAATTCCATCCCTATGATTCATCCAACGTGCCACATTAGTCAACATAATAAGAAAGTAAACCTGATGAGAGGACATGATTGAGTGCACATGATAATAACCATGGGGTAATAAACACACAATCATTAAAATAAAAACTCAAAAATAAAAAAACGTGGCACAATATGGAACGTTGGATCTGGGCAACAGACGGTCATGATTATCTCTTCTACCTCCAAACCCTAGCTCGCCGGAGAAAAGGCCAGACGCCGGAGCCCTAGTTCCGGTCGTCTTCTCCGGCCACCTGTAACCAAAACTTCACCAAAACATGCAACCAAATACACTATTCTGGCCAGAATTTAATGAGGATTAATAATATCATCTCAAAAATCACAAACAATGCATAAATAAGGAGAATCGAAAGCAACAAGGTTTAGTTCAAAACTTTCAAACTCACGAAACAACCAATCTACACGTCCAATCTCAAAAATAAATATATCAGAATCATCAGTGAACATCACACATCAATATGCATGTCAAAAATCTGAGTTTTAAGATCATTAAAAATACCACCAACCTGAGATCACGCGGCCCTTATCCTTGCTTTTAGCTTCCAACGAGGGGCGATTTGTACTCTGTAGATGCCAAGGATGAAAGTTGTGAAAGAACCTTTTGAGAAACCCTTGTGGATTGTGAGATTCAATGAAGAAAAGCTTTAGGGTTGCAAACTTTGTTCTCCTCCAAATTCACATGTCCTCCCTCTAACCCTAGCATGAGTTAGCTTAAATAGATTAGGTTAATCCACTGATGATCACTTGGGCCTTGGTAACTCCCCACTTAATGAGTTTTGGGTGATTTTGGAAAATTGAATTATGCGAAATACACCCTCCTCCATGAATGTATATCCAAACCCTTATTGATGGATCACTTATTTAACAATCGCTAATCACACCTGAATTTGATTTGGGCCTTGAGATGTATTGGTTCATGAGTTTTCAATAATTTGGTAATTTTGCATAATGGAAAATAAGTGATGAATAAACCATGGATCCACTTGATTCAAAGGACAAAAATAGTCCTTATGGATTGTACTTTGATGTTAGAATGTGCCTTGAAGCAATGGAATTAATTATAGGTCACTATGTCCCAAAATGCAAAAGTTGTGAAAATAGAACCCTAAAAACCACTTTGCCTTCTTTTGATCATAACTTGAGTTTTACAAATGATATGGAGACCATCTAGTACTTGTTGGAAAGGGGAGAAAAAGATCTTCAACTTTCATGTTTTAGGAAAATTCATTTGAAGCTTATTTGATGATGAAAAGTCAAGTTGAATGTAGTGCAAGAACTTGCCCAAAAAGGAAACTTTCAAATTATAGGTCATTTCCATATTTAGTAACTTTTGTACCAACCCTTGATTCTTGATAAATGGTATGAAACTTGACCCTTGAAGACCATATGAGGATGTGAGACTTTGAAAACCTTGAAGAGAACCTCAAAATTTCACAATTGACTTCCCCTCTCACTGTTGACTTTTCCCCAATTCTCCTGATTCCCAGTCCATTGGCCAATTGAACTTCTCATGAACTAAACTGATGGACAATCTTCCATACCTAGATACTCAGGGACCCAAGGAATACCATGGAATCAAGTCTTGCCCAAAAAATCAGAAATAAACTGACTTTATAGCAAACCCTAATTTTGGTACCCTCAGTCTAGGAGGAAATAGCACAGTCTCCAAATCCAAATTCCTCTGAATATGATGTGTATCCTCTCCACCAAAGACAGGATATGCCATTTGGTGATGATAAAAACCCAAGAAACTTGCCCATTGGAGTAATAAACCCAAGAATCTCAAAACCCTAATTTCTGCACTGGTTAGGAGAAAGTGATCCACTTGAGCTTTCTTGGACAATACCAGGACTCTTGCTTGACCCTTTGAAGAACATCCTCAGGCACCTTGACCCCATGCTAAGAACCAATGATATGCACACATGATAATGCAAAAATGCAATGAAACATAAGCCAGTTAGCAATAAAGAAAGGAGAGAAAATTTTGGGGTGCTACACATAAATCACAACAAATGCCACATAAATGCAATGCACAGCAGGACTCATGCATGTGGCACCAATCATCACAATCGATGGACACTTAGGCCATCACCCTCCAAAGATCCCTGTTAATAGGATCGGTTCCACACAAGAACAGAAGCATGTCATAAACCACTTAACATCCACACAATGGGATGGAAGCCACAAATTGACCGAAGTCTAACATCATCATCATTGGACCGAAGTCCTAACATCATCACCAAAATATGCTATGAATGCATGATACATAACGTCAATAATCATCATCATAAAAAATATCATTATGTGCATCATCATTCACTAAAACATCATGTTAATCACGTCATCATATATTCATCAAAACATCACAAATTATCATCTCATAATCATCAGTAACATCACAGTAAACCATCAGAAAAATAACAGCGTCAAACATCAAAACAGTACAACATCATAAAACAAATTTCGCGAACAGCAGCAGTTCGCTGCAGATTTTGTCGTGTGAACCTGCTCGCTGGGACCTTCGCTTTGCGAAGCTGGCAGCGAAGCCCCAATCCCATACAAAAACCAGAGAGTTCCCCAGTCTGCCTCTCCTCGCTCCTCTATTCGCCGTGCAAAGCCCTTCGCTGGGACATTCGCTTTGCAAGCCCCAAAAGTCACTTCCCAGGATTCATCTAAGTATCACCACTCAAGCATCACGCATTCGCTGCGCTGCTCGCTTTGCGAGTCTCGGCGAACATTCGCCTTGCGAATGATTTGTTCGCTTTGCGAACTAGCAATTGTAGGCAATTGCTGCTACACATCAGTAGCATAACAGACCTAAATACCCTACGAATTCAACCTTAGTTCACCTAAAACATCCCCAACACATTCCCCAGGCATCATGGCAGATCAAAGGTGTAAAATTTACGACATTTAGGTCGATTAATTCTTCTATCCAAACTCAAAATCACCTAAACCTTCACAAACTCTCAAGGTTCCCATAAACTTCATAAATCCCTTTCTCATACAAGATCCCACATATCATCAAAGGTTTAGCCTCGAAGGCTTATTTTTACCCGAATTAATTCAACTCTTAATAATCCATCAATCGATCCTCAAAAATACCCCTAAATCATCAATAACTCATAAACCCTTCAAAAACCCCAAAAACCTCAAGATTCATTTTTAACACATCACTCCTATATTGAAAACAATGAAAGGCAATACTCCTCATACCTTAGATTGTCGTTCCGGAGCTTTTCTCTATTGAGCCTTTGGAAACCTTCACGAATCCTCGCATTTTCCTTTTTCCTCAGAGCTCTGCACTTTCTCCTTGTTTTCACGATCTAACAAAATGAATCCTATTCCTCCCAATTCCTTTTTGTTAAACCCTTGGGCTTCCAAAATGGGTTTTCCGCAATTTACCCTCACTAATCCTCCTTAAAAGTCCATCTTGCCCTTAATTCCTCTAATATTATTTTAAATTAATAATAATACTAATATATTCATATTATATACTATTATTTAATTAAAATAACCAAAACTCCACCAAAATGCCAACGTCGACACAAACCACCCAAATTCACCGAAAATTCACAAATATTATATTTAAATAAGTTAAATAAATATTCTAATAAATTTAGGGTGTTACATGTATCACCACCCCAGTGGTAGCAGCGCGCATGTGTTTAGTTGGAGGTCGTGGGCTCAAGACCCACCCAGACCATTTTTGCTATTTCTCTCATTTTTGCTATTTTCATTTTTTTTTATGGTTTTTCTTAATTAATCTCAAAATTAATTTCTCTCTCATTTTTTTATTATTTTTGATTGGTTCTTTTTTTGAAAATTTACAAAAATGTTGAAATATATTATTTCACAAAAAAATTGAATTTATATTATTTATTTAATATAGGTTGAATTTTTGTAATTAATTTTATTTTATTTGTTTTCAAACATTTTTAAATGAAATCCTCACCATGATTTTTCAAAACTAATTGGATTTCAAGTCTTCATGTGATTAAACATTATTTTAAAAAATATTTTTCAAAGCTTACCACTTGATTTTAAATATATTTGATATTTGATATTTAATTTCCTTTTAAAATTATATATTTTTAAATAAAATTAGGGTTTCTCTTAATTTTAAATCTTGAAAACTTAATTTCAAAAACTTTTGGGCCTCTAATAGAGTGTAAGACCCATCCCTTATTACACATAAACTTTTTGGGCCTCAATCATTGTTTAAGACCCAATACGATTTTAAAAATCTCGGCACGATCTCCGTTTTCCAAACAATTTTCATTTGGGCCTCTCTTTGAGTTGTAAGTCCCATTTTTCTTCTTTTTCAAACACTTTTGGGCTTCTTGATAGTGTGTAAGTCCCATCCCTTTGTAAATAAACTATTTTGGGCCTCAGTCATTTGTATAAGTCACGGTACAATTTTCAAAATTACTGTGCAATCGCTATTTTTCATCTGGGCATATCCTTGAGTTGTAAGCCCCATCTCTTGTATAAAAATAAACTTTTGGGCCTCTAATAGAGTGTAAGACCCATCCTATTTGTGCATACAATAATTTGGGCCTCAGATATTGTATAAGTCCCTCTGTAATTTTCAAAACTACGACGCGATCGTCACCTTTTCAAAAGAGTTCATCTGGGCCTCTCTTTAAGTATAAGCCCCAAACTTGCTTTTACAACAAACTTTCCTTTTGATTTAGATTCAAATCCTAAGTTTTATCAAAACTTTCTTCAATTTCTTGAATAACTAACCATACAGCTGTAATTGCTATACTTGGGCTTCCACAACTGTAAGTTCCCCTATCTCTTCTCAACAATACTTGTTTATATATTTCATCTGTATATATATATATATGTTAGTTCCTGGATTGGCTGGAATTTTGGTAAAACAAAGTATATTCAATGTTGATGTCAAGGTGTTGATGTTGCAACATTGAAGTCTTAACACTGGGTTGTGTTAAGTAGTTAAGTGCTGAAGTTGGATGTCTGATGTCACACAGGTGATGTTGTAACATCAGACCTGCAGAATTAACAACAACAGGATATGTTATTAGGGCACGCGTATTAGCTGGAATTGTGGAGAGTGGTTGACTCATTGGATGAGAATATCTTGGGATAGATATTTTCTGTTACATGGGAGATTTGATTGCAGGTCTGTTGGAGAATTAAAAGGTTGAAGATTTAAAAAGATTTTGGGGATAAATTTTTTTTTGAAGATTCAGTTTTAATTAACAAATCTGATCAAATATTGTGACAAGTCCAAGCCCAATTCAGGAGCTATATAAAGCGCGCTAGACCAAAGGAAAAAGTACAGAAAACATTCAGAAGATCAGGAGCTAGAGGCTTAGTATCTAGAGTTTGTTTAGAGTACTTGTATTTACACTATTCTAGGGTTTGAATAGGTGTTGCGTTTCTGTCCTCTCTAGAAGCTGTGAAGCAATAGAGAATGGTTGCTTGATCGAAGCTGTGAAGTAAGATCAAGGTTACTCAAAGTGGTTTCTTTGAGAGTTTGTAATGGATTGAGTGGTGTTCTCATACCTAAGTGGTTTCTTAGGTAGGAAGTCATTAGTAGAGTATAAGTTTAGGAAATTGTCAACAGGTTGTTGAGTCTGTAAATTATATCTACAAGTAGTGAATTCCATCCCTGGCTTGGTAGCCCCCATAGTAGGTTGGTTGTAACCGAACTGGGTCAACAATTCTTGGTGTTATTTTACTATTATTGCTGTCCATTGTGCAGAGTGTGTTGTTGTGACATCACACCTTAACATCACACGTCTGATACCAGAATTTCAATTGGTATCAGAGCAGGCATCCTGTCTGTCTCTGGGTGAGATCTAGGGAAGTTACTTTCTGGTGAAAAAATGGACTAAGAAGTTGGAGGATTCGTCAACAGACCCCCTATTTTGGATGGATCCTATTATGACTATTGGAAGCCAAGGATGACCACCTTCTTAAAATCCTTGGACAGTAGGGCTTAGAAGGCTGTTATTAAAGAGTGGAAAGCACCTGTCATGTGTGAGAAGGATGATGCTGGCAAAGATAAAGAAGGCACCTCTAAGCCAAAGCCTGAAGAAGAGTGGACCAAGGAGGAAGATGAGCTTGCCCTTGGAAATTCCAAAGCTCTGAATGCTATCTTCAATGGAGTGGATAAGAATATCTTCAGGTTAATTAATACCTGTGAAGTTGCTAAGCAAGCATGGGATATCTTGCAGGCTACTCATGAAGGAACATCTAGAGTCAAGATGTCAAGACTTCAGATTTTAACATCAAAATTTGAAAGCCTGAAGATGAAGGAAGATGGGACTATTCATGATTTCCACATGAGTGTTCTTGAGCTGGCCAATGCATCTAGTGCTCTTGGTGAGAAGATGTCAGAGGAAAAGCTCGTAAGGAAGATCCTTAGGTCCTTACCTAAGAGGTACAAGATGAAAGTGACTGCCATTGAAGAAGCTCAAGACATCAACAAGATGAGAGTAGATGAGCTCATTGGATCTCTTCAGACTTTTGAACTTGGTTTAAATGAAGAAGAACCAGAAAAGAAACCAAAGAGTATAGCCCTGGTGACAAATGGTGAAGAAGAGAAAGGGAAGAAATATGAATCCCAGGAGGATCTATCTCAGGCCATTGTGATGTTGGGAAGACAGTTCACCAAAGTATTCAAGAGAATGAATAATAACTCCAGGCCTAATGTCAAGAACATGACTTCTGACACCAGCAAGAAGGATGAAGAGAAAACTGCCCAAGATAAAGGAGTGCAGTGCTTTGAGTGCGAAGGGTATGGACATGTCAAGAAAGAATGTCCCACCTTCTTGAAAAAGCAGAAGAAGGGCATGACAGTTTCCTGGTCTGACTCTGATTGTGAAAGTGAAGGCGAGTCAGCAAAGCATGTGAGAGCCCTAACAGGAGTTGTTGTATCTGATGATGATTCTAGTGATGGAGAAGTAACTTATGAGGAGTTAGCATCTACTTATCAAGAGCTGTGTTTAAAAAGTGCTGAGATTTGTCAAGAAAATAAGTGCCACAAGCAACAGATTGCTCAGCTAGAGAATGAAAAGACTAATCTTGAAAATGAAGTGGTGCTAGTTAGAGCTCACCTTGATCAAATGACCAAGTCTGTTAGGATGCTGAGCTATGGTACAGACACACTTGACAAGATCCTTCAGTCAGAAAAAGCTGCTGGAGACAAAGTTGGGATATGTTATGTGGTTGAGGATAAGGGAACTTCAGAAGGAAGCACTTCAGGTTCAAAGAAGGAAGTGTCACAACTTTCATCTCAACATCAGCCAAAGAAGCAGGATCCTACCCCTAAGAAAGCTGATGTTTCCCAACCTAAGAAGATTGAGAAGAAGACTGGTCCCTATTAGAAGAGAAAGCAGCCACAGGGAGCTAGCCAATATATGCCCCCACAATACCATGAGAGCATGCAAGCTGCTCAGTTCAAACAACACATGTCTCATCAGATGTCTCAACATCAGGACAACTGGTATGATTTTGGTTATGGATACACCAATGTTGTTCCTTATATCTATGGAAGAAGAAAGCCACACCATTATGGGAGACAATCCAGGAAACAGCATTCTCAGCCGTCTTATGGGAGAAGACATTAACATAATAGATGGCAGGGCAGTTATGGTAGGAGGAGACCACATCATGGATGGCAGCATAGGCAATCTCATCATGGCAGAAGATTCAGAGATGAAAGGGTGAGATGCTATTATTGTGGAAGATTTGGACATATGCAGTACTCTTGCTACAAGCTGCATGGATACCCTCAGCCTCAAAACAGATGGAGAGAGCACAGGCCCAAAGTTGTTAAACAATGGGTACCTAAGGAGAAGGTGAAGTGCTTATTGGCTCACATGGGTGATAAAGAAGGAACATGGTATTTTGACAGTGGGTCTTCCAAGCACATGTCTGGATGTAGATCCATGTTTGATAATCTTAGACCTTGCCCTTCTCATGAGGTCATATTTGACAATGGAGAAAAAGGTGTTGTTGCAGGAGTTGGGAAAGTGCAAGGTGATGGTAGACCTAAACTTGACAATGTTATGTTTGTCAATGGCTTAAGTGCAAATTTGATCAGCATAAGCCAGTTGTGTGATGAAGGTTACAAGGTAAATTACACTAAGGATGATTGTGTGGTTTCTGATGAGCATAATCAGGTTATTATGAAGGGTGCCAGAACCAAAGACAACTGTTATTAGTGGACCACTCTTGAAGGAGATTCAACTAGTGATGTTCTAGTTGATGTTATAACATCAGACTATGGCATCAGGATGCTGAAAGGTCACTCAGAGTTAACAAGTGCAGATGTGAAAGGAAAGTCTTTATGGAGGGAGAAAATTAGTAATTGGTCTTTAAAGAGTATTCAAAATCAGGCGCCTTACTATATTGAGACTACATCAAGACTTACCAAAGCATTCTCATCGCAACGCTTCATCTCCCTAAATCTCAATAGAATAGAAAGTTCTCCTTCAAACCTAGTCTGTCACAAAGGAACGATGTCTGTCCCTTCCAAGAAATCTGAGCAGGTACGAACTAGGGTTTCTTCCGAAGAACTCATTTCTATTGCTCTTCCCGAGTCAAGTAACCCTAAACCCTCAACCACGGTAAACAAACCTGAAGCGAGGTCATCATCCTCTCAAGTTGTTGAGGAGAAGTTTGATGTAGATGTGCATTTGGAACAGCTTGCCACCAAAATCCTTGAGAAGGGGATACGGGTGAAAGGGATTTCCATCCCTCTAAGGCAAATGCCTGCTGAACAAGTCGACTCTCAAGGAGAGGACAAAAATCTTCAAAGACAGGCCCTTAGTCAAGAAGCTGAAGGTGAAGATCCTGATGACACTGATGTCAGTCTTGATGTCAGAACATCGTCCCCTAGGAATGAAAGCCATAGGGGTAAAGGGAAGGAACAGGTTGAGGTTATAGAGATTGAGGACTCATCTGATGATGATAGAATTGGAAGAGGGAAGGATAAGAAAAAGACTTCATTTATAGACTCTCCCAAGTCATGGAGCAAAGGTGCCAGGTCTGGCAAGAAGAGGAGAATCAGGGAAGAGTCAGATTCTGAGAGTGATGCTCAAGACATCAACCCTGCTACTAATCAAGTGCCTGATAACATCTCATCTCACAGTGCCAGAAGTGCATCCTTGTGGAGTTGTGTGAGCCTAAGAAAGATAGCTCTGGAAAGAGAGGTAGTAGCAAAAGATTTAGAGTCTACTAAAATTATAGACCTAATTAAGCTTGCTGGTCTCATAAGAACTGTGTCAGGGTTGACTAATTGCTATGATAGAATGGTCAGAGAATTCATAGTTAATATACCTGAATCAATAAATGACAACGAGAGCCGAACTTTCAGAAGAGTTACCATCAGGGGTAAGTGTGTCTGGTTCTCTCCTGAGATGATCAATGTTTACTTAGGAAGAAATGAGGAAGATTATGGGGAATTAGAAGCCTCCATCAATTTTATATGCAAAGAAATCACTGCTGGTCAGGTAGATGTTTGGCCCGCAGAAGGAAAGCTGTTAGCCAGTTTGTTGAGTGACAAATATGCTTTTCTGCACAGAATAGGTATTGCCAACTGGGTTCCTACTAGTCACAAGACCACAATTTCTGTTGAATTGGGGAAGATAATTTATGCAGTTGGGACAAAGCAAAGAATTGACTATGGCTCCTACATCTATGATCATACTATTAAGCATGCTGCTACAAATGCTGTAAAGATGCCCATTGCTTTTCCCTCTCTCATTTGTGGGATTGTCTTGTCTCAACATCCTGGAATTCTACAGCATTCAGATGTTGCTTGCAAAAGGAAGCCTGCCTTGTCACTCCATCACAAGTTGAAACATGTTCCTTACAGTGTCAAGACATCTGCTTCAACATCACAACAGTCACCAGCCAAGACTGGGTTGATTACCGAACTAGAGGAGGCTTGCAAGGAGTTAGATGAAGTCATAAGAGTTAGTACTGAAAGGAAACAAAAATTTGAAAGACTGGTCATGTCTCTGAGATTGGCAACAAAGGAAGGTGAAGCTGTTAACACAAGGAAGAATGCTGTTGATGAAGACGATAATGATGATCTCAGCTCATAAAATTCAAGCTTTTAATGTTTGCCTTCTAATTTAGTAGGGTTAGCTTTATTTTCTGTCTTTGTTTTAGCACTTAATGTGCTTGGTTTTGTAATTTGAATAGTGTGCTGGTTTATGCACTGTTTATGTTTTAGTTTCCTTCTATGATTTGTTTTGCCTGTTTACTAATTGAGAGGCTAACAATGAGAGCTAGGGTATACTGACTAGTTAATTGTGGCTAAAAATGGCTTCTAACTGAAGTTTTCCTAATTGTGGCTAAAAAGGGGGAGAAAATAGCCAAAATAGCCTAGAGTATTATTGCCATATGCTGCTAATGTGATGCAGACATTAAGGGAGAGTTTTGACATTTGAAGAGTGCAGCCAAGCCGACATCTAGGGGGAGTAAATTGCTGCACATTATGAGCTACTAAACAGCTGTGATGCTGGTTCATGTTTTTAAGGGGGAGCACCAATTGGCTGTTGTCAATAAGGAAGATGGTGCTGCAGCAGATCAAGTGATGATGACTTTGAAAATTGTCAAACTGCTGCTGATTGTGAGTTTCAAATTTTTGAAGATTATTCCGCTGCTGAAATATCTGAAGGTGCAGAGTGCAGAAGTTGATTGCAGAGTGCAGAGGTTGTTTTAGCCAAAATTAGCCAAAGGGGGAGATTGTTAGTTCCTGGATTGACTGGAATTTTGGTAAAACAAAGTATATTCAATGTTGATGTCAAGGTGTTGATGTTGCAACATTGAAGTCTTAACACTGGGTTGTGTTAAGTAGTTAAGTGCTGAAGTTGGATGTCTGATGTCACACAGGTGATGTTGTAACATCAGACCTGCAGAATTAACAACAACAGGATATGTTATTAGGGCACGCGTATTAGCTGGAATTGTGGAGAGTGGTTGACTCATTGGATGAGAATATCTTGGGATAGATATTTTCTGTTACATGGGAGATTTGATTACAGGTCTGTTGGAGAATTAAAAGGTTGAAGATTTAAAAAGATTTTGGGGATAAAATCTGTTTTTAAGATTCAGTTTTAATTAACAAATCTGATCAAATATTGTGACAAGTCCAAGCCCAATTCAGGAGCTATATAAAGCGTGTTAGACCAAAGGAAAAAGTACAGAAAACATTTAGAAGATCAGGAGCTGGAGGCTTAGTATCTAGAGTTTGTTTAGAGTACTTGTATTTACACTACTCTAGGGTTTGAATAGGTGTTGCGTTTCTGTCCTCTCTAGAAGCTGTGAAGCAATAGAGAGTGGTTGCTTGATCGAAGCTGTGAAGTAAGATCAAGGTTACTCAAAGTGGTTTCTTTGAGAGTTTGTAAGGGATTGAGTGGTGTTCTCATACCTAAGTGGTTTCTTAGGTAGGAAGTCATTAGTAGAGTATAAGTTTAGGAGATTGTCAACGGGTTGTTGAGTCTGTAAATTATATCTACACGTAGTGAATTCCATCCCTGGCTTGGTAGCCCCCAGAGTAGGTTGGTTGTAACCGAACTGGGTCAACAATTCTTGGTGTTATTTTACTGTTATTGTTGTCCATTGTGCAGAGTGTGTTGTTGTGACATCACACCTTAACATCACACGTCTGATACCAGAATTTCAATATATATATATATATGGTTCTATATACTTGTTTAGAGTTTTCCCCAGCAATTAGGTCTAGGTTTAGATCAAACCAGTGGTTACTCTTTTAACACAGACAAAACTAGTTCCCCATATGAAATTCCAGATACAGTTTTTCCTCCTCTTGGGCTTATACAATATGGATCAGAGAAAGAAATTATTCCCGGTGAAACTTTTCTCAAGACTGTCACAATTTAGAAATATGTGTACAAGAAATTCATTTCCCCAAAGAGGATTAATTCCCGGTGAAACCTCTCCTGAATTTCTTCAAACCCTAGAATTGTTATGTAAATAAAAGATTAATTCCCGGTGAAACCTTTCTTGAAATTTTCTTAGGCTTGGACCCATAGGCTTCCTAAAAGCATCCCCAGCCTCCTCTTAGGCTTTGTACAAGGACCCTCAGGCTTCTTAGAAGTTCTCAGCCTCTTTTTAGGCTTAGTACAAGGACCCGAAGACCTCCTACATGTATAGGACAAAACATAGTCATATTTTGCTAGTTCAATCCTCTGGAGAGTCAGAATTCCAAAGCATCAGACCATTGTAGGGTTGATCTTCATCCCTTAAACTCCCAGCCTCCTATTGGGCTTCATACAAGTAGACTTGGACAGTCTCAGCCTCCTCTTTGGCATCATACAAAGATCATCCTCCAATTAAAAGTAAACCTCTTCATACTAGTTGACTTGGAAAGTCTCATCTCCTCTTGGATCTCAAAGAAACCCTCAAGTTTCCTAAAAGAACAGGAAAAACCCTGATCATTTCATCAGTCTCCAGCAGAGTTAAAACCTCCATCGGTTTTAAAACTCAGTCTTTAAGCTTTCATTCTAAATTCCTCAACTAGGGTCAAATTATCACTAATAAACCCTCAGAAAAATCAAAACCTCAAGGCATCTGATATTTAAACTCTTCTTCATTCCTCATCCAGAGTTGATTCCCTAATTTGGACCTGCCTCTGGATCTCAATAATCCTCAGCAAAAGCTAGCATCCTCTTATGCTTCATATAAGAATTTCCCCAGCCAGCCTCCTCTTAGGCATAATATAATGATTTTTCCTCAGCAGGCTTAGCCTCAATCTTGGGCTTTATACAATACAGATTATACTCTCTAGCAGAGTCTATAACGTTTAGCCTCAATCTTGGGCTTTGTACAAGACAGATAAAATCTCTCCCCAGTAGAGTCAATCTCTTGAGCCTCAATCTTGGGCTTTGTACAAGACAGGTATAAAACTCCCTAAGCAAAGTCAATCTTTTAGCTTCAACCTTGGGCTTTGATCAAGGCACACAAAAATCAACACCCCTCAGAGGAAATCAAGAGTTCTTTCTGTAGGAAGACATTTCTCTGTACATCACACATCAAAACAAATAATAAAAAAAACCCTAATTCCAGATAACTATTGTAAGTGGCACACTTGTTGATTAAAAAATCCAAGTCATAGTCCATCTCTTATCCTGGTAAACTTCATATTTCATCTAATTGTTGTAAGTGGCAGGCCTCTGGATTATTTACGTCCAAGCCAATGTCCCTCTCTTAGCATGAAAGACTCTTAAGGAAAAATGGCATTGCTCTACATTGAGTTAAAGTTTCCTCCTTCAGGACATTTCCCTTATAAAGGAAATTATGGCATTGCTGGATTCCATACATTCCAGTTAAAATAATTCTCCCTTATAATCAAGTACCCAACAACTGTGATAAACAGGTGAGATATCTCCCTTTAGAGATGACAAATTCTCTCTCTTGTCAAACCTTTAGCTTCAATCTTGGGCTTTGAACAAGACACAAATATTCATCCAGCTTCAATCTTGGGCTTTGAATAAGACACCAAACATCTTTCCTCCCATAGAATAAGAGGAAATATGATTGCTCTGATTTCCCTGTTAT
This sequence comes from Lathyrus tuberosus, assembly GCA_022829125.1. Lineage (NCBI taxonomy): Eukaryota > Viridiplantae > Streptophyta > Magnoliopsida > Fabales > Fabaceae > Lathyrus > Lathyrus tuberosus. The sequence continues at coordinate 146,088 of JALAZF010001039.1, forward strand.
CATTACGGGAATACGTAGGCATAAGATTGCGAAATCTTAGCGAGCACACAAATCAAAAACTTTAGGTTCAGTACAGAGCATAACATTGTTTTCATTGATTTCCTTGCCTTAAAAAGTAAGGAGTATTCACTTAAGGTTGAGTTGAAAATAAGTTGGGGAGAATGAAAAAGAAGAACGGTAGGTTACTAAAACTTTTGAAAAATTTCAGACAAGCATGAAAAGAAAAAGTGTGAATATGAATGTGAAAAACAAAAGAAAAAGAATGCTTGTTTGAATAAGAAAAATAGAGAATGGAATAATTGTGCATAAGGAAGTTTGAGAAGGTTTATGGTAAAGGAATGAAAATTGTGAATGAAGTTGAGATGTATGAATACCTTGTATAATGAATGTTCTTTTGCATCGGAAATTTCGATTCAACGGCCTTTAGAAATATCCCTTTATTGTTAACCCGACCAAGCTACAACCCTTAAAGCCCTTAGTGATCTTTTTGCTTCCATGTTTTCATTTTTGATTGTTAGATGTTGTATGAATTAAGTTGCTATTAGCATTGTTTGTCAGGTGAGTGAAATTACCCCGCGGTTGCAAACACGTTAATTTCTTCATTCTTATTCTAAAGAGGAATGTTAGAGTGGTTCAAGTATGAAAATTTAGTTGTTACTTGAAACATTCTATGATATTTGTTTAAGAACTTAATTATTTGATATTGTTCGATTCTATTGAGTGGTGAACGTTGCTTGTGCGCATTTTCATGCTTGACTAAATCCTCTTATTTGAGAAAATTTCTCTTGTTTGAAGTTGAACCGTTAATCTTTTCTTGGTTGAATCTGATGCATGAGCAAATCCTCTTGTTTTAATTAGGGACATATTTTGCTTGAGGACAAGCAAAAATCTAGTTGGGGAGAGTTTGTTAAGTGAAAATTTTGACTTAAATTGAACCATCTTTCTTGGAACTTTTCAACTCAATTCTCATGTTTTCATAGATTTAATTCATGTTCTGTTGTCATTCTACAAATATTGTGAAAATACCTTTGGTACTTGTAATTTGTGTGTTATTGTGCAGAAAAAGGCATTAAGTCATCAAAGAAGTAAGACACAAGAAAAGAGATGCAAGTTGCCAAAGGAAATGAAGAAACTTCAGTAAGTTCGCTTTGCGAACTTGCCAACTAATGTTCGCTTTGCGAACTTTCCAGCGAATACTCCCAGATTTGAGGCAGTAAGAAAAGGCACCTAAGTTTGCATTGCGAACTTTCCAGTGAATGTTCTCTTTGTGAATAATTATTCGCATTGCGAACTTATGCAGAATCGCAGAGGCGATTTAACTGTCCCTGAGGCACATCAGGTGCCTAATTTGATGTTCGCTAGGAGAATAATCTGTTCGCAGTGCGAACATGACAAATTCTGAATGTATTATATAAGTACTTTTCATAATTTTTTAGATATAACTTGTACTTCTTGGATCAGAAATTTATTTCTCTTCATTTCAAGTATATTTTAGTGAGAGAAACTCAAACCCTAAAGGGGAGAAGGTAAGATCTTCAATCTCTTGTTGGGTTTGGATGTAATCTTTTGATACCTTATGTATTTCTTCTAATCTATGTTTGTGAACTTGTTTTAAGTTAATATTGTTGTTTATCTTTGGTTTATTGTTTGTGGGTATGACAAAACCCTTTAACAAACTCTAGATTTAAGATTTTCATCTATCAATGAGCAAGCTTTTGACATGGTTTTGTGAATTGATATTCATTTGCATCTTAGCTTTTTAGCACTGTGCTGATTGTTATTTTGAATAACTTCTAGTAATTAATGCAATAAAGACCGCGATAACGCTTGACGAACGGTATCGTGAGGGTGCGTGAGAATATTGATGAATAACTTTGTTCACATCCATAGGGTAAATTAGTTGAATGCATGTAAAAAGGATTAATCATATGTACGTATTTTGATCATGGCTTTGTAAATGAATTACTCATTAGTTTGATATGGATGTTATAGTAATATCTGTTGGGTCTAGATGCCAGAAATGGATGTAGGCTTAACATTCATGTAGGTTTTAAATACTTTGTATTGATTGGTAATGTGCGAGAGCAATTATTGATCGGTACAAAATCACTCACAACATGCGGGGACCGAGAGGATATGTATGTCGTGAGTGATACGCGATGATATTAGACGAACAAGTGATTTATGTATAAAATGATCTGAAGAATAAATGTGTTATCAATTAATGAGATTCAATCCCAACAAGGCTCCGTTTATAATTCAGTCTTTACTTTATATTTTCCGTCTTTATATTTTCTTCCTTTATCTTTGGTGCCTTAAACCTTTTAACCAAAACTTTCGCACCACAAGCTTAGAAATGTAGAGACTGTTAAATGACATTCTTTCCCTCGCACCGATCCCTGTGGATACGACAAAATTGGGTACTCAATTAATTTTTGCTTGTTGCTTTACCGCTTCAACAGGCATACATGTATTTTGATATAATCAAAACCCATTGGACATAATATCTTGGCATCATAACAACAATCCAAAAAATTGTTATCTTCTGGTAGCATTTGTTTCAAAACAAAAATGAACAACGAACAATGAACAATAAACAACACCACATCGCACGAGGGATACCAAGAAATGAAAAATGAACAACAAACACAAAAAGGTAACGTACCGTACTTCAAAGAGGAGGAATAGACCAATAAATGATTTTCGTTCTAATAAATGAATGAAGATGGTGAAGATTGGACGTTCCAAGAAATGAATGAAGATGGTGAAGATTTTGATATCGTTGTCGTTTGGTTTGCTGGGGCACCCAAGTGTGTTATGAATGAAATAAATAACCTGTTATGTTTTAATTTTGTAAGAAAGAATTTCACAATGGTTCCAAATATGAACCGTAGTTAAATATGGAACATTTAACTATGGCTGTTTTCATTAACCGTAGTTAAATGTTTTTCAATTTTTAAATAATTATGAATGTTATGGGACACACTTTTTTTATTAAAAAAAATGGAAAAATGTTGATGTTGAGATTCAAAGCTTGTAACAGTTAATCTATGACCATGGTTGTTATTAAGAATCGTGATGAAAAGTCTTTTAATATAAAACCCCAAGCGCGTTAAAAATGGTATATTACTACGGTTGACAAAAAGGATCGTAGTAATATAGTGTTATCAAAGATAAATTTTGCAGTAGTGTACGTTGTTGAGTAGTGTTGTTTGATAATCGTATTGTTCTTCCTCTATTGGTAGACGTATCCATTCCTATTAAGACAATATTAGAAAAGAAATTGTGTTAAGAGGTTTGTAAATGTTGGAATAAGAGAAAAATTGGAAAGAATAAGCAATAAGGGTTTTTTAAGGTGGAATGTACAAAATAATAAACACTTGCTATTTATTAGAAATACTTTCTCAAAATCGTGCCACGATCCCTTTAAATTGTGCCACGATTTTACAATGGTAAACCTACTGTAACACCCATATATAAAACTCATACATCAAAGCATAAATGTTATATATGAATCCAAGTGTTTGGTACTGAAACACCATAAGCTCCTAGTTAACACATTATATATATTACATGCCCCAAAAATACAATCACTAAAAGTTCTAAAGGCATAATATACATAAGATGTTCAAAAGATAAAAACTAAGAACTAGATCAACAATGATCTCAAAATAAACTCCACTACGGAAGCTAGCCATCAACAAGCAAGGAAAAGATCACCCGACGTTATCCTTACCCTTATCGAAACTTGAAGCACCTGAAATACATCAACAACGTGGGGTGAGATACATCAAATCTCAGTGAGTTCCCTATCTTATGGATTCTCTCGGATTAACAAGGTTCTAACAATCCTAACTCAAGTCCGGGGAAAGGGAAAAAGGACTCTTTAGTTCACACTTTATAATTCTCACACTATATGGAAACATGACATGAGTTCATTAACTCACAACATCACTAATCGAAAACCATACCAAGACATCTCGTCTTCCCGTCCGCTTCTACGTCTAGAAGGCGACCCGAGTCATAGATCCTTGTAGTTACTTGGCATACGAATTGGATTCGGGATCATCGGCCTGTTAACCGTGAACCGTCACTTCTCATGGCTTGTTATCCATCACAAGTCTCTACCCATAGCATAGGCTCCAATCGTACTACATGTAGGGAATTCAAACCTACCAAGTAATTGTGTACCCGTTTCAGAGGAGCTCGAGACCCATGCAACTACACTCAAAAATATACCGGTTACGATTACATGATCACATACACGATACAATTGTCTTCGACAATCACAAGGCTATAATGCCTTAAGGCCTCTCTTTCCTTTTCAAAACCACAAAGATTAACCACATGTTCCATACTAGTGTTTCACTCTCAACTAGGCCAATACTCGGCAAGGATGTATCTTCCAATAACACGTGCCCAAGCATCGCCATCTAGAGTTGTCTACAATTTCTAGCTCTTACTAGATTCTCCTATAGTTCAAGTTTGAGGTTTCCTCACTCTTCCTATATCATTTTCATATTTGCATGCATATTCACTTACAACCATGCTAAACAATAGTAGGATAGGCAAGACATATCATAATTGCATAGTAGAATAATATATAACAATTAAAACATTAAATATCACTTTTGGAACTTTCTTGATTATTTAATCAGTCGGTAAAATTGACACATTTCATCTCCATTGCATATAATATCTTCTCGGCTTTACATCGATATAAAGAATGTCCGATTCCGATAAACGAAGCACAAGTTATGAATTTTCTCGTTATGGAAGAAAAACTTTAAGTCCCAGGTCGCGCTAAGCGTGCCCCTGCCCGCGCTAAGCGCGCAAGCTACTGCCTGGAGGGATTGCAGGAATTCAACACCGCGCTGAGCGGTCTTCTGCGCGCTAAGCGCGCTCTGCGAAACTCAAAAAAATACCTGCGAAGACAGTTTAAATCCAACCCTCCTAATCCCTCAACATCAGTCTCAAACAACCAAACAGAGGTATATAACATGTTCTACCATGGTTTCATCATCAAACTTTCATAAAACCTCATTCTCATCAAGAACACATATTTTTCATAAACCCTAAGATTTTCAATTTATTCAAAGTACACCAAAACATCAAAACAAACATCAATACATGTTTCTACAACCATATTGATCATTCCTTTCAATTTATATCGAATTCCAACCGTTAGAACATCAATTTCTACATCCTAACCAAAAACTCATAGTATCAAAAACCCTAAACAATGGTACTAACTAGAACCCACCTCTTAAACAAGATGAAAATGAAGAGAATGAGATGATTGGGCAAGGATTGGATGAATGGATGATGATTTGCTCTTGGATTTTCTTCAAATTCCTCTTTCTCCTTTTTTCCTCCTTCTTCTCCTTTTTTTTTCCTTCTTTCTTCTTTCTCTCTCTTTCTTACTATCTTTTTCTTTTGTTTGGAAAATGGGAGGAAAAGGAATAAGTAGTAAACTAGTATTAGTAAATAATACTACTAAATGTCCAAAAAGTCTCTTAAGTCCAAATTAATAAAATAACCCAGAGTCAGATAATATTAATTGGATTTATTATAAGTTCCACAGTTACTCTAATTATTTTATCAAATAATTTCTCAGAGTACACCGGACTCAGTTGATCACAATATAATATTATCCGGAGTAATAAAATACGGGGTATTACATCCTCCTCCCCTTAAATAGAAATTCGTCCTCGAATTTAAAAAATTACCTGAACAAATGAGGGTAAGCACCTGTCATTTCCGATTCAGGTTCCCAAGTTACATCACCCGGATGCGTTACATCCCCCTGCACCTTAATGAGAGAAATGTCCTTGTTCCTTAATACTTTCGTTTCTCTTCCCACAATGCGACTCGGTTGAGGTTCAAAAGTTAAATCTGCTTCTATTTCAATTGTATCCGGTAGAATCGGCTAAAGAAGATCTGGAACAAATCTCCGAAGTTGAGATACATGGAAAACATCGTGCATTTCCGACAGAGAAGGCGGTAAGGCCAATCTGTAAGCTACTTCACCAATCCTTTCTAAGATCTGATACGGTCCCACGTATCTCGGGCTTAACTTGCGTGACTTAAACGGTCCTTTCAATCTCAATCTAGGAGTGACTTTTAAAAACACATGGTCACCTTCTTCAAATTCTAAAGGTCTCCTTCGATTGTCCGCATAACTCTTTTGTCGATCTTGTGCTTGCTTAATTTTCTCATGGGTCATTCGAATCTTTTCCGTAGTCTCTTGGATGATTTTGGGTCCTAAGATTCTATCTTCCCCAACTTCTGCCCAACACAAAGGTGTCCTACACTTTCTTCCATACAAAGCTTCATAAGGATCTATTTCGGTGCTCGCATGGTAACTATTGTTATAAGAAAATTCAATCAATGGTAGTAGTTCTTTCCAATTACCCTTAATTTCTAGTACACAAGCTCTCAACATATCTTCCATAGTTTGTATTGTTCGTTCAGTTCGACCATCCGTCTGAGGATGATTAGATGTGCTCAAACGCAACTCCGTACCCATAGTTTGTTGAAAAATTTTCCAAAACCTTGAAGTAAACTTCAGATCTCTATCCGACACAATATTTGAGGGAATACCGTTCAATCTTACAATTTCCGCAATAAATAACCTCGTAAGATGACTTGCCTTGAAAGTAGTCTTCACGGCTAAGGAATGCGCAGATTTTTTTAGTCGATCCACAATCACCCAAATCGAATCATAACCACCTTGCGTACGGGTAAACCTACTGTAAAGTCCATAGAAATACTGTCCCACTTCCACACTGGAATGACTAATGGTTGCAACAACCCACCCGGTCTTTGATGTTCAATCTTAACTTGTTGGCACACCGCACATTCCGACACGAAGACCGCAACATCTCTTTTCATGCCGGACCACGAATAGTCCTTCTTTAAATCTTGATACATCTTTGAAGAACCCAGATGTATAATAAAAGCACCTTTATGCACTTCTTCCAAAATCCTTCTTTTTAATGCCGCATCATTCGGAACACAAATTCTTTGGTCGAACATAATAATTTCGTCGGCAGCCTGGACAAAACCCGGTAGAAGTAATACTTCTTGCAAATTCTCATCCAATGTTTGACCTTGTTGAATCTCAACTCTTAGAGTAGAATTTACATTCAAATTTTCCCATAATTACACCATCTTGAGTCCACACAAACTAAAGATTAAGATCTCTAAAATTCTCCAACAAAGCATATTCCAAAATAATCAATTTCGCACTATGAACTACTTTCCGACTTAATGCATCTGCTACCTTATTCGCTTTTCCTAGATGATACTTCAATTCTAAATCATAATCCTTTAAGTACTCCATCCACCTTCGCTGTCGCATGTTTAACTCCCCTTGGTCAAATAAATACTTCAAACTCTTATGGTCACTGAACATTTCGAAACGTACACCATACAAATAATGCCGCCACACCTTCAATGTAAACACAACCGCCGCCAAATCCAAATCATGAGTTGGATAATTCTGTTCATGAATTTTCAATTTTTGGGAGGCATAAGCCACTACCTGACCTCCTTGCATCAGAACACCTCCCAATCCCATCTTAAAAGCAAAATCTTTACGGGTAAGTTTCGTCATTGGTAAAGCCAACTAAGAGAAACCCTCGATGAACCTTCTATAATAACCCGCCTGTCCTAAGAAACTTCTGACTTCTAAAGCATTTCTCGGCCTCTCCTAATTTATCACTGCTTCTACCTTCGACGGATCCACTGCTACACCACCTTGTGATATAACGTGACCAAGAAACTTAACTTCCGCCATCCAAAATTCACACTTGCTTAACTTAGTAAAAGTTGCTTCTCTTGCAACACGGATAAAACAATTCTCAGATGCTCTTCATGCTCTTGTGAAGTACGAGAATAAATAAGAATATCATCAATGAAGATTACAACAAACTGGTCCAAGTAAGCTTGAAATATACTGTTCATGTAGTCCATAAAACAGCAGGAGCATTAATCACACCGAAAGGCATCACTAAGAATTCGTAATGACCATAACGGGTCCTAAATGCAGTCTTAGGTACATCGGAACTCTTCACTTGAATCTGGTGATAACCCGACCTCAAATCAATCTTTGAGAACACACAGGCTCCTTTCAATTGATCTAACAGGTCGTCTATCCTGGGTAAGGGATACTTGTTCTTAATGGTGACTTTATTCAGTTGACGATAGTCGATACACAACCGCATCCCACCGTCCTTCTTCTTTACTAACAATACTGGAGCTTCCCACGGTGAGACACTAGGTCTACCAAAATGCTTAGCCATAAGCTCTTCCAATTATTCCTTCAGTTCTCTCAATTTAAACGGTGTCATCCGATACGGAGAAACGGATATAGGAGCCGTTCCCGGTACCAGGTCAATAGAAAATTCCACTTCTCACACCGAAGGAAGAGAAGTGACATCTTCGGGGAAGACTTCTGAAATCTCACAGGCTACAAGAAATACACAAGACTTGAAGGTCGCTACTCCCTTAACTTCGGACAAAACACAGTTTCACACATTGCATTGACACAAAGGAGTGTGTTACTCCATAATCAAATAAAACAAAACAAGGGTGTCCGTTTCCGAAACACGTACCCGCTATTAAAGAGTTGTCACTCTTCTTCCTCCTTGTATCCAAAATGTGAACTCTTCCGGCATTCTTCCCTTGTGTCTGATTCCCATCCTGCGGGCAGTTTCTTGCCAAATGACCCACTTCATCACAATGATAACACCTAGAGGCTCCATCTCTACAGTTCCCAAAATGATACTTGTTGCACAACCGGCACAAAGAAGGAGTATTAGGTTTACTACTTTGCACTTGTTTCCCTTTGAAGGTTTCTTTCCTTGGCTTAAACTATTGGCTTGACCTCTCATAATCATTCTGGTTTGACCTACGCGAATTCCCTTTTGTCTGAACACTCCTCAAATTGTTCTCCATCACATAACCTTGTCGTAACTCTTGGAATTCAAATTCTCTTTGGATCCTTAAAGAACTAGGAAGGTACTTCTCCATAAAAGTAGCCTTGAATTGTTCCCACACTTTAGGCACACCTTGAATAGTCATAAAAGCTAAAGCAATATCCCACCACCTCTTAGCAGGACCTCTCAACGAGTGAGAAGCAAACGCTACCTTGTCCTCCTCCCTACAGTGAAGTATCTGAAAGATTCTCTCTATCCCGGCCACCCAATCGTGAGCTTTCACAGGATCTACTCCACCATGAAATTCTGGAGGATTCATGTGGATGAAATCCAGGAAATTCCCACTTACAGTATCTGGAACAACCACCTGAGGATTAAAACCCATATTCATGTGTCGTATCATCTGTTGCATGAATTGGTTCTGCTGCTGCTACATCTGTTGCAAAAACTGATACAAGGGAACATTTCCATCGTCGCCTGGCGGATTCGCCACGGGATGATTCGCTCCGGATCTACCACGGTTTCTGCGTCCGCCAGCTATGTTCCTAAACATCATATAGATAGGATTAAGTTGATCAGGCTCAATACTATACATATAACACTTAAGACCAATGGCGACACAACGCATATGAAACGTAAAGAAATACTTATACTATTTCATGGCTAGGTCGAGGATACAACCTGCTCTGATACCAACTGTAACACCCATATATAAAACTCATACATCAAAGCATAAATGTTATATATGAATCCAAGTGTTTGGTACTGAAACACCATAAGCTCCTAGTTAACACATTATATATATTACATGCCCCAAAAATACAACCACTAAAAGTTCTAAAGGCATAATATACATAAGATGTTCAAAAGATAAAAACTAAGAACTAGATCAACAATGATCTCAAAATAAACTCCACTACGGAAGCTAGCCATCAACAAGCAAGGAAAAGATCACCCGACGTTATCCTTACCCTTCTCGGAACCTGAAGCACCTGAAATACATCAACAACGTGGGGTGAGATACATCAAATCTCAGTGAGTTCCCTATCTTATGGATTCTCTCGGATTAACAAGGTTCTAACAATCCTAACTCAAGTCCAGGGAAAGGGGAAAAGGACTCTTGAGTTCACACTTTATAATTCTCACACTATATGGAAACATGACATGAGTTCATTAACTCACAACATCACTAATCGATAACCATACCAAGATATCTCGTCTTCCTGTCCGCTTCTACGTCTAGAAGGCGACCCGAGTCATAGATCCTTGTAGTTACTTAGCATACGAATTGGATTCGGGATCATCGGCCTATTAACCGTGAACCATCACTTCTCATGGCCTGTTATCCATAACAAGTCTCTACCCATAGCATAGGCTCCAATCGTACTACACGTAGGGAATTCAAACCTACCAAGTAATTGTGTACCCGTTTCAGAGGAGCTCGAGACCCGTGAAACTACACTAAAAAATATATCGGTTACGATTACATGATCACATACACGATACAATTGTATTCGACAATCACAAGGCTATGATGCCTCAAGGCCTCTCTTGCCTTTTCAAAACCACAAAGTTTAACCATATGTTCCATACTAGTGTTTCACTCTCAACTAGGCCAATACTCTGCAAGGATGTATCTTCCAACAACACGTTCCCAAGCATCGCCATCTAGAGTTGTCTACAATTTCTAGCTCTTACTGGATTTTCCTATAGTTCAAGTTTGAGGTTTCCTCACTCTTCCTATATCATTTTCATATTTGCATGCATATTCACTTACAACCATGCTAAACAATAGTAGGATAGGCAAGACATATCATAATTGCATAGTAGAATAATATATAATAATTAAAACATAAATATATCACTTTTGGAACTTTCTCGATTATTTAATCGGTCGGTAAAATCGACACATTTCATCTCCATTGCATAGAATATCTTCTCGGCTTTACATCGATATAAAGAATGTCTGATTCCGATAAACGAAGCACAAGTTATGAATTTTCTCGTTTTGGAAGAAAAACTTTAAGTCCCAGGCCGCGCTAAGCGTACCCCTGCCCGTGCTAAGCGCGCAAGCTACTGCCTGGAGGGGTTGCAGGAATTTAACACCGCGCTGAGCGGGCTTCTGCGCGCTAAGCGCGCTCTGCGAAACTCAGAAAAATACTTGTGAAGACAGTTCAAATCCAACCCCCCTAATCCCTCAACATCAGTCTCAAACAACCAAACAGAGGTATATAACATGTTCTACCATGGTTTCATCATCAAACTTTCATAAAACCTCATTCTCATCAAGAACACATATTTTTCATAAACCCTAAGATTTTCAATTTATTCAAAGTACACCAAAACATCAAAATAAACATCAATACATGTTTCTACAAGCATATTGATCATCCTTTTCAATTTATATCGAATTCCAACCGTTAGAACATCAATTTCTACATCCTAACCAAAAACTCATAGTATCAAAAACTCTAAATAATGGTACTAACTAGAACCCACCTCTTAAACAAGATGAAGATGAAGAAAATGAGATGATTGGGCAAGGATTGGATGAATGGATGATGATTTGCTCTTGGATTTTCTTCAAATTCCTCTTTCTCCTCTTTTCCTCCTTCTTCTCCTTTTCTTTCCTTCTTTCTTCTTTCTCTCTCTTTCTTACTATCTTTTTCTTTTGTTTGGAAAATGGGAGGAAAAGGAATAAGTAGTAAACTAGTATTAGTAAATAATACTACTAAATGTCCAAAAAGTCTCTTAAGTCCAAATTAATAAAATACCCCAGAGTCAGAAAATATTAATTGGATTTATTCTAAGTTCCACAGTTACTCTAATTATTTTATCAAATAATTTCTCAGAGTATACCAGACTCAGTTGATCACAATATAATACTATCCGGAGTAATAAAATACGGGGTATTACACCTACTGTCTCTTTTCTTAAATCGTGCCACAAATCCTTTTATCATGCCACAAATTTAAAAAAAAAAACGTGCCAAGGTTTGTATAATTCATGCCACAATAGTTCCAGTAGCTGCCTCATTTTTTTTTTAACTCAGAAAAATTCAGCTTTCCAAGTCTTTCATCTCTAACCACACCATTATAAATCCTTAACAAACCCAATGTGAAATAATTTGTAATCAAACAACTATACACATAGGGTGTCACACAAACATAACACAAACCTGCTCCATAATACGAGTTAGATGAAATATGTAATAATTTAAACACATGTCATCACATGCTCAACTTTACATATGCTCATCACAGCGGGAAATAAATCAAATAACGTAACTTAACAAACGATTAAATCTCAGACACTTTCTTTTAAACATAAACTTGGTTATGGAAGAATGCCTTTAACATCAACAACCTCATAGATAATAACAAATAAAAAAACATAACATTAGTCCGCCCACTATTACAGATCTAAGCAACAAAATATAAATTTCGCATAAAACGGGAAAAGAAGAATAACCTCTGTAACGCCCATATATAAATACATACATCAAAGCATATATCATACATGAATAATACGTTTGGTACAGAAATATACAAGTTCCTAGTAACACAGTATACATATAAATGCCCAGAAAAACCTAATACCACAACTATGGCATGTTATATATACAAGATGTTCAAAAGATAAAACTAAGAACTAGATCACTTATGATCTCAAAATCTCCACAACGGAAACCTTGCCACACAAAAGATACGACCCGTAAGAAAAAGTCAAACCACTTTGTCCTTACCCTTCGCCGAACCTGTAGTACCTGTGATGTAAACAACAACGTGGGGTGAGATACGTCAAATCTCAGTGAGATATCTATCTTATATGTCCTCTCGGCTTTACAAGGTTCTAACAAGCCTAACTCAAGTCAAAAGGGAAGGGAAGTGACTTTGAGTACCCACACACTATATATGGATCCACACTCGTGAGCCTGTTAACTCACACTAATACAAAAGTAAGTCCTGAGCCTGTTAACTCAAGACTCTCGCTAGTCAATAACCATACCAAGGCATCCCCTTTTCCCGTCCGCTTCTACGTCTAGAAGATGACCCGAGTCATGGATCCTTGTAGTTACTTGGCATACAAATTGGATTCGGGATTATCGGCCTGTTAACCGTGAACCGTTACTTCTCATGGCCTGTTAACCATTACAAGTCTCTTTACCATATAGGCTCCAATCGTACTACACGTAGGGAATCAAGCCTACCAAGTAATTGTGCATACGTTTCAGAGGAGGAGCTCGAGTCTCATGAAACTACACCGCAAGATAACTGGTTATGATTACTAGACACACGCCTCGGCCTCTCATGCACGAGCATTGTCACTATGTCATTCCACACTTTCCGGCAATTGTTTACGGTAATGTTCCTCACTCTACCTATTTCGTATTTTAACATGCATACATATTCAAACATGTTTAACAATAAGAGCATAGGCAAATAATCATCAATCGCATAACGAAAACACATAATTCAACATATCACAAATCACACTAATCCACGGTCTCTCCGATTTATTTAATCGGGCAATAAACAGATATTTCTCACTTCCATTAGCTAGAGGATGTTCATAGCTTCACAACGATACCAAGAATACTCACATCGGATAAATGAGTCAAAAGTTATGAAAGAAACAAGTTGGAGGATCTGTCATGTTCGTATTGCGAAGCAGCCAGCGAATGCTCGCTTCCTCATTCGTAGTGCGAAGCTCCCAGCGAATGCCTAGCCAACACTGGTTCGCTGCCCCATTCGCAGTGCGAACGTCTGGCGAACCAAGGCAGAACCAAAACAAGGTAAAGTTCGCAGTGCAAACCTCTGGCGAATGCTCGCCTTCACACTCGCCGTGCGAATGTCTAGCGAATGTTCGCTTTCCCCTTCGCTAGGGGACACGCAGTGCGAACCTGCGAAAACTGGGTTTTCCAGCAGCGTTAAAATAGAGCTTTGTGACAAATTTCTCATCCCAAAACTTCACCAACATGCAAAACATATAATAACATATGATTATACATGGCTAGGGATTATACTACACAGATTATACCGCATTTCAACCGTTAAAGTCAAGATTTTGCAAGCTTATCCATTTTCTTACAATTCTAACCTAGGTTCTAGAATCCAAGAAATCTAAAACAAAAGTTTCTATCTATAACCCACCTTGAATAGATGATGAATATGAAGATTGGAAGATGATTTGATGAAGAATGAGTGATGGTTGATGATCTTGTGTTCTTGGACTTTTTTCCTCTTTTTCTCTTCCTTTCCTTCTCTTTTCTTTCTCTTACTCCAAATGTCTTCTTCTTTGGAAAATGAAAGAAAAGAAATGATATAGAAAAAAAATATCATCAATTGCCATACTACTAATTGCCCAAAAAGTCTCTAAAGTTCCTAATATTAAAATACCTCAGAGACAGATAATATTAATTAGATTTGCTTTGAGCTCAACCGTTACTCTAATTATCTTTGCAGATAATTTCTCAGAGTACACTAGAACTCAGTAGATCATAACTAATATTATGCAGAGTAATTAATAAAACAGGGTATTACATCCTCCCCCCCTTAAATAGAAATTCGTCCACGAATTTAAAACAATTACCTGAAAAGATGAGGATAGACCTCCCGCATCTCCGATTCCAATTCCCAAGTTGCATCGCCCGGATGCGTCTCATCCCACTGGACCTTAACAAGAGGAATCTCTTTATTCCTTAACATTTTAGTTTCTCTTCCCGTGATACGACTCGGTTGAGGCTCAAACGTCAAATCTGCTTCTATCTCAATTGTATCTGGCAAAATTGGCTGAAGAGGATCTGGACAAATTTTCGAAGCTGAGACACATGAAAAACGTCGTGCATCTCTGACAGAGAAGGTGGTAAGGCTAATTTGTGAGCTACTTCACCGATTGTTTCTAAGATCTGATACGGTCCTACGTATCTTGGACTTAACTTCCGCGATTTAAATGGTCCTTTCAATCTCAATCTCGGAGTAACCTTCAAAAATACATGATCACCCTCATCAAATTCCAAAGGTCTCCTACAGTTGTCCGCATAGCTTTTCTGACAATCTTGGGCTTGTTTAACTTTTTCAGGAATCATTCTAATCTTTTCCGTAGTCTCGTGAATAACCTCGGGTCCCAAAATCCCATCTTCGCCAACCTCCGCCCAACACAATGGCGTTCTACACTTCCTCCTATATAATGCCTCATAAGGAGCCATACCAATACTTGCATGATAACTGTTGTTATAAAGAGAATTCAATCAATGGTAGTAGTTTTATCCAATTTCCTCCACTTTCAAGTACACAAGCTCTCAACATATCTTCCATGATTTGTATTGTCTGTTCCGTCTGACCATCCGTTTGCGGATGATTCGACGTACTCAAACACAACTTCGTTCCGATCGCTTCACTATGGGAAAAGAGGGAAAAGAGGGCGCTTTTTTTCCCTATAAAAGAGTTGTCTACGCCTACGCTGTCGTAGGTAAAGACGGCGCTTTTTTATTTATGAAAAAGCGCTCTCTAAAAGGGGACTTTAGACAGCGCTTTTAAAAGCGCTGTCTAATGTATATGTTTAAAATTTAAAATTTTTTTTTAAAAACTTTAGAAAGTGCTTTTTCCTTCAAAAGCGCTCTCTAAAGGTGCTTTTAGACAGCGCTTTTGAAAGCGCTGTCTAATGTATACGGAAAATGATTTTTTTATATACCTTTGGAGAGCGCTTTTCCCTAAAAGCGCTCTCTAAAGGGGACTTTAGAGAGCGCTTTTTCTTTAAAAGCGCTCTCTAAAGTATACCTATAATTTTATTGATTTTTTCTACGTACAAAAAATCCCATTTTAGCCATTTTTTTATGCAGAAACCTGCATAGTTTCAAACCTGCATTTCTTATAGAATTTCTTGCAACAACAGAATTCTTATACATTTCAATAAATAGAATTCATGAACAACAGAATTCATATACATTTCAATAAACACAGAATTTCCTTCTATTCACAAAACTAGAATTTACAACAGAATTCTTACAACAGAATTCTTGCAACAGAATTTACAACAGAATTTCCTTCTATTCACAAAACTAGAATTTACAACAGAATTCTTCTTGCAACAGAATTTCCTTATATTCACAAAACTAAAATTTACATTCAAAAAACTATACATTCAAAGAATTCTTATTAGAAGAAAGAATTCGCACAATTCTTCCGTAATATAATTCAATTGTTTCCTTGTGTAACAAGAACACGCCATATCTTCGAAATACTACATAACAAAACAAAAATACGCATTATTTAGTTAAAAATAATAAATTATATGACATATCCGATAAATATTAAAATAAATCCTAAGTTATAAAACCATGCATACCCTAATAGGAATCTCCAATTGTCCCATTTGAAGGATTTCTCTCATGAACCTCAAAACGAAGTACCCGCAGTCTATGCCATTACGCTGACGAGGGCACTACACATAGACAAACAAATAAGAAATAATATATAGATGTTTTGTGTTATTAAGTAGCATCACTAATAAGCAATATTGTGAAAATTAATATACCTCTACTTTGACCCATGTAATATTGGTTGATCTAGCCCGTGTTACTCGAGTCTCTCTTTGTGCACGGTATAGTAGTATAGCTCTATAAAAGGAAAACGTAAACTTAGAACAATGTCACAGAAATAATTAAATATACAAATACACACGAATATTTTGAACAATCTCACTTACGTGTCAACCACATCCTTTATATTCTGATATGTGGACCAATCAGTATCCAATGAATTAAGATAATAGACCACTTCTGTTATAGGATTAATGGCAACCAACAACCAGTGTCCACTGTAAAATATAACAAAAGTTTAGATAGATAATTTCTACGCAAAAGATACAAATTAAAGATTAGAATGAAATTATAATGAAAATCTTACCCGTTTCCAGTATTATACGGTAAAAGAAATAGACTTTCTGTGTTGCTGGCCATAAATCGCTCAACTAAGTGGTCTCTTACTTCAATTGCATTCATACCAATTCTCGGTGCATTAACAAGGCTGCAAGAGAAGAAATGGAATTTGTTTGACAAATCCGTCCCCCGCATGAATTTTTCATACATGCACCTTAAATAAAAACATAATAAACATTAGACTATTATCATTGAAATGTGTAAATAAATTGTTCAAATAAATAAATAATAGATTGATTGGAGTACCAGATGTATGAATGCATAACACCGATGCCTAATTCAGTATGATTGAAAACCTGCTCCATGTCCTCTTTTCCGATTATCCCGGAATGAGGAAAACCAAAAACACCTTCTTCCATGTTGATTTGACGAATAGCACCTTGCATCAAATCTGACATTGACAAAAGTGTTTCTAGACACGTCTGAAAGTGAGGTCTTTTTTCCTTCACGGTCCTTGTAGGAGCTTTTTTCTTGTCGGTCTGTTGTGAAGGTTGAGCAGGAACCTAACAATCATATAAGTTAGGTAAAGTAGAAAATCATGAATTCGGATAATAGAATAACACTTAAAAACTACCTCTCTGTGTGATTCAACAGACTCGTTTTGCAGCAAAACCCCTTTATTCTTTACTGCGGGTTTTGTAGGAGTCTAACATTACCATGTAAAAAAAAATGTAAGTAAAGGTTCAGAATGATTTTCATAATCGTTCAGAATTTACATTTGAATACTAAGAGATTCGTAATGGTTTTCAACATACCTCATCACCTATGGAAATGAGGTCTAACGACCATGCAACAAACGAACCTATTGCATCCCGCAGCAATGTAACCTCTGAAACCGAGTCTGGTATCGGTAGTAACGTGTCCGTATCTAAAGTGATATCAACCGACACTTTCAGATAACCTTGTGGGAGCGGATGATGGTGAAGTAACGCTCCCACAAAGTTATGCACTTTTCCCTTGCCAACCATGCGATAAGTCGGAAACGACAAATACAGCTGGCAAGATGAAATGCCCTGAAGCAATAATAAATATATAACTGTTAAAATGTATAAAGGTCAAATAAAATAAATGTGTTAATTTAATTAAAATAAATATGTGCTAATTACCTCGGGAATTTTATTTGGAGAATTGATACTAGCTTTGTCACTAGCATCTTTCAAACCGGAACCGCGCCTTTCCGCCTCATATCTCTCTTTATCCTGCTGCAATGCTTGGACTTGCGCTTGTAGTGCCATCACAGTTTGCATGATTTCTTAGGTGGTGGGATTTTTTTTCTTTGATTGCTTATACAAGGATGATGGAGTCACACCAAATCCTTTACCTCTCACCCGACCGGGATACTCAGGAACATTTAGTACTCGACTAAGAATGCTCCTGCAATCATCCTCACCTGCGGGTATGGATTTAGATAGATTCTCCTGAAATTCATTGACATATCGAAAATTATTAGTGGGGATTAAAAATTAATTATAATTTAATAAAATTTCAATTAACTTTGAGACATAATGTTATACTTACACATTCTTCATAAACATGCTGAACATCTTCTGTAACAGCTCCACCCTTACCCACGCGAGCTTCCTTCCACAAAACATGGTCCGGAAGTGATGATTCTTCACTTTTAGACTCTTCTAACTACACATTTAGTTAAATAATAAGTTCATCAATTATAACATAATAATACAATTAATAAAATCATAGCATTAATATATACTTACCAATTTTTGTTGTAACTGTGCATATCCCAAACGCCCTTTTCTGTATGGATACGCGGGTTTTGATGCTTTTTCGCGATTAATGGCACTCAATTTCTGGATAAAAAATTTTAAGTCATATCAAAACAAACTAATGAAACAAATATATAATACAATCAATAGACATGACAAGATAACATTACATTGAATTCTTCGGTTTTCCGTTTGTCTACAAAAATGCCCCATTCTTCCGGTGTAATCACATCCACATACAACGGTGGAAGTTATGCTTCAACAAAATTTTTGTCCTCATCCCTAAGATATTTGTTTGATAATAAGGCTCTAACCCTCTGTGTCTCTTTCCAACCAATTGAAGACAATACTTTTTCCGGCTTTCTTCAATATTAAAGGACCTCTACGAAAAACATACACATATAAACATAAAGTGTGTTAGTATAAGTAAATTAAAGACTTAATCGTCGACAAAAATCTAATAACATCAATCATATTTGGTAAGTACCTGTATCTCAGTCCATATCTTTTCTTTACCGCCATCCAACGATTTACTCCTCCAATTATCACTAGTGATTGGAATGTGCTGACGGACAAGTGAACCAATGTATGAAGACAACATTGAACCGTTAGGCTCAACTAGTTGGTTCTGGTCACTCCAATGTACATCAAATCTCATCCCTTTATCTCTAGCACGAATGATTCTCTTCATAATGGTTTTTCCTCTTTTTATTTCATGTTCTACATTCGAAGCTTCATTCTGAGCTTCCTGTGTATCATGTGTCTCGTGGGTGTCTTCCTGGTTATTAGACATTTTACCTGTAAGAAAGAAAAAAACAAAAATTAAATGACAAATATAAAAATCCATAATCCATAATCCATAATCCATTGAATGATATAAGTTATATATAATTACAGTGGCGAGAGAGAACAACTAATTACCTTTAGAGATGTAAATTACATTCTAACAAATGTTTGAATCACATTCTAACCAAAAAAGGAATAACAGACAAATACCAACATTTAAAAGTAACAAAAGAATTAGTCAAATTGACTCAACTATCATCATTCATCTATGAAGAATCTATTTCGAAAATAAGCAGTATCACTTGTATAAGTGGTAACCAAATGTTTGAATCACATTCTAACCAAAAAAGGAATAACAGTCAAATACCAACATTTAAAAGCAACAAAAGAATTAGTCACATTGACTCAGCAACACTGCAGCCAACGAATTACACTGGAAAAATATGCAACCACAACAAATGCAACATAGTTGTTATCAAAGATTAGTGACTCATTCTTGATTAAAAACTAGACATTGGTTACATTCTTAAAACTCTATTCATATCACAGTAAATACCCTAAGAATTCCCCTAATTTTCTCTGATTCTATAATTTAAACAAAACAAGGTTGCATATTATGGAAAAATAGAATGAAAAATACTACTAATATATATGACTGATTACAGAACAAGTCATTCTCTGTGTGGCATTACATCAAACATATGATATGCTTATCGTCCAAGTTACTGAGAAGCAACAGTGTTCATGAGTTCACCAATATTATTATTATTGAGAACATTTTTCTACGAAGGAAGTAATACAAACTGAATATTGAGAACAAACAAAACATTTTTCGACAATATTATTATTTTTTTTCTAACAATGACATTCAATAAGCTAGAGTTTCGAACGGTGTTAAATATTGCTCACAAAGAAGAACGAAGAACGATAATGGGAACTGAAGAATACCTGAACTGAAGAACAAAGGAGAGTTTCGAACGGGAACTGAATGCAAGAACGAAGATAATGGCAACAGTGACGGTAAAGGCAACGACAACGGCAAAGAACGACGGCAATAATGGCATGCAAGAACGACGGCAAAGGTTTAGAGAAACGGTCGAGAGAGAAAATGAATAGAAGTGTCTCTGAAAATGTTTAGAATTGTTTTATATTTTAATTAGTAAAGGACTTTAGAGGGCGCTTTTCCTTAGAAAGTGCTTTCTAAAGTGAAAATAATTAGAGCCCTATAAGAGCGCTTTCTGAAAGCGCTTTCTAAGGTGGCCTTTAGACAGTGCTCTTTAAAAGCGCTCTCTAAAGTAATACATATAGCAGCGCTTTTTGGAAAGTGCTTTCTAAGGTGGTCTAAGGTGGCAGTCTTTTACAGCGCTTTTGAAAAGCGCTTTCTAAAGCCTTTCTTTTAAGGCGCTTTTTTTTAGCGAATTTTTTTTATTCTTTTAGCAGCGCTTTTGTATACAAGCTTGTTGAAAAGCTCTCCAAAATCTCGAAGTAAACTTTGGATCTCTATCCGAAACGATGCTAGTGGGAATACCATGTAATCTCACAATCTCCGAAATAAACAACTTTGCGAGATGACTCGCCTTATAAGTAGTCTTTACAGCCAAGAAATGAGCAGACTTCGTCAACCGATCTACAATTACCCAAATCGAATCATAACCACCTTGCGCACGGGGTAATCCCACTGTGAAGTCCATCGAAATACTATCCCATTTCCACACCGGAATTTCTAAAGGTTGCAACAAGCCACCCGGTCTTTGGTGTTCAATATTCACTTGTTGGCATACCGCACATTCTGATACATATACCGCAACATCCTTTTTCATCCCGGACCACTAATAGTCTCTCTTTAAATCTTGATACATCTTCGAAGAACCAAGATGAATAGTAAAAGTACTCTTATGCGCTTCTTCCAAAATCCTTCTTTTCAACACCGCATCATCCGGAACACAAACTATTTGGTCAAACGAAATGATCCCGTCGGTAGTTCGCACAAAACTCGATTGAGTCAACATCTCTTGTAACTTCTCATCCAACTCCTGTCCTTGTCGGATTTCCTCCCTAAGAGTAGAGGTGACATTCAAATTCCCCATAATCACACAATTAGGAGTCCAATTAAATTGAAGATTTAGATCTCTAAACTTTTCCATTAAGGCATACTCTAACATCATCAAATCGGCACTATGCAACACTTTCCTGCTCAGTGCATCCGCTACTTTATTCGCTTTACCTGGATGGTACTTTAGTTCCAAATCATAATCCTTTAAATACTCCATTCACCTCCTTTGACGCATGTTCAACTCTTTCTGGTCAAAAAGATACTTTAAGCTCTTGTGGTCACTGAACATCTCAAAACATACACCATACAAGTAGTGACGCCACACTTTCAAAGTAAACACAACTGCCACCAATTCTAAATCATGCGTTGGATAATTCTCCTCATGAACTTTCAACTGTCTAGAAGCATAAGCTACCACATGTCCATCTTGCATTAACACACCGCCTAATCCCTTTTTCGATGCATCGGAATATACCTCATACGACTTGCTAGGATCAGGAATAACCAAAACATAAGTGGTCATCAATCTTTCCTTCAAACTCCTAAAACTTCTCTCACAAGCCGAATCCCACTCGTACGGACAATCCTTCCAAGTAAGTCTCATCATTGGTAAAGCCAGTTGAGAAAAGCCTTTGATAAACCTTCTGTAATACCCTGCTAATCCCAAGAAGCTCCTAACTTCAGACACATTCTTCGGTCTCTCCCAATTAATCACTGCTTCAACTTTTGAGGGGTCAACCGCTACACCTCCCTGAGATATGACATGTCCAAGAAAATTAACCTCCGACACCCAAAACTCACACTTACTTAGCTTGGCAAAAAGTTATCTCTCTTGTGAGATGGATAAAACGATTCTTAGGTGTTCTCCGTGCTCTTGAGGATCACGAGAATAGATAAGAATGTCATTAATAAAGATCACCACAAATTGGTCCAAATAAGGTTGAAATATCCGATTCATATAATCCATGAAAAATGTCGGAGCATTCATCACACCGAAAGGCATCACCAAAAATTCATAATGACCATAACGGGTTCTAAACGCAGTCTTTGGTACATCTGAACTCTTCACCCAAATCTGATGATAACCCGACCGTAAATCAATCTTCGAGAACACACGGGCTCCTTTCAATTGATCTAACAGATCTTCTATCCTTGGTAATGGGTATTTATTCTTGATGGTGACCTTATTCAATTGACGGTAATCAATACACAACCGCATTCCACCATCCTTCTTCTACTAACAACACTGGGGCTCCCCAGGGTGAAACACTGGGTCGAACAAAATGCTTAGCCAACAACTCTTCCAATTGATCCTTTAATTCTCTTAATTTAAGTGGTGCCATCCGATACGGAGAAACGGGTATTAGAGTCGTTCCCGATATCAGGTCAATAGAGAATTCCACTTCCCGCTCCGGAGGAAGAGAAGTGATATCCTCGGGGAAAACTTCAGGAAACTCACAAACTACCGGAATACTCAAAACTTGAAGGTTACTACTCTCCTCCTTAGTAAGAATCAACAGAACGGATTTTTCCTCCTCAAACAAGAAATTTATCATTCCAACCGTACCTTCTAAGATAGTAGTCAACACATCCTTCGGGGTAGCTTCAGTAGATGGAATAATGATTAGTTTTTCTTCACACCCGATAAATACCGAATTAGCTGAAAGCCAATCCATTCCCAGAACAACGTCCACTTTCTTAAGCGGTAAGCAAATCAGATCTATTTGAAAAACTCTTCCATCCACCGATAATACACAATTTTCACACATCAACGGTGTTTCAACAATCTCATCCATGGCAGTAGTAACCACCATGGATGGAGACAACGGAATAGCTTGCAACCCCAGTCGCTTCATACATTGCATCGATACAAAAGAATGTGTTGCTCCATAATCAAATAACACAAAACAAGGATGTCCATTAACGAAATACGTACCAGCAATTAAATTGTTATCGCCCTTTACTTTCCTTGCATCCAAGGTATACACTCGCCCGATATTCTTCTCTTGCGTCTGATTCCTCCTCTGAGGACAATCCCTCGATACATGGCCCACCTTATTACACTGATAACACCTTATTCCTTCCAAACTGCACCTACCATAATGATTCTTTCCACAAGTACGGCATACCGGAGGTGCACTAGTCTTGGAACTCTGAACTTGCTTCCCTTTGAAAGATTGTTGTCTCGGTCTAAATTTTTGATTCGATCTCCCACGATCACCCTACTTAAATCTCCTTCTGCTTGCACCTTCTTTAAGCTATTCTCCGCCACATAACACTGTCGTAACAATTCAGCATAGCTAGTAAATTCTCTCTGAGACACACTATGTGAAATTTCAGCCCTCAAACCGAACAGAAACTGATCGATCTTCCATCTCTCGTCCAAATCATACATAGCCTGCCTAGAATAAGCAGCCATAACCTCGAACTTTTCTGCATAAGAAGCCATGGTCAAGTTGCCTTGTCTCAACTGTTGAAACTCGAATTCCTTCTGAGACCTTAAGGAACTTGGAAAATACTTCTCCATAAAATTTATCTTAAACTTCTCCCATACTTTTGGTACCTCTTGAATTGTCATTAAGGCCGAAGCACTCTCCCACCACCTCATGGCAGGACCCTTCAACAAGTGAGAAGCGAAAACAACCTTATTTTCCTCACTGCACTGAACTATCAAGAAAATCCGCTCCATACCGGATATCCATTCATGAGCCTTTACTGGATCTAACCCTCCCTAAAACTTTGGAGGATTCATACAAATGAAATCCCTAAAGGTTCCCCCTGCAGCTTCAGGAACAACCACTGGAGGATGCACGCCACCAGCCATCTGCTGTACCATTTGTTGCACAAACTGATTCTGCTGTTGCTGCATCTGTTGCATAAATTGATACAAAGGGGCATTCCCTTCGTCCCCTGGCGGATTTGTCCATGCTGGAGTAGTTCTCGGTCTACCACAGTTGTTTTTGTGCCGGTCGGCCATGTCCCTAAATGTCATACAGATAGGATTAAGTTGATTAGGCTCAATACCATAAATATAACACGTAAGACCAATGGCGACACGGCATATGTGAAACGGAAAGAAAATACTTATACTATTTCATGGCTAGGTCGAGGATACGACCTGCTCTGATACCAACTGTAATGCCCATATATAAATACATACATCAAAGCATATATCATACATGAATAATACGTTTGGTACTGAAATATACAAGTTCCTAGTAACACAGTATACATATAAATGTCCAGAAAAACCTAATACCACAACTATGACATGTTATATATACAAGATGTTCAAAAGATAAAACTAAGAACTAGATCACTTATGATCTCAAAATCTCCACAACGGAAGCCTTGCCACACAAAAGATATGATCCGTAAGGAAAAGTCAAACCACTTTGTCCTTACCCTTCGCCGAACCTGTAGTACCTGTGATGTAAACAACAACATGGGGTGAGATACATCAAATCTCAGTGATATATCTATCTTATATGTCCTCTCGGCTTTACAAGGTTCTAACAAGCTTAACTCAAGTCAAAAGGGAAGGGAAGTGACTTTGAGTACCCACACACTATATATGGATCCACACTCGTGAGCCTGTTAACTCACACTAATACAAAAGTAAGTCCTGAGCCTGTTAACTCAAGAATCTCGCTAATCAATAACCATACCAAGGCATCCCCTTTTCCCGTCCGCTTCTATGTCTAGAAGATGACCCGAGTCATGGATCCTTGTAGTTACTTGGCATACGAATTGGATTCGGGATCATCGGCCTGTTAACCGTGAACCGTCACTTCTCATGGCCTGTTAACCATCACAAGTCTCTTTACCATATAGGCTCCAATCGTACTGCACGTAGGGAATCAAACCTACCAAGTAATTGTGCATACGTTTCAGATGAGGAGCTTGAGTCTCATGAAACTACACCGCAAGATAACTGGTTATGATTACTAGACACACGCCTCGGCCTCTCATGCACGAGCGTTGTCACTATGTCATACCATATTTTCCGACAATTATTTACGGTAATGTTCCTCACTCTACCTATTTCCTATTTAACATGCATACATATTCAAACATGTTTAACAATAAGAGCATAGGCAAATAATCATCAATCGCATAACGAAAACACATAATTCAACATATCACAAATCACACTAATTCACGGTTCTCTCCAATTTATTTAATCGGGCAATAAACAGATATTTCTCACTTCCATTAGCTAGAGGATGTTCATAGCTTCACAACGATACCAAGAATACTCACATCGGATAAACGAGTCAAAAGTTATGAAAGAAACAAGTTGGAGGATCTGTCATGTTCGTATTGCGAAGCAGCCAGCGAATGCTCGCTTCCTCATTCGTAGTGCGAAGCTCCCAGCGAATGCCTAGCCAACACTGGTTCGCTGCCCCATTCGCAGTCCGAACGTCTGGCGAACCAAGGTTGAACCAAAACAAGATAAAGTTTGCAGTGCGAACCTCTGGCGAATGCTCTCCTTCACACTCGTCGTGCGAATGTCCAGCGAATGTTCGCTTTCCGCTTCGCTAGGGGACTCACAGTGCGAACCTGTGAAAATTGGGTTTTCCAGCAGTGTGAAAACAGAGCTTTGTGACCAATTCTCATCCCAAAACTTCACCAACATGCAAAACATATAATAACAGATGATTATACATGGCTAGGGATTATACTACACAGATTATACCGCATTTCAACCGTTAAAGTCAAGATTTTGCAAGATTATCCATTTTCTTACAATTCTAACCTAGGTTCTAGAATCCAATAAATCTAAAACAAAAGTTTCTATCTATAACCCACCTTGAATAGATGATGAAGATGAAGATTGGAAGATGATTTGATGAAGAATGAGTGATGGTTGATGATCTTGTGTTCTTGGACTTTTTTCCTCTTTTTCTCTTCCTTTCCTTCTCTTTTCTTTCTCTTACTCCAAATGTCTTCTTCTTTGGAAAATGAAAGAAAAGAAATGATATAGAAAAAAAATATCATCAATTGTCATACTACTAATTGCCCTAAAAGTCTCTAAAGTTCCAAATATTAAAATACCTCAGAGACAAATAATATTAATTAGATTTGCTATGAGCTCAACCGTTACTCTAATTATCTTTGCAGATAATTTCTCAGAGTACACTGGAACTTAGTAGATCACAACTAATATTATCCAGAGTAATTAAAATGCGGGGTATTACAACCTCAATGCCATCCTTCAGCTTCTAAGTACCTACTCATTTACCTGCTCATCTGTAACCCAAGTAGGGGCACAGAACCACACAAACAACAAAAGAGTGAGAATACACTCAAAATATATAATGGTGCAAAAGTACGCAAGGGTAGCCTAATCGCAACTTCAAAAATCAGAACTGATAATTCAATTCCACACAACTAAGCAAACGACACTCATTCTGGTAGCATGATGGGATGTCCATAACTAGCGTGACGCCAACCAGCTGTCCACTCCACCTCACCCGTCAATCTTATGACGCTCGCCCCACAAAACTGGGCTTGGGGAGAATAATGATCTACCCGTCAAACAGCTGACACCCGTCAGCGTCTTAAAGGACGTGACGACCTGGTCATCATGAGGGTGATGCCTGTCACCCTAAGGCAGAAGGCAGAAATTGTATTTTTGCCATGGAGTTTAATTCATAACTCCGATTTTCCTTTCCCAACCCTCAAATCGATCAATAACATCAGGGAAAATAATATCTAACATAAATACATCTTGTTTCTATCAATTAACATGCATTTTCTTCGATTAATCATGGTTTCTATATGGTTTATTCATCAAAATCACAACACACATATAAACACCAACTCATACTATCATCACTAATAAGAACATACAATTTCCATGGTAAATCAGTACACGAATTTCACATAGTGCAACACATAATTTATGCTATCACAGAAATCAATTTATATTCACCTATCATTCATCATAAGGGAAAATTAGGGAAAATAACTAACAGGATTAAAGACTTTTCTCTAACCAATCATGAACTCTCCATCATATTTGGAGTAATTCCCCCTACTTTAGATTTCCATCAAAAGCACCTCTAAGCTGTAACACTGGAGGTTTTTCCTAAAGCCTTTGTTCTTCTTGTCTCTTCCTTCCCAAATTCTATTTTTTTTACATGCTAACCTCAAAACCTCTCTACTAACTCCTTTTTAGAAACATAATCCTCCGCAATAAGTGATTCCCATCATCCCCTTATTTATTCGTCTATTTACCAAAATACCCTTTTGACTCTAATTTTATTTTAATATTAATAATCCTAATCATTTTCTAATACTTTTAATTATAATAATTAATTAAATAATTAAAACTATGTTCTACCAACCCAAAACATAATATATGAATACTAACCCTCTAAACACCACCCAAATGCGTATAGAAATTAATTTAAATAATTAAATATACGAAAGTTTGATTAATTAAAAAATTAGAAAAACGATGTATTACAATCTTTACTACAAAATTAACAAACATGAAAACAAACAAAATAACATGCAACAAAAACAAATGATATATATATATATATTTTTATTTTCTAGGTGATGGGTTACCTCCTATTTAATGCTTCTTAAAGTCATTAGTTTGACTATTATGGTTATAAGGCTCAGACAATATTAAATACACCTTTGTCGTGGGAATCTCTCCTCTAGCATAATTCTTCAGTCTTTGACCATTTTACCTTGAATTTGTGTAAGGTTGGATTCATTCACTACTACAAATAACCCTTATAATGTTACACGGAAAAGAGATGTAACCTCGGCTCCAAGGGAGGCGTAACGAAGGGTGACATGAAAAGTTTCCCCTTAATATCTCTGTTAAAGAAAAACCAAGGGGCAAAGTTATATGATCATGGGTTTTGTAACACCCCAGTTTTGTCAGTTTTATTTAATCGAGTCGTTTTGATTATTTTATTTTATTTTCGACTTTTATTTGGAAATATGTTATTTTTCAATGTTGTGATATTTTATCGGGTTTTGGGAACGTTTGCGAGATATTTGAGCGTGGGGGTATTTTGGTCATTTCATCTTATTTTTCCTTAAGTTAGAAAATAGAAATAGAAAGAGAGAAAAATAGAGAGAAAGAAAAAGAGAAGAAGGAAAAGGGAAAGAAAAGAGAAGAAGAGAAGAAAAAGAGAGAAAACTTGGAAATCAAGAAAATCAATCTCCCGACTTTTCTAAACACGATTAAATCGGGTAAGGGTGCGAAACTCGATTATTATGTGCTTGTGTATGATTATGTATGTATGTTTTTGGTTGTTATGGGATTGAAATGGAAATATATAGTAAAAACCATATTATGTAGAAGTTGATTAGAAATCGATTAAATTGTGTCGGAAATTATGTGTTCAGGTCCATTATTGTTGATACATGTTAGATACATGTTGTTAGGCATTGTATTGGTAATTTTTCTGGTGTATAGGTGAAAATTGGATGATTTTGGGTTGGAAAACGCAGAACAAAATTCTGCAGAATTTTCTGGATTTTCCACTGCCCATACGCGTATCACTCAAGGCAATACGCGTATTGGTCAAGGCAATACGCGTATGGCATTGAAGAAAACTGGGCAATACGCGTATGGAGCTTCATTTTCTCGGCCATCTGCCCATTTGCGTAATGGTACGCGTAAAACTTTAGGGCAATACGCGTATGATGTAGGGCTCTACGCGTATTGGACTTTTAATGGGAATTTTAGGGAAAAATGAGTCTCTGGCCATACGCGTACGACCTTGGGCAATACGCGTATGGAATGGGCGAGGAATCAGGGCAATACGCGTATGGCTCAGGGCAATACACGTATGGCTAGGAGAATTGCAAAATGTGGGTTTTTCGCGATGTCTTTTCTTATTTAGTCCGCAACTTGTGTTTCGTTTATCCGTTTTTAACATTCTTGGTATCGTTGAGTAGCTATTGAACCGTACTTTCTTACTATAATAATTTTGAGATTGTTAGACGATTTAATTATGTCGGGAATTTGGAATAGTGTTGTTTTGTCGACTTTTGTCGTTATAATTGTGTGTAATTACTGTGTATCATGCAATGTGCTGTTGATATGGATATGGTATGATTTGCGTGCTGTTGTATGGTATAAATGATTTTTTTTGGGCTTGAATTGCAAAGCATGATTTATGTTAAGTGAGATGGTTGCATATATGTGTGCATTTGAATGTCATGAGTCATTGTATGCTGAGCATCATGATATGCATTCTTATGACGTCCTGAGTGACGGATTGATTCCAGAGGGAATCCGCTATAACATCGTCAGCCTTAAAAATAAGAGGACTGAAAGCGATCTGATTGGATCGTGCGCCTTAAAAATAAGAGGACCGAAAGCGATGATTATAGACGATCGTGTGCCCATGTGGGGTGTGAGCGATCGGATCGTGAGCCTTATACAAAGAGGACAGAAAGCGATCCAAAAACGCCGTGAGCCTTATACAAAGAGGACCTAAAGCGACGGGGAACATCGTATGCCCGACGGGGAGTTACACTAAGTAACGAGCGATGGTTCCAATAGTTCCTGAGTGAACTGGTGTTGAGAATTGATGGAAGTCGGTACCGAATGTGCATATGCATAGAGTCGTTGTGTCGGTCTCTTGCATTTGCATAAATCACTAAAGGTTTGTTTATGTGTGGAATTGTGGATAAATTGATATATGGATATGTGTTGGTGATACTTGTATTATGCATGGTTGGTATACCTTGGTGATGGAAATATGAATTATACATTGTGTTGTTTTGTGGTTGAATACTAGTATGAGTTGTGGTGAGAACAGTATATATGTGTATTTTTGGTGTTATATATAATTGTATGCAATTATATGATGATTGTTTTTCTCACCCTTCTGCTACTTTATAATGCTCTATGAGGCATTGCAGATTAGAGTTGCTGGAGGTCTTTTTGTGAAGCTTAGTACTTCATTCTTTTGTCGGTCGGCTCTGATATGTGGCACCGGGTAGTCAGGGGGATCGTTTTGTAGTTTGATGTGTAGATTTATATATACCTTTTGGCTTGTGCATGTATGACTTGATGTATGACAAACTTTTTATGATATATATATATATATATATATATATATATATATATATATATGAGATTCAGTACAGATTTTCCGCTTTTATTCTGTAGCTGAATTGTGGGTAGTAGGAACTAAGTTCCTCTGTTTATTTGCTACCTGCGAGTGCTGCATATCTTTATGGGCAGGTTTATTGTGTTTGTTTCAAATTGATGTGACCCCTCGGTCTATGCTGTGAATTTCTAAATATACTCTAATGAAATTATGAATTTTCTTTTACTGCTTTATTTAATTGGGGGTATAGATTGGGGGTGTTACATTAAGTGGTATCAGAGCCAGTCCGTGTCAGTTTGTGTCAGTCCTTATCGGTCTTGGTGTTTGGTTGAGCTGTTTGTTTAACCATAGTTGCTGTTATTGGAAATGAACAGAATATGGCTGGTAAGAATGACGCTGGTTTGGCTGCTGCTATGCAAGCTATGGCTTGGGCTGTGCAGGGTGCACCTAATGTTGCAGGTAATGATGAGTTCAGGAAGAACAAACCTCCTGTCTTCAAAGGAAGATATGATCCTGATGGTGCTCAAATATGGCTGAAAGAGATTGAAAGAATTTTTCGAGTGATGGATTGTGCTGAGGATCAGAAGGTGAGACTGGGTACTCACATGTTACTGGAAGAAGCTGATGATTGGTGGGTTAGTACACGTCATGTGTTGGAAGCTGCAGAGGAGGAGATCACTTGGGCTGTGTTTAGCATTGAGTTTCTGAGGAAGTATTTTCCCGAAGATGTAAGAGGAAAGAAGGAAATTGAGTTTTTAGAGTTGAAACAAGGTAATATGTCTGTTGTTGATTATACTGCTAAGTTTGTGGAACTTGTGCAGTTTTATCCACATTATGCTGAAGCGACAGCGGAATTTTCTAAGTGTGTAAAGTTTGAGAACGGATTGCGTCCTGAGATAAAGCAGGCAATTGGTTATCAAAGGATTCGGAGGTTTTCTAATTTGGTGGATTGTTGTAGGATTTATGAGGAGGATAGTAAGGCTCGTTCTACTCACTATAAGAGTGTGAGCGAGAGGAAAGGGAAGCAACAGTTCCGTGGTGGTCCGTATGTAACACCAACTGATAAGGGTAAATAAAGGGGAAATTTTGAGAGAAGGTCAAGTGGAGGAGGAATGTCTGGTCCTCTGAGATGTTATAGATGTGGTGATGTGGGACATCGTCAGTCCGAATGTAGGAAAGATTTGAGGAAGTGTTATAATTGTGGAGGTTTAGGACATGTCGCAGCAGATTGTGCAAGGAAGAATGTGGTGAAGTGTTTCAACTGTGGTGAACCTGGTCATATTAGTACGAAGTGTCCGAAACCGAAGCAAGCTCCATCTGGTGGGAAAGTTTTTGCCTTGGTAGGAACTCAGACTTCAAGTGCAGACCGTCTGATCAGAGGTACTTGTTTTATTAATAGTACTCCTTTAGTTGCTATTATTGATACTGGAGCGACTCATTCGTTTATTTTGTCTGAGTGCGGGAATTGTTTGAATCTTGTGTTGTCTTCGATGGGTGGTGAGATAGTTATTGATACTCCAGCAATGGGGTCAATAACTACTTCGTTGATTTGTCTAAGTTGTCCTTTGACCATTTATGGTAAAGACTTTGAGATGGATTTGGTGTGTTTGCCGTTGGAGGGTTTAGATGTGGTTCTGGGAATGAATTGGTTGCAGTTTAATCGGGTTCATATTGATTGTTATCATAAGTTGGTAAGGTTTCCTTCTCTTGAGGAAGACGAAGACTCGAGTTTCTTATCTACCAAAGAGTTGAAGAGACTTTTGGCGGATGAAGCTCAGTTGTTCGGGTTGTTTGCATCTTTGACTGTGGATAATCAAGTTTCACTTGATGTGTTTCCTGTTGTGTGTGATTTTCCTGAAGTGTTTCCCAAGGATATTTCAGACTTGCCGCCAGAGAGAGAGGTGGAGTTTTCTATAGATCTAGTTCCTGGTACTAGATCTGTTTCTATGGCACCTTATCGTATGTCGGCATCTGAGTTGGTTGAGTTAAAGAAACAGTTGAATGAGTTGTTGGAGAAGAGGTTTGTGAGACCAAGCGTTTCTCCTTGGGGTGCTCCAGTTTTATTGGTGAAAAAGAAAGATGGAAGTATGCGCTTGTGTATTGATTATCGCCAGTTGAATAAGGTGACGATTAAGAATAAGTATCCTCTTCTGAGAATTGATGATTTGATGGATCAGTTGGTTGGTGCTTGTGTGTCCAGTAAGATTGACTTGTGGTCAGGGTATCATCAGATTAGGGTGAAAGAGGAACATATTCATAAGACAGCTTTTAGGACACGTTACGGTCATTATGAATATTTTGTGATGCCGTTCGGGGTTTCTAATGCGCCAGGTGTGTTTATGGAGTACATGAATCGTATTTTCCACGAGCATTTGGATCGATTTGTTGTTGTGTTTATTGATGAAATTTTGATTTATTCTAAGTCTCGGGAGGAGCACGCGGAGCATTTGCGTATTATTTTGCAGGTTTTGAAAGAAAGGAAGCTTTTTGCCAAATTGTCCAAGTGTGAGTTCTGGTTGTCGGAGGTGAGTTTTCTTGGGCACGTGATTTCAGGTAATGGTATTTCTGTGGATCCATCTAAAGTAGAAGAAGTTCTACAATGGGAGGCTCCAAGATCTGTTACTGGAATTCGAAGCCTTTTGGGTTTGGCCAGATATTATCGAAGGTTTATTGAAGGGTTTTCTAAGCTAGCACTTCCTTTGACCCAGTTGACTTGTAAAGGGCAAGCATTCATTTGGGATATTCGGTGCGAGGAAAGTTTTAATGAGCTGAAGAGAAGATTGAAGATAGCTCTGATTTTGATTTTGCCAGATCCTACTGAACCATTTGTGGTGTATTGTGATGCATCTTTGATTGGTCTAGGTGGGGTTCTAATGCAAGCAGGTAAGGTGGTGGCTTATGCTTCAAGGCAATTGAGAGTGCATGAGAAAAATTATCCTACTCATGATCTTGAATTAGCGGCTGTGGTTTTTGTGTTGAAGATTTAGAGGCATTATCTCTACGGTGCAAGATTTGAAGTCTTTAGTGATCATAAAAGTTTGAAATATTTGTTTGATCAGAAAGAATTGAATATGAGGCAACGTAGATGGTTGGAATTTTTGAAGGACTACGACTTTGGCTTGAATTACCATCCTGGTAAAGCTAATGTGGTAGCCGACGCATTGAGCCGGAAATCGTTGCATATGTCCGCTTTAATGGTTAAAGAGTGGGAACTTTTGGAATCGTTTAGAGATTTGAGTTTGGTTTGTGAAGTGACGTCGGATAGCGTGAGGCTTGGGATGCTAACGATTACTAATGATTTTCTGATGACGGTTAGTGAAAAACAGAAGCTGGATGTGAAATTTGTGGATTTGATGTTGGTTGGAGAAAAATATGTGAATAGTGATTTTTAAGTAGATGTTAATGGTGTTTTGAGATTCCGAGGCCGAATTTGTATTCCTGATGATGCGGAGTTGAAAAAGATGATTTTGGAGGAAGGCCACCGGAGTAATTTGAGTATACATCCGGGAGCTAATAAGATGTATCAGGATTTGAAGAGGATCTTTTGGTGGGCTGGATTGAAAAGAGATGTGGCTCAGTTTGTTTATGCATGTTTGACTTGTCAGAAATCGAAGGTAGAACATCTGAGGCCTAGTGGTTTGTTGCAACCGTTGGATATTCCGGAATGGAAATGGGATAGCATCTCCATGGATTTTGTAACGGGGTTGCCAAATACACAGTGATGGCATAATACTGTTTGGGTGGTTGTTGATAGGCTGACTAAATCGGCTCATTTCATTCCGATTGACATCAGTTTTTCTTTGGAGAGGTTAATTGAGATTTATATCAGTGTGATTGTGAAGTTGCACGGGGTTCCATTGAGTATTGTTTCTGATCGAGATCCGAGGTTTACCTCGAGATTTTGGGAAAGTTTACAGAAGGATTTAGGATCTAAATTGAGATTGAGTTCGGTTTATCATCCGCAGACGGATGGACAGACGGAGTGAACGATTCAGTCGTTGGAAGATTTGTTGAGAGCTTGTGTTTTGGAACAAGGTGGTGCGTGGGATAGTTATCTTGCATTGATTGAATTTACGTATAATAACAGTTTCCATTCGAGTATTGGAATGGCACCGTTTGAAGCGTTGTATGGACGAAGATGTCGAACACCGTTGTGTTGGCACGAATCTGGTGAGAGTTCGGTGGTTGGACCAGAGTTGGTGCAACAGACTACGGAGAAAGTGAAGCTTATTCGTGAGAAAATGAAGGCTTCTCAGAATAGGTAAAAGAGTTATCATGATCGGAGAAGAAAAGATCTTGAGTTTCAAGAGGGCGATCATGTATTTTTTAGAGTTACACCGGTAACGGGTGTGGGTCGTGCATTGAAATCGAAGAAACTTACTTCTCGGTTTATTGGTCCTTACCAGATATCCGCGAGAGTGGGTGTTGTGGCTTATAAGGTGACGTTGCCGCCGAATCTGTCGAATTTGCACGATGTGTTCCATGTTTCACAACTTCGGAAGTATGTTCCGGATCCGTCGCATGTGATTCCGATGGATGAGGTTGAGGTAAGGGAGAACCTTACGGTTGAGGCATTACCAGTTAGGATTTTGGATCGCGAGGTGAAGCGGTTGAGAGGCAAGGATATTGCACTTGTGAAAGTAGCGTGCGGAGGCGCTACTGAGGGCAATTTGACTTGGGAGTTGGAGAGTCGGATGCGGGAGTCGTATCCAGAGTTGTTCGTCTCAGGTATATTTTCGAGGACGGAAATTTCTAAGTGGGGGAGAGTTGTAACACCCCAGTTTTGTCAGTTTTATTTAATCGAGTCGTTTTGATTATTTTATTATTATTTTATTTTATTTTCGACTTTTATTTGGAAATATGTTATTTTTCAATGTTGTGATATTTTATCGGGTTTTGGGAACGTTTGCGAGATATTTGAGCGTGGGGGTATTTTGGTCATTTCATCTTATTTTTCCTTAAGTTAGAAAATAAAAATAGAAATAGAAAGAGAGAAAAATAGAGAGAAAGAAAAAGAGAAGAAGGAAAAGGGAAAGAAAAGAGAAGAAGAGAAGAAAAAGAGAGAAAACTTGGAAATCAAGAAAATCAATCTCCCGACTTTTCTAAACACGATTAAATCGGGTAAGGGTGCGAAACTCGATTATTATGTGCTTGTGTATGATTATGTATGTATGTTTTTGGTTGTTATGGGATTGAAATGGAAATATATAGTAAAAACCATATTATGTAGAAGTTGATTAGAAATCGATTAAATTGTGTCGGAAATTATGTGTTCAGGTCCATTATTGTTGATACATGTTAGATACATATTGTTAGGCATTGTATTGGTAATTTTTCTGGTGTATAGGTGAAAATTGGATGATTTTGGGTTGGAAAACGCAGAACAAAATTCTGCAAAATTTTCTAGATTTTCCACTGCCCATACTCGTATCACTCAAGGCAATACGCGTATTGGTCAAGGCAATACGCGTATGGCATTGAAGAAAACTGGGCAATACGCGTATAGAAATTAATTTAAATAATTAAATATACGAAAGTTTGATTAATTAAAAAATTAGAAAAACGATGTATTACAATCTTTACTACAAAATTAACAAACATGAAAACAAACAAAATAACATGCAACAAAAACAAATGATATATATATATTTTTATTTTCTAGGTGATGGGTTACCTCCTATTTAATGCTTCTTAAAGTCATTAGTTTGACTATTATGGTTATAAGGCTCAGACAATATTAAATACACCTTTGTCGTGGGAATCTCTCCTCTAGCATAATTCTTCAGTCTTTGACCATTTTACCTTGAATTTGTGTAAGGTTGGATTCATTCACTACTACAAATAACCCTTATAATGTTACACGGAAAAGAGATGTAACCTCGGCTCCAAGGGCGGCGTAACGAAGGGTGACATGAAAAGTTTCCCCTTAATATCTCTGTTAAAGAAAAACCAAGGGGCAAAGTTATATGATCATGGGTTTTGTAACACCCCAGTTTTGTCAGTTTTATTTAATCGAGTCGTTTTGATTATTTTATTTTATTTTCGACTTTTATTTGGAAATATGTTATTTTTCAATGTTGTGATATTTTATCGGGTTTTGGGAACGTTTGCGAGATATTTGAGCGTGGGGGTATTTTGGTCATTTCATCTTATTTTTCCTTAAGTTAGAAAATAGAAATAGAAAGAGAGAAAAATAGAGAGAAAGAAAAAGAGAAGAAGGAAAAGGGAAAGAAAAGAGAAGAAGAGAAGAAAAAGAGAGAAAACTTGGAAATCAAGAAAATCAATCTCCCGACTTTTCTAAACACGATTAAATCGGGTAAGGGTGCGAAACTCGATTATTATGTGCTTGTGTATGATTATGTATGTATGTTTTTGGTTGTTATGGGATTGAAATGGAAATATATAGTAAAAACCATATTATGTAGAAGTTGATTAGAAATCGATTAAATTGTGTCGGAAATTATGTGTTCAGGTCCATTATTGTTGATACATGTTAGATACATGTTGTTAGGCATTGTATTGGTAATTTTTCTGGTGTATAGGTGAAAATTGGATGATTTTGGGTTGGAAAACGCAGAACAAAATTCTGCAGAATTTTCTGGATTTTCCACTGCCCATACGCGTATCACTCAAGGCAATACGCGTATTGGTCAAGGCAATACGCGTATGGCATTGAAGAAAACTGGGCAATACGCGTATGGAGCTTCATTTTCTCGGCCATCTGCCCATTTGCGTAATGGTACGCGTAAAACTTTAGGGCAATACGCGTATGATGTAGGGCTCTACGCGTATTGGACTTTTAATGGGAATTTTAGGGAAAAATGAGTCTCTGGCCATACGCGTACGACCTTGGGCAATACGCGTATGGAATGGGCGAGGAATCAGGGCAATACGCGTATGGCTCAGGGCAATACACGTATGGCTAGGAGAATTGCAAAATGTGGGTTTTTCGCGATGTCTTTTCTTATTTAGTCCGCAACTTGTGTTTCGTTTATCCGTTTTTAACATTCTTGGTATCGTTGAGTAGCTATTGAACCGTACTTTCTTACTATAATAATTTTGAGATTGTTAGACGATTTAATTATGTCGGGAATTTGGAATAGTGTCGTTTTGTCGACTTTTGTCGTTATAATTGTGTGTAATTGCTGTGTATCATGCAATGTGCTGTTGATATGGATATGGTATGATTTGCGTGCTGTTGTATGGTATAAATGCATTGTTTTGGGCTTGAATTACAAAGCATGATTTATGTTAAGTGAGATGGTTGCATATATGTGTGCATTTGAATGTCATGAGTCATTGTATGCTGAGCATCATGATATGCATTCTTGTGACGTCTTGAGTGACGGATTGATTCCAGAGGGAATCCACTATTACATCGTGAGCCTTAAAAATAAGAGGACTGAAAGCGATCTGATTTTTTTACGCCTTAAAAATAAGAGGACTGAAAGTGATGATTATAGATGATCGTGTGCCCATGTGGGGTGTGAGCGATCGGATCGTGAGCCTTATACAAAGAGGACCGAAAGCGATCCATAAACGTCGTGAGCCTTATACAAAGAGGACCGAAAGCGACGGGGAACATCGTATGCCCGACGGGGAGTTACACTAAGTAACGAGCGATGGTTCCAATAGTTCCTGAGTGAACTGGTGTTGAGAATTGATGGAAGTCGGTACCGCATGTGCATATGCATAGAGTCGTTGTGTCGGTCTCTTGCATTTGCATAAATCATTAATGGTTTGTTTATGTGTGGAATTGTGGATAAATTGATATATGGATATGTGTTGGTGATACTTGTATTATGCATGGTTGGTATACCTTGGTGATGGAAATATGAATTATACATTGTGTTGTTTTGTGGTTGAATACTAGTATGAGTTGTGGTGAGAACAATATATATGTGTATTTTTGGTGTTATATATAATTGTATGCAATTATATGATGATTGTTTTTCTCACCCTTCTGCTGTTTTATAATGCTCAATGAGACATTGCAGATTAGAGTTGCTGGAGGTCTTTTTGTGAAGCTTAGGACTTCATTCTTTTGTCGGTCGGCTCTGATATGTGGCACCGGGTAGTCAGGGGGATCGTTTTATAGTTTGATGTGTAGATGTATATATATCTTTTGGCTTGTGCTTGTATCACTTGATGTATGACAAACTTTTTATGATATAAATATATATGAGATTCAGTACAGATTTTCCGCTTTTATTCTGTAGCTGAATTGTGGGTAGTAGGAACTAAGTTCCTCTGTTTATTTGCTACCTGCGAGTGCTGCATATCTTTATCGGCAGGTTTATTGTGTTTGTTTCAAATTGATGTGACCCCTCGGTCTATGCTGTGAATTTCTAAATATACTCTGAAGAAATTTTGAATTTTCTTTTACTGCTTTATTTAATTGGGGGTATAGATTGGGGGTGTTACAGGTTTGAACTCCAGCATCTTCATTTTAATTATTTACAAAACAACTCCTCACACCTCTTGGTTTTTTAAAAATCGAGGGGTTATATAGTTTTTTTAAAAATAAAACTCATTACATTATTTACACAGAACATTAATAAATTAATTTGTTTATAAACTTTATTTTTTACATAGAATATTAAAGTAAAAATGTCATTCTTTATCGTTATCATTATCGTGAAGAACATATACTGGATATATTGGAGAAGATCAAACTTTGGGGATCCTCGTTTTATTGATATTGAGGAAGATCAAATATTGAATACAATATATTCTCTATGGCTTTTGCATTCATTTGTTTCTGATATAAAACAAAAAAAAAAAGTTAGCTAAATAAAATAAATATTCAGTTATATGATTATTTAAGAACACAAACCTTGAACACATGATAATTTTCTGCACTTGCAATCCATCACATAAATCTTTGGCAAAGTAAATACATTCTCACAAACCACATATTAAATAAACCTATTTTTTTCCTGCTCTTGCAATCTATCATAGTGATACTTTTACTTTGTAAAATCTCATGGCGCTCTAATTAAACATAGAGAGTTTCACAACAACATTTGGGTTTCTTATGGATTTACTACTATCAAATTTAAATATTTAGAATGCTTTTATAATGAGGGTTCTAGGTTTCACGAGGATCACTAATTGCAGTGTCTTAAGCGTTGATAGTCATTAAATGGACGATAAAGATTTGTTTAAGGACAGTGAAGAAACTGAAAAAATATGCTTATATTTTACCTCAGTTATCACTCAAAACAGAGGTAAATTTTCTTTCTTTTAAATAAATAAAAAAATATGTTCCATCACAAACCACATACCTCTCGGATTCTCTTTAAAACCGAGGGGAAAAACATTTTTTTATACTTATATTGTTTACACAGAATATTAAAATACATTACTTAAACAAATCAAGAGTTTGATAATGGATTCTTGGAGAACAAACCAGTGGAGTTATCTATTCCAAACAAGGGAAATTTTTTTATATTTACATTGTTTTCAAATTTTTGAAAAGTTATGAGTTCCAACCAAGAGAAATTTTTTCGGTGATATCCAAATTTTGTTGCATACCCTTTAAAACAATTTTTTTTAAACAAGAATGATTTTATGCACTTGCAATCCATCAACTGAGTACTCTTCAAAGTTTAGCT
This sequence comes from Lathyrus tuberosus, assembly GCA_022829125.1. NCBI lineage: Eukaryota > Viridiplantae > Streptophyta > Magnoliopsida > Fabales > Fabaceae > Lathyrus > Lathyrus tuberosus. The sequence goes on from JALAZF010001039.1 coordinate 186,247, forward strand.
ATGTTCTTTAACTCCAGGTTATTCCAAAAATACAACAGCAAAAACATCAACATCATTATGTGTGATATATTGCAAGGGCAAAATTTTTTTTTATTCAAGATAGAAGAACATTGAAGATTTTTTCTGTCTTGCAATCCATTCTAAAGAATGATGCTTGCAAGTTTGAGGCGGCTTTATATTAGTAAGGATTATGGTAAAATCTTTTTAACGAGTGCTTTTATAGTAAAATATTATTATTTTATGCCTCGGTTAAATAGAAAACCGAACGGTTAGAACATTTTTTTACACTTATAAGAGTACTCAGTTCAATGAAACGAGCCTCTCTGCTTGCACTTCTCAGGTCAAGACTTACTGCTCCAATTCCATGCACTGAGCATTCCTACTCAAGCCCCTCAGGCTCAAGACCTTTGCTCCAGGTTCCATGAAAAGAGCCTTTGCTTGCACCCCACCGGTCAAGACTTACTGCTCCAAGTTTCATGAACCAAGCTATCCTACTCAAGCTACACTGGCTCAAGACTTTCTTAATTAATCAATCTACTTGATTAAGACTTTCACTACTCAAGTACATAGCAAGAGACTTACGTGGCTCAAGCATCTTGGATCGAGACTTCCTTGCTTGTATCCTAATGATACAAGAATTTTACTAAATCAATCCACTTGATTAAGACTTTCACAACTCAAGTACATAGCAAGAGACTTACGTGGCTCAAGCATCTTGGCTCAAGACTTCTTTGCTTGTATCCCAATGATACAAGACTTTTATCTAAACTGCTGAACAAGCTCAGCATAATATAGAACAAGGTGTACATGATAAAAGTATCAGAGGTACGAGAAATCACCATAACAAAGACCTAAAACTCTTAAGATTTCTAATATATTCAATGTGTAAGAAATCTTAAGGCTTTTACAATTACAACCTACATTAGAAAAATCTGCATATACAATGAGTTAATAATTGACGATCTTGTTACTCCTTCTTCTGGTTGATCCTTGTTAAAGGTTCAGCTTGAACCTTCAGCCATATTTATAGCCTTTTCAAAAACTAGCCATTGAAGAGATAACTTGATTAAGAGTCTTTGCAATCTGTAGACTCTAGCTAACAAAATGATTTAACAATTAAACTTACTTTCTCTAGTACAGATAGCTTCAACTTTATCACCAACTATGAATGATACCGGAAGCCAATTTGCATTCACTAAGTGTAGAGACAATTATGTTGCTTCTTCTCATGTTGAGACCTTTAGCTTCAGAGTCTTCGCCAGACAACACTTAGCAAGTGTTCTTCAGATTCTGCCACAAGAAGCTAGCAATGCAGCAACTCTCAAAGTGTGCTTAATGTAGAACAGATTCTAACAATAATATTTACAAGTATTAGAACCATCACACATGTAACGCACATTAAATAAACCATTGTTCTTTCAATACTTTGTTATCATTAAAACCCAAGGAAGATATGTAATGAACAAATCTTGTTCTAACAAAATAAACCTTTTAGGTGAGAACTTCCCAAAGGAATCGATTTTTGGCCATCATCTTCTTTAGAGTTATGATCAACAGCGTTGTTCGATTTCGAATGGCGGATGTGTCAGTATCAGAGTATGCGGAATTGTTAAGGTTGGCATTATGTGGAGATTAATTGGTTTTAGTCATGGTAGAGTTTGAAGGATGATTCCTAATTTGAGCTTCATTAGAATTGATGATATGAGGAGGTGTGACAGCATTGAAGACGTTGAGAAGATTATTTGGGTTCGATTGAGGATTTCTTGGTCTCTTAGCGATGTTTCTTTGGAACTGATGACGATTTGATTCAGCAGTATAAATTGTATTTGATATATTCGTAGAAAGAGGCATAATTTGTGTTGGACGACTTCTTGAGCCTCGAGTGAGATGCTGAACTAATGGTTCAGAGAGGTTAACATACTTTTTGTTTGTGTTAAATAAACTATTTTTATTGTTCATCAGACATAGTTTTTAGTTTTTTAGCAACAAATGCATGGGTTTAGTTGTAGTTATGCCTGGATTGATCCATATCACTTATGCGTTTATCTGATGAACAAAATTATACATGAGGGTTATTAAATGAGAAAGAATGACAGTAATGTTGAAAAATGTAGCGAGTGTTACAAAAAGTTACAAAAAGTGAGAACAAATAGGTATGCATTAAAAATGATAAGAAATAATATAAAGTGTAGAAAGAAATTTAGATATGTGCATCAATGATAATAACATTCTTCTGGTAATGTTTAATATTGAAGGTGAATGAATGACAAACCTCATGTATGTAGTGAAGATGAATGTTGGTAGGTAAATTTGAAAGGATTTAGAACCCTAGGTAAGACATGCTTAATTTAACAATACTTTCTTGAAAAAAATGAATTGCTTCCTACTATGAATGTTTGAGTTAGGTGGAGAAAGAAAACATGATCCCCATGTCTTCCATGAACGTTGCTACAATGAATTGTGTAGGTGTGTTAAAGCTAGATGTTTGATTTGCAAAAAGTAAAGGGCTGTAACGCCCGATATAATATTTATCTAGAATAATACCATACAAGTGTTTTATTTGGTACTGACACAATCATAAGTGCCTAATGGCATAATTCACATACTTGACCATTCTAAAAACATAATACAATCTATGGTACAAGATATGGAAACTAGCCAAAACAAGAAATCTAAGATGAATATACAATATTCCTCATTGTACAAGAAAATAATACACAGCGGAATAAGCTCAACTAAGCTTCTCTTGAAACATCCCAAGCATAGCTCCACTTGTAAATCAAACCTACAAATGCTTCCTAAAAAATCAACAATAATGGGGTGAGATATTAAATCTCAGTGAGTTCCCTATCTTATGGATTCTCTCGGCTTTACAAGGTTCTATCATCCTAACTCAAGTCAAGGGGAAGGGAAAATGAATTTGAGTTCTCAATCTCACACTATATGGAAACATGTTCATGAGTTCACCAACTCAAAATATCACTAATCGATAACCTGTACCAAGGCATCCCCTTTTCCCGTCCTCTTCTACGTCTAGAAGTCGACCCGGGTCATGGATCCTTGTAGTTACTTGGCATACAAAATGGATTCGGGTTCTACGGGCCATTAACCGTTATGAACTATCACTTCACACGGGCCATAAACCGTCACAAGTCTCTTTACCCTTAGGCTCCATTCATACTCACACGCGGGAATCAAACCTGCCAAGTAATTGTGCTTACGTTTCAGAGGAGGAGCTCGAGACTCATGAAACTTCACCTCAAGGGAAACGGTTACGATTACGTGATCATATACACAACGTGATTGTATTCGACAATCACAAGGCCACATTCTCCTTAAGGCCTCTTTTGCCTTTTCTTATAGTCACAAAAGTCTAACATGTTCCATACTAGCGTTTTACTCTCTCCTAGACCAATCTCGTCACAGATGCACCTTTCTACATCAAGTGCCCGAGCCTTGCCATCCAGGTTATCTACTCTAGGCCAGAACTCGTCAAGGATGCACCTTTCTACATCGAATGCACGAGCGTCGCCATCCAGAGTTTCTATCAATTCCTAGTCACAACCTAGAATCATATCATTAGGTTTGGGGGTAAGTTTTCTCACTCTTACTAATTCATTTTAAGCATGCATATTCTCTCAATTAAGTTTAACATCAATATTAGACAAAGCATATTACAATTTGCATAATAGAATCACATATAATAATTCAAACATAAATTACATCACCCTTAGGTTCCCTCCGATTTATTTAATCAATTATCGAAAACAATATTTCTCACTTTTATCCCGTAGGATATTTTCATAGCTTCCCAACAGCTATAACCATGCCTCAATCAGATTTACGATCCAAATGATATGGATTTTCAACATATCATAAAAACATTATTTCATTCATTTTCCACTAAATAATTAATCCCACATCATACCCATAATTTTCACTTTTTATTTCGTAGAATATTTTGTACCAAGAACGCTTAAATCGGGTATACGAATCGAAAGTTATGGATTTTTAAAGAAAAGAGAATTATTTGAAAACTCCAAGGAACGCCCGGCAGTCCATGCTTCGCCCGGCGGTGCCCCCTGCGCCTGATACTTCGCCCGGTGAAGCAGCGGCGTAAAACCCAAGCCAAAACCCAAAAGTTACAGAATCAAAACTCACTACGCCCCTTGACCATCGCCCAGCGAAGCAGAGGCGTAGGCCTTGCAGCGGCCAGCGCTCAAAGCGCCGCCCGGCGGTGCGTATCCAAAATTCACCCTCCCCACACCAGATCATTTCCAAACCACAAAACAAGTATTATCAATTGATCACATGCATATTACGACTAGACTACGCAATTTATATCGATTTTCATCCGTTAGATTTCATTGATTTATCCATTTAATCTTTTTCTCTCAAATCTAACCTAAGTTCAAATCATGGATTTCTAGAACTTAGAGTCTCTAACTAGAATCCACCTGATAATCGAATAGGAGGTTGAAGAAGATTATGAATATTGAAAATGATCCATGAGCTTTTCTCTCTTCTTCCTCTTTCTCCACTTTCTCTCTTTTTCTTCCTTTTCCTCTTCTTCTCACTAACTTCTTCTTCTTTTCTTTTCTTTCTCTTTTCTAACATATATATACATATGTATAATACTATTATTATATAATATAATCCAATAGAATAAAATATCTCCAATTGATATTTTGTCATCTCAAACCAATTGATAAATTATTAGAGTTACCTTAAAATCCTTTCTCGAGTTAAAATAATTGATCTGTCTCTTTCATAAAATAATTGATCTCTTTAGAGTTCATTAGTTGCTCTATTGATCCCAAATGTCAATACTTAAAGTATTTAGAGGATTCCATAAATCCAATTAATCAAAGATAGAGCACATAGATACTCATCTGATATCCAATTGAGCATTTAGATAATACGGGGTATTACAAGGGCACATTTAATTAGAATAATTTTAAAATAGGAGCCATAATGAAAAAATTGAGGTTGACTTATGGTAGGCAATAGATTTGTACTCTGTATTGATAGTTCTGAAGTAGTGGGGAAAGATAACAAGCGTATAAAAATTTGAGATTAAATAGCTGAAGTGATAAGTGAGGGAGAGCATGTCATGTCAAGGAAGTAGTAGGGTGAGTGTTAAAATGGAAGGTATATAGGTGCTATGTTAGTTGTAAATATTATTTTAACATGGAGTGATATTGGAAAAGAAAAAGATATAAATAAATTGAAAAAAAAACATGTAAAAATATACGATTGTTAGTAATGAAATAAGATGGAAAGGATAAAAAATGTGAGTTGTTGTATGAAACTTGATTGCAACTATTTAAAACAGTTACATGTGTTGTATGAAATAGTTGACTGTTTGTATATTAAATTAAAAGTAAAAATTTGTGTGACTCTTTTATGAAATAGATAAGTTGATTGCTTATACACTGATAAGAAAACTGGAATATTGTGATAGGTGATATATGGGTACCTGGAAAATAACCTAAATTTAGAATTGTAGACTCAAGTTGTGAATAGTCTCCATTAGTATGTAATGTAGACAGACTGTCTTAATTCAATTATAGTCGTACCAACAAACTGATACACAAAAGGAAGTTACATGGTACAAAAGAAAGTTACACGAAAGCAGATTTTCATACAACATAGATAGTACATGGTTCAAAAGGAAGTTACACGAGTAGGATAATGTTGATACAACACAAAGCCAAAATGAAACCAGTTACATAGGAAACATATAAAGTTGCTGTTACTTTTCCAATTTGATAAGCTTCTTTAGTTTCGTGGAGGAATTCGCACAATCACATAATTGGCTGGATGAAGTTGAATTAGTAGAAACTTGTGTAGCAACTCTCTTTGAAGCTGCATTAGGCGTATCTGAGTATGGGTTATGGTTTGAGGTTATTTCAAGGTCCTGAAATAACTTTTGACATGTTAGTTCCAAGAAATAAAAAAACTATAGAAGGATAACATAACAAAATTTTAAACGTGTTGTTTAGAAAATGTATTGCAACTACGTCCTAGTTCTCAATCGCCAAAGCTTAATCAAAACTTTCATTTATCTAAAAATGAACAAAACAACAGTCGAAAACAATTATGCAGAACATGATACATGTGTACAATTTGAAAAGTCATGATGAACCAAACAAATATCTGCAGAAGGTCATTTGTGGGGGAAGGTTGAGGCGGTGTCTAATGTAGAATGCAAGAAAATATGTCAGTTAAAATGGAATATAAAGATAGGTTCAAAAGTCATATTAAGTAGGAAGAGTTCTACCAATTTTTGAACACATAGACTGGTTAGCTGTTTGAGGACAGATTCATCCTGATAGATAGAGACAACATATACATTATCCCTTGATGGTTTCCACTTGACCTAAAATGCCATGGTGACACCCACCAAAACATCAAGTGCTAAAGGATATTCAAGTGGGTCATTGACTCCAGCCCACTATTAAATGGGAAAATTAAAGTTTTAGTAATTATCATACACTAAAAAAATGTATACCAAAAGATCAAAGTATATAACTTGACCTCAAGCATGTTGTTGCGCATTTAAGCTACTGAACTTTTCTAAAGTTGTAAGCACTTACAGTTTCATAGAACAAAGGTAGTTAGACATCCATCACTGACAACTTCAATAAGAATTTTATACCTAATTATGCAAGAAGTTTAGGTTTATATAACAAAAAATAGAATTCAAGGTAAATGTTATATTTATAATTAGCCTTGACCTGTAAATTTTAGTTTTTGTATTGTGGCCAGCACCACACATAAGTTTGTTGATGTCCATTGGTAATCCCTTGACATTCATGACATGCTTGGTAATGTCAACCTCTGTAGAATGCTTTCAGTTTGTCCATTTTTGCAACTGTAACACATTGAGTGATCTGTAGGGAATGTCACATGGAAAATAAGGACTACATGGATATATTGTTGACATACCAAGAAATGGTCATAAAAAAAGTAATAGTATTAGTTGCTACATCTTTAAGTTGTATAATCTGACTGATAGGAATAACGATTGCCTTATACATGAATTTATTGTATGTGGTAAGCTGAGAACTTCGAGAAGTTTGAAACTAGTTTTGTTAATGTGAAGTCATTGTTTGACTTGAACCTTCAATGGAAGACATTTTTGGGATCCTATGTCAAATGAATAATAAAAGTCTCAGTACGATGAAGAAAATATATAGGAAATAAATGTAAATAAAGTTAAACATAAAGTATAGTATTTGCAGGAACGAAGAACCTGTTTAGGAAATATTTAATCTCAGGTAAATCATCATTGATGTGCAACTTAGTTACACTGAATGTGTTTCATATATATAATGGATACTTTCCTACATGGTAGTTAAATGACAGATAAATAGTTGGGCACAATAAAAACTGAAACATAGTAAAAGGCAAAAATGTTTGAGTTTTAACCTTCCTCGTTGACTTTGAGAAATTGAAAAACGGTTATTATTGGTACAGATGAATCTTTCTCATGTTTAATGTATTCATGGAATTGCAGTGCGTATCCTTCCCACGAGGTACATTGTATAAAGTTGTTGCTACATATATAGAAATCAAGAATGTTAAAAAATGGGAAAATAACATGATAGATTGAAAAAAAAATTGCAGTTTTATTTATAGACAGACCCCAAGTCCTTAAATACCAAATTGATCTGTTGTTTTTTACTCCCTGGTTGTAATTTTGTGTAAACAATGTCAGCATGCATTCTAATAACATCTATGAAAAAGGAAGAAGGAAAAAAACATATGTTACAAGTAAGGATGATATAGTGTGAAAACAAGATTAATTAAGAATTGAAAATCAGAGATATTTCAGCAGACCTATCAAGACATCCCTTTTCTATTTTCTAGATATAATATTAGCAAAAGGTATGGACTTCATGACTTTAGGTGGGATGTCGTGTTTTTTTGGTCAAAATTGAAGTTCCACCAATGAAGACCAAGAGAAATTTGTGATCAGATGGTTTGAAAAAAAATTCATTCAATAACACTTGAAAATTTGCAATTGTATAAGTATTATTGATGATTAAGACAATATCAAAAGCTTGTTTAAACATAGTTGAAACTTTGATACGAACATCTGACTCCTGAAAGGAAAAGTATGTCATGTATCAATTGGTGTTATAAAATCTATAAAAATATTTGAAAAGCAAACATACTCTGTGAGACATAGAAACAGAGTAGATGAAAAGACTTTGTTAAACCAAATAAATCTAAACACAGATAAGGTAACATTATAAAGCAACAAAAATCGGTTCTACGTTTAAACTGAGGTATGAAGATTATTGCAGAAAACTTACGTCTTTATCAACCACAATCATCTCGAAATGCTCTTTATTCTTTGATACCACAGTTCATTTGTGATGGATTCTAACATCAATCTTCCATAGCTCTTTAGTATCATTGATATCCTTCACTATTTTAAAGGGTCTCGTCATGTTGAATAAAAAAACCAACAAAAAGTGAATGTTTTGGATGAGATGTATTTTTGGTGGAAGAATAAAGAGATGGAGAAATGAAGAAAATTAAGAATTGAAGCAAATGAGGATTAAGATGGCGAAATGAAATGATGACAAAAAGGGTATTGTGAAAACCGTAGTACGAATAGTTACTCATTAGGAATGAATAAAAATTGCTCAGGCTACTTTGAGTGAAAGTACTGTAGGTTGTGTTTCCAAGAATATTTCAACAACTTATTTGCAACAACCAGACTCATGGTTGTAATTTGTACGTTTGATAAAAAAAAAGTGAATACAAAGGGCTTAATCAAAATATAATTAGTGGTTGGCTTGGAATCATCTGACAAATTCAATTGGATTGTGTCTAATAAAGTCACAATTTGCAACTAAAGGGTGTAATCCTAATAACTAGCACAACTTTCTTTCTTATGTTTTAGATAATTGTATGTATAATTAGAGGAGGAAAAATGTATAAATAACTATTCTTGAGTGTATCTAAAAAATTGCAGAATTGATATTAAATAAAAATACGAAAAGTACTATAACCATTGAATGAAGAGGACAAAAGAGGTCCATTGGTAAAAGCTACAGTACAATAGAGAAATGATGGCATTAGACTTAGACATACACGTCACACACCACATAAGAAGACAAATATATGTCCATACTTTTGGCGAGGTACTTTTGCAACAAAAAAATATCTTAAAATTATTCATGAATAGTATGTGTAATAAATGTAATGTAACTTGCCAAAAACCAACTTTTATTAACTATCTGGCCCCATCGTTAATGCTTTATGTTTTTATGTAGTTCTGGGTTGGTTATTTTATTAAGTATTTCTAGGATTTTCTGTAGATATTATTTAGAGATATGGAATCTATGATCAAGACATGGTTGGTGATGCCTATTCTTTTCTTGTCTGCAAGCTATTTGCATTATTGTGTCAATGGCAAATCCCAGGTGCCTTGTGTTTTTATCTTTGGAGACTCTTTGTCTGATAGTGGTAACAACAATAATCTTCCTACCTCTCAGAAATCTAATTATAAACCTTATGGAATCGACTTTCCGATCGGTCCTACCGGAAGATTCGCCAACGGTCGAACTTCAATCGACATAATAAGTAACATTCTTTCAACATTATGAACTCTCATGTCTCTTTTTCTTTATTAGTTTCTCTTATTACTGCAAAACATTGATTGCAGCTCAACTTTTGGGATTTGAGAAATTTATTCCACCATTTGCAAACACTAGCGGTTCAGACATACTCAAAGGTGTGAACTATGCATCAGGTGGAGCTGGAATTCGCAACGAAACAAGCATGGCTATGGTATAAATCAAGGAACCTTATGATTGCTTTGATTATTCAATTTAATCTTGGATGATTTATGCTACACTATGTCTATCTGTGTATAGGGCTTTGTTATCAGCCTGGGATTACAGTTAACAAATCACAGAGTTATAGTTTCTCAAATTGCTAGCACACTTGGAAGTCTCGACAAAGCTCAACAATACCTGAACAAATGCTTGTATTATGTGAATATTGGAAGTAATGATTACATAAGCAATTACTTTCTTCCACAACTCTATCCAACAAGCCACATTTATAGTCCTCAGCAGTATGCAGAAGCTCTAGTTCAAGAGTTATCTTTGAATTTACTGGTACAAGCCCACTCAAAATCTGTGTTCTAATAATAGTAGCATATTAATTGAAGTTACATTATTTATAATGAAGGTTTATAATTATAATAACTCCATTTGATTACAGGCTCTACATGGCATTGGAGCAAGAAAATATGTGTTACTTGGGTTGGGCCGATTGGGCTGCACTCCAAATGCCATCTCTAATCATGGAACAGATGGCTCTTGTGTTGAGCAGGAGAATGCTCCTCCATTCGTTTTCAATGCCGAGCTTAAATCTCTAGTGGATCATCTCAATACTAAGTTCTCTGCCGATTCCAAATTCATCTTCATAAACAGTACATTAGAATCAGATGGCCAGAATTTGGGCGGTAAGCAAATTTCTGATGTGAGACTCTTAACATGATCAATTACTAAATTAGTTTGTCTATAAACTTATGTTTGTGATCGATTGGACATTTTCAGTCGCTAAATTGGCCGCTGAATTAGCCATTATATAGCAGTTTTTTGTAAACACAATATTATTGAAAACAATTCATTGTATTTGATTGAGGATATAGAATCTATATATAACCATGCAGCATGTTCCATGGATTTCAGGCTTTTTGGTTTCAAATGCTCCTTGTTGTCCATTAAGGTTGATTGGAGGGTGTATTCCTGATGAAAGACCATGCTATAATAGGAGTGAGTATGTGTTTTGGGATGCATTCCATCCCACTGAGGCATGGAACCTACTCACTGCGAGAAGGTCTTATAATTCACTTAATTCAGGATTCACTTTTCCAATGGATATCAAGCAGCTAGTTGAACAAGAAACTAAGATGGAATTGGAATACACAAATGAGAACGCATCAAAGCTTAGTGCCTCTAGTTAAACAGGTTCAAGTTATTTGTATGCATTCATTATTTTCCTACCTGCATTTGAAGCAACCTTTTCATATCATATAGAATTATTGTAAACTATAATAAATTCAACTAAGTCTAACTGGCTTTGCCGCCTTAAGATTGATCTAATTTGTGCTTGATAAGTTTGTTGATAAATTTAGCATGTATATGATGTGCTCAAGCATATGCTGGCGGGAGTTCGGAGTGTGTCAAGAGCAACGAACTGATAATCTAGATTTTTGTAAGTTAAGCTTAAATGTATTTTTGAACTCTCTAATTTGATAACTTTTATGTTTTAATTTTCTATTTAAAAAATCAGATTAAGAAAAAAAAAATGTATTTTTAATAAGTTGACAATGATGACTAGGATAATTTATTATTTAATAAAATTTTAATTAATAAATTAATTAAATTAATTTTTTTTATAAATATATTTTGAAATTATTAAAATAATAACTTAATTAATTTAACAAAGTTTTTTTATTACACTAAGTGTTTTTTAAAAATATATTTAGAATTTGTAGAAGCAATCGAAAAACTTTTCTCTCACGTGGGAAATTATCGGAGGAATAGTACCTGGGGTACTTCATGCGTGGGTCGAAACCCCAAATACGAAGAAAGATGTGTATGTTTAACCCAAAGTCTCGTATGGAGATGACGAGAATCGCCATGATTGTGGAGGAAGAGTTACGGTGAGATGAAGAAGGAGATTGTGTGGGTCATCATGATAAGGGTAATGGCTCAAATCAGATCATGGGTGGGTCCAAATCGCATTATTTAAGATCTCCACATTTGAGCTCAAATTTTTTAAACTCGGCCTAGCAAGAAAAAAAACTCGTCTCAACTAAGCGGATATCATCTATGAGTTTTATGCATCAACTCATAGATGCTACAAATAGACTCATACTACACAAATAATGTGGGAAATTATTTCCACTCCACATGCATCAACTCATAAGTTGCTACAGGTTGGTGCATAAGATTTTTCATTTAGCATGCGTCAACTCATAAATTGCTACAGGTTGGTGCATAAGATTTTCCATTCAACATGCATCAACTCATTGATGCTATAGATTGGTGCATAAAATAGTTTATTCAGTATGCATTGACTCATAGGGCTAAAGGTTGATGCATGGGTCGGTGCATAAAGACAAAATTTTAAAAGAAAGCTCACTGGATAGTATGCATCGACTCATACATGCTACAGGTCGATGCATAGAAGAAAATGTTTCTTCTATGAGTCAACGCATAACCCTACAGATCGACGCATAGGTCATAGTTTCACAAGTAATTTGCTCACTGTCCATTATGCATCGTCGCATATAATTCTATTAGTCGACTTATAGCTCATTTTGCTGAAAAAATGTTTGTTATTCTTGCAAGGATTTTGTTACATTTCCACTTTTTTACACACACATATAAATATATTCATGCATCTTATTTCAATGTATTGAAACCTGAAAGATACAAAGATTGCTCTTCATCTTCATTCTTTTTCATAGAATTCATTCAACATTTACACATAATAATTCTTGTTGAGTGATCCAAGTTGAGAGTGATCACATCCAATTTAGAATTTGTGAAATCGAAATTGGGTTGACAATTTTAGGGGGTTTCATTAAGAAAATCTTTAGGGTTTTTACTCCAAGATCAAGGGTTAATTTTGAGGTTTTTGTGCAAGTCTTTGCATTTGAATTCAGCCGAGTGAAAGATTTGAAGAACGGGGGTTCTTGAAAAGCAGTAGCGGTAATCAGAGGATCAATTTAAAGGGTTGGGGCAAGATTTTACAATTTATATTAAGCCAAGTGAATGTTTTGAAGAACAGTGGTTCGGTCAAAGGAGTAGCGGTAACCGAAGGATCAAATTAGAGATCTTGTGTGACTTGATCTAGCTAAGATCAGGGGGAGAGAAGAAGGTAGGATCAACATCAAAAATAGGGTTTGGTGGCTTGAACTTTACTACTTCTCTTGTAAACTTATATTGCAAAGGTTAATTATAATATCTCAATTCGATTTTGAATTGAGGGCAGACGTATCCATAGTGTGGAAAATTAGGGAAGTGCCTAAACAAATCTTGGTGTTCTCTCTCTCTCTCTCTCCCCCTCTCTCTCTCTCAGTCTCCCTTTATGGCGCAAACGTCTTTGGTCTTACCATGATTGGAGATTATGACAACGTCTTTGCTTTGATCAGGGAGATATTCTTGTATCATGTTAATCGACCCAAAACTTGAACATGGTCGAACCTCTTTCCAGTCCAACTGATTTTGAAGAGCCGCTCGCACGAGATAGCATCCTTGGTTATTCTCTGAGCAAACTCTACAACGCTCATAGTTGTGGGGTGGCATCCGGCCACGCCCGCTTTGTATGCAGTGAATCTTTACTAGATCTGTTTCCATCGAGCAGACATCCCGACTTAGATGCCTACCCGAATTCTCGTCAGTCATACTAATCTGTTGTGTAGCTTCATCCAAGTAAATTGGAAGCCACCAGTGGTCCAATAAGTGTTGAAGTGTTCTTTGGACAAGCGCACACCTTTGGTCGCCTTCACGACATTCTTCACAGCCTTGATAATAATGTGAAGCAAGAAAGCCGAGCCTGAATTGCTTAGCATGTAATTCTACCAGACTGGTATTCATCAAGCGTGTGTCAAAGATCTAAACCATATTGACTTGATGGTTATTTCTCTCACAGTAGTCTTGGATCCATCCAAGATCCATCTGACGTTGGAGGGCCTCTTGTACAAAAGAGCATCCCGGATTGCTTGTTGAGCAGATCGGACATGTGTTGTAATCGTGTCGTGGCAGATTATGATATTGACTTTGCCTTGAGTGCATCGCCACCAAATTGATGTTCATCGCAAGAATGTTGCGGTTCTGAACAATGTTGGGATGCGCATGGGCCATGTTGACTTCACGGATCCGGTGATCCTGGATCCAGCCCAGATCCATCTGTTCTTATAGAGCTGATTGCACTACGGAACACCCCTGATTATTCTTTGAGCAGGTATCACACTGGTGATAATTGTGAGGTGGCACATGACCGTACCCACTCTGTCTGCAATGCATCCTGACCAGATTGGTTCCTAATAGGAGCACATCGTGAATTTGATAACTGCGGCTAAATTCTTCCTCTATTAAATTTACTGCAGTCTTTTTATGTTGCGGCAATGGGTTTGTCTGAACATTTGGATTAGTATATTTGAAAGATAAGATCCCTTTCCTAACAAGGTTTTGTACATCAAGCTTGAAGCTGAGATAGTTCTCAATGTTGTGCCTCGATCCTCCTTGATGGTATGGGCAAGTTTGATCCTCTTTGAACCAAAAAGGCGGATTTTTCGGTATTGCGAGAGGAGTCCTGGTTTGGACGTGCCCCTTGGCCAGTAAAAGTGGAAATAGTTCTGCGTACAGCATCGGTATAGGGTCGAATCCTGATGGTCGTGTCGCACGATCGTTATTGTTGTGCTGTGGATGAGCCTGCTGAAGAGGCTGTTCGTCCTTTGCTGAGACTGTTGTTGACTCGGTTGGCTCTGAGCAACCTGAGGTTGATAAGTCGGAGCCGGCGTTGGGTTGATAGCGGGAGTTATCGCTGCCTACTGGTTGATACCTTCGCATTTTCTTTCCCAGAGAGATATTACTAATATCTTGCTCTTTTTTCTTTTGGAAAGTACTACCGTATCTCTTGGTACTGCTTGATGGTTCTGCATCTTTGACCAATCGTCTTTCCCAGACTTCTTCTTCAAGGCGTACTCCCATGTTCACTATTTCAGTGAAGTCACTGGGCGCACTGGAGACCATTCGGTCGTAATAGAACGAGCTTAATGTTTTCAGGAAAATCTTGGTCATTTCGTTTTCCTCAAGAGGGGGACAGATCTGGGCGATAATTTCACGCCATCTCTGAGCATACTCTTTGAAAGTTTCTTTGTCTTTTTGTGACATTACCCTGAGCTGATCTCTATCTGGTGCCATGTCCAAATTGTATTTATACTGCTGAACGAAGGTTGCGCCAAGATTTCTGAAAGTATTGATCTTGGTGCGGTTTAAACCCATGTACCATTTGAATGCGGCACCATTTAAACTGTCTTGGAAGTAATGGATCAGTAGTTGTTGATTTTCTGTCTGGGTAGACATTTTTCGAGCGTACATCACCAAATGACTTTGAGGGCAAGAGTTACCTTTGTATTTTTCAAAGTCAGGCACCTTGAATTTGTGCGGTATCTTTACATTAAGGACCAGACAGAGGTCTGCGTCGTCTTTTCCGAATAAGTCTTGACCGCGAATGGCATGCAGTTCCTTCTGCAACTCCAAGAATTGTTCTTGGAACTCATTCATTCTTTCGTACATGTCTTTGTTTCCACCAGAAATTGCTTGTGGGATCTGTTCTTCCGGGACAGTGTGTACCACTGGTTGTGGTATAGACATTATAGCGGTGACTCTTAGTGCTTCCATGCCCTAAAGTTTGTAACCTTCAGATGTTGCTGTTGTAATCCTTGCGTCTCACTTTCCCGAAGTTTGTAACCTTCAGGTCCATTGGTTCCTACTGCAGTTTCTTGGTCTTCAGTGACCGGTGGGATATATCCTTCAAGGATAAAGTTGAGAGGCATGCCCCAGGGGCGACCATTAGGTATATTGTACCGAGGATGATTCTCATGTGTCTCCATAATGGGCGTAGATGTAATCTCTGAGATCACAGTTCTTTGTTGTTACTTATGAGTTGCTTCCAGGGATAGCATGTCACTATGAAGTTTTTCCAAACTTTCCTTTAGAGCGTCGATTTCTTCTCTTAGCTCTCTGTTCTCTTCCTCGAGATCGTCAATTTTCTTTTGTCGATTGGCCCGAGTATTCTCTGAGTGAGACAGTTTGACTCTAGAATTGTGACACATACGTGAGACTCAAAGATAAGAAAATTGTGTTATGTGAGAATGATGAATGACATATTTTTAGTTTTTTTTTTCAAAAGAAACTTCAACAATTAAACTGCAAATATAATACAGTGGGGTGAGACCCCTTTTATTGTATTCGAAAGATTGCAGTATTTTACAAGGAAAAGTACAGTATGTTACAAAGTGCTATAAAAGGAAATGTCTAAGCTTATGGATCCAGAGTCCTTTCTGAAGAGAGCTCAGATGCTGGTTCTGGTAGTTTCCTCTTCTTTGACCGGGGCTCTTCAGCCGTTGTCGGGTTGTCAGTCCTTTGCCAAATAAAAGGAGCGAGCAAATTTCTTCGGTCTTCTTGACTTTCTACAACATGTTGTTCTAATATCTCAATCAGAGCATCCTTTTCCTTAACAATTCCTGAATCTTAGTACACTCTACATTGAGGATTTGATATTTGTTCTTCCAAGAGCTCTTCTCACGTTGAACTTTGTTGAGAGCTACTTGGAGTTTTTCCGCATCAGACATGAAATAAAGGACAGATTCCTTTAACGGAAAAACTTCTTGGCGAGGTAAGGCATCCTCAGCTTGAGGGCTCTAGTTTGCACCCAGTGGAGATAAGGCTCCATGGAGGTACAATTTGGTCCTTCTAGAGACTCTCTGCCTTTCTTGTGAATATGTTGTCAGGCATGCACTATTTCTTTCTTTAGTGCCCTATCGTTTTCTCCTTCCTTGAAGAAAAGACCTTCATGATGAATATTATGTGGGATATTCTTCATCGGGTATCCGAGTAGACAGCGAGCTAAAATTGAATGATAGTTAATTCCTCATTTAGTTCCAATGAGGGGTACGTTAGGGAAATTTCCGCATCTGTCGATGATCTATATCCCTTTGTAAATCCTATTATACCAATCTATGTCAGAGTTGGTAAGGGACATAATCCTTTGTGACCAACGTAGAGTACTCTTGTGATCCCAAAAAGCAGTAGACTTGGGTAAATGGGAAATGAACCATTTGTAGAGTAAGGGTACACAACATGTGATCATTCCTCCGTTGTACAAATTCCTTAAGTGTACGGAATGATAAGCATCTGCGAACAAGGTTGGTACGGGGTTCCCAATCAGAAATATCTAAACAGCGTTGGTATTGACGAAGTTGTCAATGTTGGGAAAAAGGAATAACCCTTATGTGAGCAAACAAAGACGTTTTCGAAAGCAGTTATATTTCCTATACTAGCAAAGTATAGAGCTTTCTCTATCAGGAACTTAGCTGGTAAACCCTGGATTCCTCCTTTGGTGGTCATGTGAGTCCTAACCTCTGACTCGTCCTAAGAGATTGCTCTTGCAATGGTTTTTTCCTTTGGAATTTCTTCCAGTCCAGAAAATGGAGTTCGATCAGTGATAGGTAAATCAATCAGATGAGAGTACTCCTCCAGTGTTGGTGCCAGTTGGTAATCCGGAAATGTGAAGCAATGATAAACCGGATCGAAGAACTGAATCAGCGTAGACATGATTCCTTCAACTAAGTGGACCCTTAATAGAGACAACAACCCTCCGTTCTTGGCTCTGAAAGCCTCAAGGTTGTTGACCATCCTTGCTAACCTCCTTAAATCCTCTAGTTTTGGAGCCTTGAAGGTGTACTTGTGCGTCTTTCTTCTACCAAAATCCATAACGCAATCTCTGATATTTGCAATTATTGTTTTAGTTTATTTTAAAAAAAATATTTTTTTCTTTGTTTGAAAAGAGCTTTTTAGATGAATGCATGAATGCAACACACAAAAACATTGAAAAAACATGGGTTCAAGGGTTCAACGTCACGAGCATGGAGTCATGGCTCTACCCATCCCCAAAGGTTGTACTATTCTGGTCAATTTTTATACCTGTAGAACGGGTTCTAAGGTTCCCAAAATCATTGACCCCCTAGGGATATCAACAACAAGCTGATTCACTCGAGCGAGTTGTAATATCCTAGGATGAATCTTATTTGAGTGTAGTATCGCGTATCAACTATTCCCGATAGTCACCGCACTACGAAATGGTCATATGGTTAATGTCTACTAAATCCTCAGGGTCATGGGTACCACACTGGGAAAACTTTGCTTTCACGACAATCGGTCGTTCAACATTGAGAATCCACACGGGTACCTCGCCTGATTCGGTGGGCTACCAGGATAGCTTGTTCGGGATTCACTCCCTATAAGTATCTCCTGTCTGTGCCACCCTTATCTTAATGTTCTCTCAAACTTTCCACATGCATATCAATCGCATTCCTATTTGACAGAAAAATAAACACGGATATCAAGTAGGAATAGCAGTATATATATATATATATATATATATATATATATATATATATATATATATATATATATATATATATATATATATATAGTATAGAAAATGCTAAACAACCTAGACCTCTTAGGAATTCTAATCCTAGTTTGGCTCCCCAATAGAGTCGCCATTTTTCTGTAGCATGCAATTTTTGTCGGTGACGCGACTACCTTACCGCAATTGGTTAGAATTAGGTGCTACTTTCTGATTTCTTATTTATCCTATGAAGCTGGAAAGGAAAGGGAAGCTATCTAAAACTAACCTTGCACGCAAATGTTTTCTTTAACAAATGATAAGAGATTGGGGGGTCCGGGGTCAGGTTATACAATGGGGAGTTGTTAATTACCCATCCTATATATGGTTATCCATAGATCGTTTAGCAAATTCTACTGTTATATACTTACGGGTGTTTATCTGTCATGGGTTGGGAAAGTTTCTTCTTTGGGAGTGTTGAGAGAGTGTTTTTGCTCATTTTAAGTTTTTCAATGTTTTTGGTAAGGTACTAGACCTAAGGTTTTTGATTAGTGTGCTCGCTAAGATTTCGCAATCTTATGCCTACGTATTCCCGTTAAAGAAAACAAGGAAATCAGAGCAATCGTAGTTCCTCCTATTCTATGGGAGAGAATAGGAGGAAAAATGATGTTTGGTGTCTTGTTCAAAGCCTAAGATTGAAGCTAAAGGTATTTGTGTCTTGTTCAAAGCCCAAGATTGAAGCTAAAGGTTTTTTGTGTCTTGTTCAAAGCTCAAGATTGAAGCTAAAAGGTTTTGACTGAGAGAGAATTTGTCATCTCTAAAGGGAGAAATCTCATCTGTTTATCACAATTGTTGGGGTATTTGGTTATAAAGGAGAATTACTTTAACTGAGATATGTGAATCCAGCAATGCCATAATTTCCTTTACAAGGGAGATGTCCTAAAGGAGGAAACTTTAACTCAGTGTTGAGCAATGCCATTTTTCCTTAGGAATCTTTCATGCTAAGAGAGGGACATGGGTTTGGATGTAAATAATCCAGAGGCTTTCCACTTACAGCTGTTAGATGAAAGAGGAAATTTACCAGGATAAGAGAGGGACTACAGCTTGTATATTTGAATCAACAAGTGTGCCACTTACAGCAGTTATCTGGAATTAGGTTTGTTTTGATTTGTCTGTTTTGATGTGTGATGTACAGAGAAATGTCTTCTTACAGAGAGATTTTGATTTCCTCTAAGGGGATTTTGGTTTTTGTGCCTTGATCAAAGCCCAAGGTTGAAGCTAAAAGGTTGACTCTACTAGGGAGTTTTATATCTGTCTTGTACAAAGCCCTAGATTGAGGCTGAAAAGAGGCTGACTCTTTTGGGGAGATCATTATACAAAGCCTAAGAGGAGGCTAGAAAGAATTGACTCTTCCGGGGAATATTTTGTCTGTCTTGTACAAAGCCAAAGATTGAGGCTAAAAGGGATTGACTCCACTGGGGAGAGGTTTTATATGTGTCTTGTACAAGGCCCAAGATTGAGGCTAAAAGGAATGACTCTACTGGTAAGAGGTTTTATCTGTCTTGTACAAAGCCCAAGATTGAGGCTAAAAGGAATGTCTCTACTGGTGAGAGGTTTTATCTGTTTTGTAGAAAGCCCAAGATTTAGGCTAAAAGGAATGACTCTACTGGTGAGATGATTTATCTTTCTTGTACAAAGCCCAAGATTGAGGCTAAAAGGAATGACTCAGCTGGAGAATATTTATATGTGTCTTGTACAAAGCCCAAGATTGAGGCTAAAAGGGTTGACTGACTCAGCTGGAGAATGTTTATATGTGTCTTGTACAAAGCCCAAGATTGAGGCTAAAAGTGCTGAGGGATGCTCATTATACAAATCCTAAGAGGAGGCTGGTTGGGGAATTTCTTATATAAAGCCTAAGAGGAGGCTAGCTTTTGCTGAGGATTATTGAGATCCAGAGACAGGTTCAAATTGGGGAATCAACTCTTGTTGGGGATTGCAGAAGAGTTGAAATATCATAGACCTTGAGGTTCTGATTTTTCTGAGGGTTTATT
Source organism: Lathyrus tuberosus (assembly GCA_022829125.1). NCBI lineage: Eukaryota > Viridiplantae > Streptophyta > Magnoliopsida > Fabales > Fabaceae > Lathyrus > Lathyrus tuberosus. The sequence goes on from JALAZF010001039.1 coordinate 206,478, forward strand.
GATAATGATTTGACCCTAGCTGGGGAAATTTGAAGTGAGTATTTAAAGATTGATTTTTGAAACCTGTGGAGGTCTTAACTTTGCTGGTGATTGATCAGGGGTTTTCCTGTGCTTTTAGGAAACTTGAGGGTTTCTTGAGATCCAAAAGCAGGTGAGACTGTCCAAGTCTACTGGTATGAAAAGGTTTATCTTTGTATGATGCCCAAGAGGAGGGTGGTGTTTTAAGGGATGAGAATCAACCCTAAATTGGTCTGATGTTTTGAGATTCTGACTCTATGGAGGATTGAACTATTAAAAGATGACAAGGTTCTGTCCTATACCTGTAGGAGGTCTTTCAGGTCCTTGTATTAAGCCCAAGAAGAGGCATGAGAACTTCAAAGAAGTCTGAGGGTCCTTGTACAAAGCCCAAGAGGAGGCTGGGGATGCTTTTAGGAAACCTGTTGGTCTAAACCTAAGAAGAGTCCAAGAAAGGTTTCACCGGGAATAACCATTTCTTTAGTGAACAATTCTAGGGTTTGAAGAAATTCAAGAGAGGTTTCACCGGGAATTAATCCGCTCTGGGGTAATGAATTTCTTGCACAAATTTCTAGTAGTGACAGTCTTGAGAAAAGTTTCACCGGGAATAATGCCTTTCTCTTTTCCATATTGTATAAGCCAAAGAGGAGGCAAGATTGTATCTGGAATTTCCTATGGGGAACTAGTTTTGACTGTGTTGAAAGAATGACCACTGGTTTGATCTAATCCTAGACCTAATTGCTGGGGAAAACTCTAAGCAAGATATATATATATACAGGTGAAATATATAACAATTATGTAAAAGAAAGCTGGTAGAACTTACAGGTGAGCAAGCTTCCAGTGTTATATACAACTATGAATTAGTTATTCATAGAATTTGAAAGAAAGTTTTGATAACAACTATGAATTTGAATCCAAATCAAAAGGGAAGTTGTTTTAACAGGAAGTTTGGGGCTTATACTTAAGGAGAGACCCATATTTATTCTTTCGAAAAGGCGACGATCGCGTCTTAGCTTTGAAAAGCAACAGAGGGACTTATACAATGACTGAGGCCCAGATTATTTATGTACAAAGGGATGAGTCTTACACTCTATTAGATGCCCAAAGTTTATTTTTATACAAGAGATGGGGCTTATAACTCAAGGAGAGGCCCATATGAATGACAGTGATCGCACCGTCGTTTTGAGAATCGTATCGGGACTTATACAAATGACTGAGGCCCAAAAAGTTTGTATGATAAGGGATGGCTCTTACACTCTATTAGAGGCTGAAGAGTTTATTTTATACAAAAGACGGGGCTTACAACTCAAGGAGAGGCCCGGATTAAAAATGACAATCGCACCGTTATTTTGAAAACTGTACTGGGACTTATACAATGACTGAGGCCCAAAAAAGTTTGGTGTGATAAGGGATGGGTCTTACACTCTATTAGAGGCCCAAAAATGTCTTTGAAAAAAAGTTTGATCAAGAGAAAACCCTAATATCGTTTACAAATATAATTTTCAAAGAAAAATAAGTAATAAATGATATAAAAATACCAAATATATTGAAAAACAAGTTGTAAATTTTGAACAATGTTTTTAAAAATCATGTTTAATCACATTAAGGCTTGAAATTCAATTGGTTTTGAAAAAATCAAGGTGAAAATTTCATTTAAAAATGTTTGAAAACAAATAAAATGAAATTAATTACAAAAATTCAAACTATATTAAATAAACAATATAAATTTAATTTTTTTTGTGGAATAAAATATTTCAACATTTTGTGAATTTTCAAAAAAATAACCAATAAAAAATAATTAAAAATGAGAGAGAAATTAATTTTGAGATTAATTAAGAAAAACCATAAAAATATGAAAAAATAGCAAAAAGGGAGAAATTGGAAAAATGGTATGGGTGGGTCTTGAACCCACGACCTCCCAACCAAACACACATGCGCGCTACCACTGAGGTGGTGATACATCCGTGTATCAAAACCACCCCATAAACATATATGGGTGACAAGGTTTCTAGGCCTGACCAAGGCAAAAAACCAAGTTTTGGTGGATTTGCATGAAGGCTATAACTTCCTCAATTCTCCATGAAATTGAATGAAATTTAGATGGAACCTGCCTAGAATTTCATGAGGAATCCAATGGTGCTTTTGGAATTTTCTGAAAATGCTTCTATTTAAAAACCCGATAGTGATTTCAAAATAGGCCAAGATTTGCAAGTTCTATGCTATCACATCATACAAGCATTAATAGCATGGTAAATTGGTTCAAACACAACTCATATGATAAGTATAAGATGTCTATGATCAATGGACATCAAAGCAATGCATAATTTAAAGAGTTCAAGTTGTCATGTACTTACCTCTTGAAGCTCCTTGTGCTATCTTTCAAGGTGCTTGTTCCAGAAGTGATCCAATTCTTTAGACACCTTTGATTGATCCCTTAGAAGCTTTTAGAATGATCAAAACCAGCTGGAATCCTCAAGAACAAGAATTGGCTCTTTCTTGCAAAAGTGGCAAAAGTGACAAAAATGGTATCTCCCTCAAATGATGTTACAGTTGAGGGAAACTTGTTGGAACAGTTTGAGGATGATATTTGGAGTGTGTTTGTAGCTTTGTTTGGTTTTGAAAGTGACTGAATCAAGACATGGCTTGAAAAATGCAAAAAAGTCAAAATTTGAGGTTTTGGAGGTTGACTTTCTGATTTTGATGTTTCAGATCAAGAATGAGTGTTTGAACAACTTATATATGATACATTGGATGTGTTTGGATCATGAGCTGTGGTGGAATTGCTCTCTAACTCAAAATTTAGTGGTGACTTGCAAAAGAAGACATTTTTGCATAATGAGAGAGATTTTGAGGAAAGCAAGTGTTGTGGTGCTTTGGTGTACTCAAACTAATCACAATTGATGTCTATTTATAGTGCAACAAGTTTGTTTTGGCATCAATAGTGAATGGAGGCTTGGACAGTCCTTTGGCCAATGGTGATCAAAAGGAATCTCAAGTCACCTCTAGCCATTGACTTGAGGTTAGGGCACAGGCTATGAGTCCTCTGGTTCAGAGATAAGGCTCAACTCAATTCAGTTAGTAATGTCTTGATGCTTGCCACCTTGTGAATCCATTGAATGCATTGAAACAAAATTTGGAGACTTTGAGATTTTTAGCCTTTTTAGGTGCCACATAGCTACATGTAGATTCTTGGACTTGGGAGGCTTGTGGATCAGACATTGTCCCATAGATGTTATCCCTTGAGGTGTCCAAATGGATAACAAGACTTGAAATTGTATGATTTAGCTAATTCGAGAAAATGCACAAATCTGCCATGGTAAGAAACCAGTCTTTGATGCCATGTTCCAAGGGTTGTAACTCCCTACTCAAATTGAATTTGGAGATGATCTGGTACTTGTTGGAAAGCTCTCATGACATACTTTAACTTAGATGTTCAAGGTTGGTCTTGGTTCAACTTGGATCAAGGTGAAAAATGGTCTCAAAGTTTGGAAAAAGTGAAACAGACTCTGACTTCTTGAAAATTTCACTAAGAGTTGGAAAAAGTGGCCATTTCCAATTTGTGTGATTTTGATCAATCCATAAATCAAAATCCATGAGGATTTGGAATGAGATGTAGTTGACATATTTGAAGTATGTAAGATGAAATTCCATTTGAGCTTTGGATGGGAGAAAAAGGCCTTGTGGTTTAGGAGTTATGACCTTGCAAATTTGGTACAAAATCACTTTTGTTCCATAACTTAGAAAAATGTTGGTTTCTCATGGTTGCCCCTTTTGCAAGAAACCTCACTTTTCTTGATTTTTATTAATGAATGATGATCAATACCATACATTAACATTGTTTTTGACTTAGGGGAACCATATTTGTGAAAAATTCCAAAAAGCCAAACTTGATTTTAGGCACAGTTGACTTTTTATCAGATGAATTCCAAACTGTGTGATCCTTTAGGAAATCAAGTCCTTGACATAATTCAAACCTAATGGATGGATTCCATAGGTGTTTTAGGGTTATTTGAATCATTTCCCAAGGTTTGGGAACATGTCTTGGTCAAAAGTCAAAGGCACAGTTGACTTTTTCTTCAAAACCCTAATTGTAGTCCAGATGAGATTGAAACTTGTGAATCAAGCTTCTTGGATCAATCCATTTTTCTAAATGGATCAATGTAGTGTATTTGAGGCCCTCAAATCATGTCTTGAGGTTTTGGTTCATGTCTTGCCTCAAAAGTCAACTTAGGGGTGAATTAGGTCAAGAAACCCTAATTGCTGATTTTTTATGAATGCATCCCCTGGGGCTATTTTGACTTAATGATGGGACTCATAAGATTCCTTGGAGTATCTTGGGTTATGCTTTGAAGTATTGGCTCATGCCCAGAAGAAAATATTCATCTGGAGGCCTTGGTTGACCAAAACCCTAATTTGGTGACACTGTCGATCTTGAGGCTTGATCCACTTGGAATGTTGCAATCTTGTGCTTGATTCTTGATGTGGGAAGCCTCTTGATCCTTCATAGGTGTTTGAGAGGCTAGACAAGTTGAATATCATGTCAACTTTTGATTGATCCTTTGTCTAAGTGCTCTGGGAGGGCTTAAAACCCTAATTCTTGGTTGTAATGAAAGCTCAACAATTCTTGAGGAGATTGATGAGGCATGATGGAACATCCATATTGTGGAAATGATTTACACAATTATGGGAAATCTTGGTGGTCAAAATTTGGGGTATGACAAATTGTAAGATGACAAAATTGAACATGAGAATCGTGTGGCATAAGAAATGTATAAAATCTGTCATGAAAATCAGTTTGAGCAAGGCATGTTGTGAGGTTCATAACTGTAATACCCCAAAATTTGCCCTCTCATTTTCATATCATTTAGCATATACTTTCATTGCATTGCATTCCATTCAAGCATAGAAAAATAAAGCATTGCATTCAGCATAGGACATGTGATCAAGGCATCTTCCTTTGGTTTGAGCTTTCAGAATATTATCAGTGAGCATCAAGGACCTCCGGTTGATCATGTTCTTTCTGCTTCATGACTTGTCTTCATTTTCAAGTTGTTCTCGGGGAATTGTTCTTGTATTGAGATTCTTGGTTATAAAGACAGGATATCTGTGGATTGAATTGCAAATCATTGGTCATGGTTGATTGAGCTTACTGATTGAATTGTGGGAATTCATTGAAGATATGAGTTTGGTGTAGAATTGGGCGTGTCGAGATTAGTTGTGTGGGCTACTTGAAATTCAAATTTCTACCATAAATCCATTATTCATTTCCATTTTCCTTTATCCAATTCTTAAATCCATTTCCATTTAAAATTCCAAATATCCATTTTTATAATCCATTTCTATTTTTATCCATTTCTTGACCCACATTTTATTTCAATCCATTTTGCCTACATTTTCAAATCCATTTTAACTTCATTTCAAATCCAATACTCATCTAGATTTTAATTTGTCCATTCAAAACCATTTCAAATTCATAAGACCAATTCATGTTTGTTTTCTCATTCTAATCCAACTAAACCAGTTATATTTTTTATATCCAAAATCCATATCCAAAAGAATCAAATGTCCACAACTTAAATTCATCCCAAAGGAAATGAAATTGAAGCCGCATAACAGAAAAGTTGTAAATGAATGCAGCAGTGAAAATTCTTAACAACAAATGGAGAGGAAATGTACAATAGCAGGAAAGGAAGAATCCGTAAAATATTCCCAGCAGGTGAATTATTCACACAAGTCACAACTGATAACGGATATCACTAGCATCAGGAGTGAAATGTACAATAGAGTTTCAACAGAACGTTTAACCAATTTTCTCTCCTCTAGCGGATGGAAACAATTGACAATTCCTCTGAACATTCATAACAGAACCGATGGCCATAACCAGCCTCTAACAGATTTTCCCTAACATTTTCTAACCAATTTCTAAGCCCAAAACCATTTTTCTAACCGAATATCTAACAGAAAAAACCTCTTCATCCATCACCTTCAATCTCCTTCTCTCGATCTCTTCACCTCCATCTTCAATCTTCAACTCCCAGAATCACCATTATCATTTTCAAACTCATTGCTCTTAATCCATAGCAACACCGCAACTTTCCTTCAGCTTCCCGCCACGACGCCGCACATATTCATTAGCTTTACGTAACATCATCATCACCGATAAGCTCCAATCATCATCTTCCGTTTCTTCCAAAGACCTTCATCAATCTTCCTCAATGAATGACCTGCAAGAAAGCATCAGAACCGCAGAACCTTCATCGTCTCTGCTTCAACTCTACACAAGAATTCGTATCCACTACAACAACAACTTCATCGCACATCGTCATCTACTTCAGATCGCTTCAGAATTACGCATTGGGATTCACAACCAGAACAATCAACAATATTGAGAAGCGATCCAGGAATCACGAAGAAGAAGAATGAGGAAGAGAATTGTACGAAGAAGAGCGAAATAGAGTAGAAGAAGCATTACCTGCGAAGTCGACGTTGATCCGGCATTGAGACTGAGCTATCGCGTTTGAATCGCTCACTACGAAGAGAAGTCAAATCGAACATAGCACAATTCGCGATAGTTTGAAGTAGCTTATTTCGGGAAGAGATTATTGAGGAAGCATGTTTGAAAGAAGTGATTATGGAGTTTGATTCAAGGTTGAGAGTGCGGTTACAGGAAAAGATTTCAGTGAAGGAGCCAATGATATGAAGAGGCGTTGAAAGCCATGGTGCGGAGGATGCGTACGTTGCAAACGGAGCATCGAGATTGATCTTCTTCAAGTCACGTCGGTCGTCGTCGTGAAAGGTACTTACAACTCCATATTCTTGTTCATATTCTGTCGTTAAGTTTGAGTAGATTCCGCCGTGTTCGATTTCGGTGAGGGCCGATCCCGTGGATTCGTTGATCTTTTGAGAAAACCTGTTCGAGATTCGTGATCTCCGTGAGAAATAACCTAGGGTTTGTGTTTCGTTTCTTCCGAGTTGAGGTGTGGCTGGCCGGAGAAGACGGCGCCGCTGCCGGCCACCATCTTCTCCGGTCGGTATGTGTTTTCTGGCCATGTATTGGTAGAGAGTGAAAGAGGCGTTTGAGAGAGAGAGAAGGAAAGTACAAATAACTTGTTTGCATTTTCTTTCACCATGTGGGTCAAGAAATGGATAAAAATAGAAATGGATTATAAAAATGGATAATTGGAATTTTAAATGGAAATGGATTTAAGAATTGGATAAAGGAAAATGGAAATGAATAATGGATTTATCGTAGAAATTTGAATTTCAAGTAGCCCACACAACTAATCTCGACACGCCCAATTCTACACCAAACTCATATCTTCAATGAATTCCCACAATTCAATCAGTAAGCTCAATCAACCATGACCAATGATTTGCAATTCAATCCACAAATATCATGTCTTTATAAACAAGAATCTCAATACAAGAACAATTCCCCAAGAACAACTTGAAAATGAAGACAAGTCATGAAGCAGAAAGAACATGATCAACCGGAGGTCCTTGATGCTCACTGATAATATTCTGAAAGCTCAAACCAAAGGAAGATGCCTTGATCACATGTCCTATGCTGAATGCAATGCTTTATTTTTCTATGCTTGAATGGAATGCAATGCAATGAAAGTATATGCTAAATGATATGAAAATGAGAGGGCAAATTTTGGGGTATTACAGCTGCCCCTATTCAATCACTGTAGACCTGAATGGATGATAGTGATTGCTGTCAAACTTTCAAGGTATGGAGGGATTGAATACCAAAAATAACCCGAAAATTTGCACTCGGTGGAGAAGAAGAAAAGGGATATAAACCCAACCAAATGAATTCTGCTTGAATAAAACTCTGATGGAAATAATACCACTGGAGGGCTGTCTTTTGTACAACGCCAGACGACTACTGGCCTGCCACACTACAGGTGGACTTTAACAATGTCTTTTGTACAACGCCAGACAACTACTGGCTTGCCACACTGCGGGTGGACTTTAACAATGTCTTTTGTACAACGCCAGATGACTACTGGCTTGCCACGCTGCTGGTGGACTTTGCAGCCTTGTGCCACCCGAAGACGGACTTCTGCCAATCTGCTGTTGGACTTTTGCCACCCGAAGACGGACTTTTACCAATCTACTGTTGGACTTTTGCCACCCGAAGACAGACTTTTGCTAATCTGTTGTTGGACTTTCGATGCTTTGCCACCCGAAGACGGACTTTTTCCAATCTACTGTTGGACTTTTGCCACCCGAAGACGGACTTTTGCCAATCTACTGTTGGACTTTTGCCACCCGTAGACGGACTTCTGCCAATCTGCTGTTGGACTTTTGCCACCAGAAGACGGACTTTTGCCAATCTACTGTTGGACTTTCGCTGCTTTGCCACCCGAAGACGGACTTTTGCCAATCTACTGTTGGACTTTTGCCACCCGAAGACGGACTTTTTCCAATCTACTGTTGGACTTTTGCCACCCGAAGACGGACTTTTGCCAATCTACTGTTGGACTTTTGCCACCCGAAGAAGGACTTTTGCCAATCTACTGTTGGACTTTTGCCACCCGAAGACGGACTTTTGCCAATCTACTGTTGGACTTTTGCCACCCGAAGACGGACTTTTGCCAATCTACTGTTGGACTTTTGCCACCCGAAGACAGACTTTTGGCAATCTACTGTTGGACTTTTGCCACCCGAAGACGGACTTTTGCCAATCTACTGTTGGACTTTTGCCACCCGAAGACGGACTTTTGCCAATCTATTGTTGGCCTTTTGCCACCTGAAGATGGACTTTTGCCAATCTACTGTTGGACTTTTGCCACCCGAAGACGGACTTTTGCCAATCTACTGTTGGACTTTAAGAATTCCCATACTAGATTATTCTCTGCATCCGTGTCAGACATCTCTGCTGACTCTGCTGAGGAGCAATGATCAATGATTTGACTTTGGAGACTCCTGAAAGGATAATATCTCTGCTGGAGAATGAACAATCCGTCTGATTCAAATTGTCAAGTTTGCCAAAAATAAATTGGAATTTAAGATATGAGGGGAGTGATGATTCCGCCAGGAATTACTTCATCTACTTTGGGAATGAATTCTGGTCATAGCAACTCCGCTGGGGATGAGAATTTTTTGAATGACGTCCTGCTAGGGAAGAAAAGTCATTGACACTCTGCTGAGGAAGAGATTCTGTTGATCCATATGCATCTTGCGGGGAGAAAACAACAACTCAGCTGGGGAGTATTGTTGACAAGATTCGATGATGAACTCTGTGGGGGAATACAATTACCAGAGATACGATCTTGCTGGGGAATCAGGGCTACTCTGTCGGGGATATGCAAATCCTAGTTCAAAGACGTTCTATTGCAACATGCTGGGAGAGAGTCCCTAGAGATCTGCTGGGGAATAAGACTGTCGAGCTTAGGATAAGTGCCACAGTGCCCCATGTTACGCGAGCTTTCTGTTTGACGATTCCGTTGGGGATAATGAGTTTATAACAAACTCTGCTGGGGAAAACCGTTTCCAAAGCATCTCGTGCTGGGGAATGCCCTTTTAAGAGGATTTTACAGAAGACCAAACATCTTCAAACTCTACTGGGATAATAGATTTGGAACGTCTCGCTGGGGAATTATATGATGCCCCATGTTTGGGAGGTTCAACACCTTGCTTCCTGCTCCATGATACCAGACTTACCTGAAGAAACGTCCTGAGAGGATTTTACAGAAGATTAAACATCTTCCAACTCCTGGCGACTTCACTGGACATTGACCATCAACTTCGGTGTCTGCGAGGCAACTCTACTGGGGAATTCGCAACCGTTATCGACACGGAAAAGCTTGTAGCTATTGGAAGTACTGAATGGGAGAATCGAATTAATAAGATACAACCTTATCCAGTTGAACTCCATTTACCGATATCGAAACGTCGCGAGCGACCGTCGACCGAATGATGGACTCGATCAGTAAACGTTGCAACAAAAGAGTGACATGTGAACCCACTCCTGAACCTGATTGCCCTGGTCTTCTGCGTGGGAATAAGTGATCACTTGTCTGGAAGAAATGGCTCATGCTCTTGCAAAGGCTTCAATCTTGCTTTTGAGCCTAGTCCGAGGCTGTTACTTGCAAGCAACAGGATAGGCACGTATGCGCCGTGCTGGATATGACTTCTGCAACTGAGAAAATCCAACTCTCAACCACCACTTGTTTGGGAGAACGGTTTTGCTGCATCTCATACTGGGAACATTATTAATGAAGCCTGCTGAAGACGGGGACCACAAATGCCTTGGGTTGGAATGCCACTTTGTTTCAAGCTTTTTGGTTGATTGACTGCATAGGCGTGAACAACAGTTTTTCTTTCATTTGCCCCAGACCAACATGGTCCACCAAAAGAAATTGTCTCAAAAGGATTTTACAGAAGACTTGACATTCAAAATGCCTCAATGCCTTTAAACTCTTGGAGAGATTCGTCGGATCTCGAAGTAACTGCCTCGGACTGCATGGATTACTTAGAAGAAGTCATCTCAAGAGGATTTTACAGAAGACTTGGCATGCTCAGTGCTTCAGTGCCTTCAAACTCTTGGAGGGATTCAATGTATCTCAAATTAGCTGCTTCAGATCGTATGGTCTACGGAGGTGTTCGCCTCGAGAAAATTCATGAACAATCTCATATCACCGTGAGATATTCTGCCCCAATACTTTGAACCCTGGATAGGCTAATTATCCGTCTAGATGGACTAACTTCTCCTGCTCTTGGGGTGGCCTGCCCCAGCATGAACCTTGAAGTGGTTTTGCCCCTGACTACTGATCTTTGAAGGAGGACCCAGAATACCGGCCTTTGGAGGGACTTGAATCTCGAAGTAATTGCCCCAGTCTAGATGGACTCTGAAGAGATTTCTCGACGTGATTGGCTCAGATTGGCTACACCTTAAAGAGAGGATTCGACGTGACTGCCCCAAATCGACTACGTCTTAGCACACCTTGTTGGAAAAGACCCCTCTCGACAAAGTTTCCTGAGGAAGTACCATTGGATGTGGCTGTCCTTCGGGAGTCTCAGAATTCTCAACTCGGCAAGATTAAGCTTCTGGACTGCATTTCCATGTATAAACTTCTTTTGATGTCAAACAAATGTATGCAAGCAGAAAATGTTTTAATCTGAGAATGAAAATTCTAATGCAACACACATGTTAATCTTGAAGTTTTACTGAAAAGATGTCGCAAACCCTTTGTTAGTGGATCACGGGTTAGGATACGACATTAATTTTGGATGAAAGAATGCAATGCACATGCAACACCAACAAAGATCTCTTAGCATTACTCATAGGAGTCAGGAACGCTATCTCTTGGTAGCATGCTTTCGAAATAACCCTGTTTCAATTAGGACTTTTGAGGGTTGTATCGTGGCCTGGTTCACGGTTTTGAGAAAAAAGGATTTAAGGCTCAAAGCGTTCGCCAGTCTTCGTAATGTTCTCCAGTCCTACATTCAGCTAATTTGCACAAGCGTTCGCCTCTCAAAAATATTTTGTGATCTTTAAGGAACCCATGCATCTGATGGTTTGACACCTAATGAGGCTCTGGAGTAACAGTCACCCCTTTTGTCTTTCGTTTGTAGTCACACGACTTTGTTCTTGCTCGAGGATTTTCTTTTGTAATCCCTTTGTTTTTCACTTTCTCATTCTTTTTTGCTTATCCCTAACTTTTGCCTGGACATATTCTTTTGAATCTTTGATTTCGGAGTCCAGCGGGATGCCCTAACTTTTGCCTAAGTTGCTTGTTTTCAAATTTCAACTTAGCGGGCTTTTTTCCTTTTTTATTTTATTCTTTTTTTCCTCGGCACAAATCGTGCGACATTGGCTTGTCTTGACTTTGTTGAAAGGGTTGTGACTGTCCCACTCTTTGATCGTTGATGGATAACCAATTTGGTTTCACATCTTTTGACCTCTTGGCGGTGGAGTAGAAGGTAATGGATCCTCAGATGAACACTCCTTTTGAGGTTTGAACGCTCGGTCAAATTAACTGACGCCTACCCTGCCCCTGGGTTAAATGTGAGGGTTTTTTCATACGAAAAGAAACTCCTACTTCAAGGCTCAAAGGGGTTAACGAGGGTCTATCTCCCTTATATCTCTAGTGTTTGGGGATTTGAAACAATGTCTGTACATCCTCAACTGGGTTTTATCCAAGAGCACACAATTAGAGATTTTTGCGTTTTCAACTCATCATCCTCCCTCAAGAGTTTAAGCACGACAGTTGGTATTGCAATGCACATATACAAACTTATGAGTGAATACGAATGGATTACTTCAGGAAAAACATGCGCGCTTTATTAGGATTAACATAAAAAGAAAAATAGATTTCATGCATGCATACAAATGTTTTGATAAACATAAAAAGCTACACCTGAGAATGCAGTAAAGAAACTAAATGATTGTCCTTGTTGAGGAGGCTTGACTCCGTCTGGACTTATTGATTCTGAAGATGTCTATGCAAACTAGGTGCTCAATATGATGAAGAAAGTTCAATTTATGAGCCACCCGTCTGGTGTGATAACCTCTGAGTCAATCAAGTTTTGCACCTTACGTTTGCACACTCTGCAATTGTCAATTGTATGTCCAAACGTTCCCGAGTGAAACTTGCACCTGGCATTCATGTCATAATTCGGAGGAAAAGGAAACGTCACTGGCGTGACATTGTCCAGCTGAATCAAAGAGCCTTGGAGAAGGCGAGCAAGAAGCTGACTTTGAGAAATAGGAACTGGAGCAGACACTCTCTCAGACCTCCTAAGTCCTCGTTGCCTCTGTTGCTGACAGTTTTGCTGCCAATGCTGATTATAGTGCCTAGTCTGCCCCTGTACTTTTCTTTCCACATTTGGCCGAGGAATAAACAAAGGTTGCTGACGTGATGACTTTGAAACCTGAAGCCGAGGAATACACCTGTGACATGATGTAGACCCTAGATAAGGAGAAGGAATACTCACTTCCTTTGCAGCTACTGGCGTAAAATCACCTGATACCTTCAAGCCATCCGGTCCGAACTCGATTACTTTAGAGTCAATTAAGTCTTGGACTTGGTGCTGGAATGCTCTACACCCCTCAATATCATGGCCTGGTGCCCCTTAATGGAAATCACAATAAGCATTGACATCCCATCCTTTTGGAAGCTTTGCAGGAGGAGTCAACTTCCGGAGCTCAATCAATCTTAACTGAAGCAGTTGTTGAAGTAATTCGGTATGAGACATCGGTAGAGGACCAACAACCCTTTCTTGCTTCTGTTGATGATGGAAGGATGCAACCGGGAGGGTCCCCACTGTGATTTGTTGATGCGGTAGTTTCGAAACCCAAGGTTTATGGATTGAGGAAGGCCCCTGAGAGTAGGGAAGAATATCCACCTCTTTAGCAGCATTTGGAGGAACATCTCTTCGCTTGACAGTGCTGATGGGCGCAAACTCGATTGCCCTTGAATTAATAAGCTTTTGGACCTTATACTTGAGCATCTTACAATTTCAACACTGAATGGAACTCACACTTATCATGGACATTAGAACCCATACGAAACTTGGTATGTGGAGGTCCTACAGCGATCAATTCAATTAGCTGAAACTTGAGCAAGTGTTGAAGCAACTGAGCGCATGGCATAGGGATCGGATCAAACTTCTTCTCAGTCTTCTTTTGCTTAAGACCCTCAAGAAACAGTTGGTGATGAAAAAGTTTTGACGGTGGAGAGGATTCACAAGGCAATCCATGGTCTAGAGGAGACCCCAAAGAGGTAGGAGAAGTGAGAACCTCTGTTGCGGAAGCGGGCACTTGATTATTTTCCTTTCTTAACACGGCATTCAGAATTTCCATAACCCGGTCCGTCTGAGTCTTCATCCGGTTGACTTATTCTCTCAGCAGTTCCTGACCTCGGGACAACGCCTGAATGTCCACCATAAAATGCCCCATTTGGGCCTTCATCTCAGTCACCTCCGCTCGGAGTTGTTCCCTATCTGAACCTTGATTGTAGTGAATCGAGTAGTTGGAAGAAGTCATATTGGCCGTTTCTAAAGAGAATACCCAATCAGAATGAGAAATCCGCTCTGGAACACATGTTATGCATATGAGTATGAGAATGCCATGTTCGAATATTTCCAAGGAATCATTATGCTTTGATTCAAAAAAAATTTTTTTAGAAGAAACATAAGAAATGGATGGAAATGCTCAGTAACAAGTCTCAAAGTTAATATCCCTTGGAAATACAAGAACATGTATGCGAAAATGTTGATGCAGATGTAATAGACATGGGATCAAGGCTTCCATATAATCTGGATAACTGCTGTGCTGGTGACTAAATAAGCTCATAGGTCGGCTCTGAAGAGAACACTGGAATACCAGAATATCCGAGTAATCAGAATACCAGGATGCTGGGAGATCGGCATAATCAGAATACCAGAATAACCAAAACACCGGCGTGATCAGAATACAGGAATGCTAGAATATCGGCATAATCAGAGTGCCGGAATAATCGAAATACCATAATACCAGGCTGATGAGTCCACACTGATAAGAGAACCAGAATACCAGGTAGGATGAAAGTCAAGGTTACCTGCAAACCTGTAAACAACCCGCCCCTCTCACATGTAGGTGCTAAGATCCTCAGTATCCTGGGCTCTCAGGTCGAGAAATGATGATACGTTCACCATTTCTGGTTTGGCATCATCATCAATCGAGGAGGCCTCAACTGATTCTCCAAAACGAAAGGTACTCAGCTTCTGGCACTAAGGTCGAGAAGCAATAGTACATTCATCCCTCGGGGTACAGTACTATCGCCAATCAAGGAGTGCCTCCACTGATTCACTTTCAAAAAGGATATCCTATAGCGAGTTCCCAGCATTGGGTCCTCGGATCGAGAATGTGCAATGGGTTTGCCACAAAGTGTGGTCTGCCACTATCACAACTCGGGAGGAGTGCCGCAACTGAGTTCTCGGGAATGGTCGCCAGAGTCGACAGTTCCTCAAGAGAATAACTATAGGCCTGCATAACATGCAGTAGCAGAAAGCTCCTGATAGAACCTCGTCTGGTTGTGGGTCTCATGAACAACAATACGTGGTCACAACCACGCAAGCGTCATGACTATCCACTCTAAAACCTATGTGTATACTCAAGCCTGGGTAGTGGGCTTATCTCTCAGAACACCCTGCCCACCAAACAGAAAAGTCCAGCACAGAACAGTATAATAATAATATGTAATGCAGTAAATGCAACAAATACAGTAAAGTACAGTAAAGCGGTAATACAGTACAGTAAAAATGA
Source organism: Lathyrus tuberosus (assembly GCA_022829125.1). Lineage (NCBI taxonomy): Eukaryota > Viridiplantae > Streptophyta > Magnoliopsida > Fabales > Fabaceae > Lathyrus > Lathyrus tuberosus. The sequence goes on from JALAZF010001039.1 coordinate 221,752, forward strand.
TAAACAACAAAACACAGCATCACAACAAACACCCAATGAAAGAAAACAACAGACAAGCGCTAGGATTGACTCACTAAGGAAACCAGAGATTCTGGGTTCGATATCCCCAGCAGAGTCGCCAGCTGTCGCTCCCGGGATTTTCATCCTAGTACAAACGTGAAAGTGGCACCGAAACAGAGTCGCCAACAATGTGTATTTATCCCAAGAGAATGAAAGGAAACACTGCGTAAACCTGAAGGGAAAGGAAAGAGCATGGTCTTACGACCAAGAGAACTGGGTTCGGGAGTCGGTTACGCGAGAGAAAGGTATTAGCACCCCCACGCGTCCATCGTACCCGATGGGATCCACGCTTGCTTGTCTCGATCAAAGGGTGCAGAAAACTGGAGCTTCGCTGCTACTGGAAAGGAAAAGGAACAGGAAAAAAGAAAAGAAAGAAAAAACAAGAATCAAATGTAGGGAAAATAAAAGAAGTGCTCGCATGGGCCCTACCCCACTGCCTACGTATCTCATCGGGAGCATGAGAATCAGAGCGACGCAGTTCCCCTCACTAAGGGTGGCTTGTTTGTGTTTTTTAGTGGAATACGTCAACGTTCGCGTTCCAGCAGTTAGGGGTTGCAGCTCGCTGTAGGGAGACTTAGGCGTTAAGTGTTTGCGGTAGAACGGACATGACGCATCCTTAAGGAATAGAATGAAGGAGATGAGGAAAGAATTTGTTTGTTTTTGTCTTTTAAGAAGTGTTTTGTTTATTTGGTGTTTTACAACACATATTGTATTTAAGTCCCTCATATAGGATCGAATGCCTAGCATATCGACCCAAGACGGGACGTACACTAAACATTCCCAAAGAAATGAGAGAAGACCCCTCACCTCCTTGTTCCCCCATGAAAGGCCTAAATACAATATTTGTTATGCCTTTATTAAGTGTTTTTTACTTTTATTATAAGAGGAGAAAGAGAGACTCAAAAGGAGGAGTAAAGGTAAACTCTAATGGGGGAGACTAAGACTCAATCCTAATGTTAGCATGCATGGATGATCCTAAGGTTAAGTGAGGTTTAGAGGGGAAGATTCTACCTACTGTTATCATGCATAGATTGCTATCCTAATGTCTCTCCTACCTCCGCCTTAATCCAAAATTAAGTGGAGCGAGGAATCCTAAGGGATCACATCATCAGACAAGTAAACACAGGATGAATCAATCACAAAATGAACTAAAAGCAATGAAAGAGTAAACAGTGTCAATAAACAGTCATGTCAAACAATCAAAGTAAAAAAGGGGAAGCTTTAGCCAAGGGGTCATATCAACCAAGGTAAACAAGCTAGCACTGGGAAATAGGGGTACTCACCCAATGGTATCGAGAACCATGGAGAGCAGAATAAGAAAAGGGAAGATGTGAATCAGATCACATAAGCACCAGCATTGGTCAATGCGAGCTAAAGACAAAGCGTGGGGGTTGGTTGCGAACCCTGTCTTCCACTTGACTGACTCGATAACAGGAGTAGGTAATGTTCAGAGCTTCAATCATGTAATGAGAGCTAAGAACGATTCAACTAGAATAACGGGGGTTGATTGCGAACCCTGCCTTCCGTCAATTGCCTCCTTAGAGGTCTTCAGCACAATATCAAACAAGCACAATCATGGCCTCACTTGAAAATAGAAATGGATTATATGGGCCCTACCCCACTGCCTACGTATCTCATCGGGAATTTGAACTAGCATAGCTGCTAATAACACCCCCTTGTTCTTCCTTGTTTTCGTTTAATTTTCTTTTCATATTTGTTTCAAAATCTAATTCTAAAAATAGTTTTGTACCTCATAAAATTCCAAATAAATTCATGTATGCTGCTAGAAGTGTTAATTAATTTTTGGATATTTTTAATTCCATTTTGGGGGCTGTGTGGTATTTTTCTGGGATTTTGGAAAGAAATGTGTTCTAGATGGTATATCTAGTGATGTAAGTGCCAAAATGTGATTTTCCCTTGACAACTTGGAGCTGATTTTTGGTGTACATTTAGGCATTTGATTGTTTAACATCATGGTGATTGAGTGGTGCATTGTACTTGATCTTTGAGATACTTTTGAAGTTAATCCTTGGAGCCTTAATTCGTATGATCATCATTGACGTTTATGCTACGTTTGCAATTAATTGAGCATGTTTGGTGCCTGATATGAACCCTATCTTTTGTATGTGGTTACCTACTGTCCTTGGCATGATGTGTTCAATTACTCATAATTTTTTAGAGCATTTTTCTATTTTTCACTCATTTTTCAATGCGAACCGAACATGTTGATACATGCGTAGAAAGAAGTTATGTTTAGGACTCGTATGAGGGCACTTTGAGCCAACCTTGAATGAGTTTTAGCATATTGCTAAGTGTATTTTGATGCAAAATTGAGACATGTTTGAGTATTGCCTTGGATCATTTCACATGCTTTAAATGATGCCTTCTTTATGTGTATGTGAACTTGAATTTGTGTTTCATCTTGGCCACTTCTTTTGATGCTATTTGTATGCCATGTCCATGATTGTTTTTAGGATTCAATTAGGACATTTTATAGGTCATTTACCTATGGTGTGTGGGCTCTAGCATTGCCTTACCAAGTCATCTCATTTGTCTTACTTGAGTGACCATTTTACATACGTGTATGAGAAGTTTAAATGTGATTTTGCTCATGGAATGAATTGACTTTGGAGAGAGAGTTTAATGCAAACCTTTGTGACACTTTGAGATTGGTTTTAAGCATGCGTATAAGTCGTTTCGCTTCTGCCTGTGGTTCATTTTCACGTTTTAATTCAATTCATCTAACTTGTAACGACTTTCTTTTGTTGGTTTACCTTTAAGCTTCAAGGTAGATTAGTCCTGTAGCATAGTTGTAACTTGGCTCGTAATTTCATAATCCTTTTAGGTCTTTCACTTTGACTAGTATGACTCAAATGTACATTGTCGTTAGACTTAGGTCTTTATATTGTAAATACACTCCCTTGTTATTACTAATGTCTTTGGTTCACATGTGCAAGGTACATAAAGGAGATATTCCAAAGGTGGTTTGACCATTTCATTTTGTAAATAAAAACTTGTTTCTAACTTGGTTTGCTATTTGTTTATAGGTGCTTTCGTGACTTGCTTTCGTTGCGCTTTCGTTGCTTTGCTACGGATTCATATTCGTTTGGTAGGACCTCTTATCTCTTTACTTCTCTTTAATGCTTTCAAATGCCATGAGAAGTAGGAATAGTTGATGCCATGATAAGTAGGATTGCATGGAAAGCCCTCAAGTGAGGCCATGATTGTGCTTGTTTGATATTGTGCAGAAGACCTCTAAGGAGGCAATTGACGGAAGGCAGGGTTCGCAATCAACCCCCGTTATTCTAGTTGAATCGTTCTTAGCTCTCATTACATGATTGAAGCTATGAACATTACCTACTCCTGTTATCGAGTCAGTCAAGTGGAAGATAGGGTTCGCAACCAACCCCCACGCTTTGTCTTTAGCTCGCATTGACCAATGTTGATGCTTATGTGATCTGATTCACATCTTCCTTTTTCTTATTTTGCTCTCCATGGTTCTCGATACCATTGGGTGAGTACCCCTATTTCCCACAGCTAGCTTGTTTGCCTTGGTTGATATGACCCCTTGGCCAAAGCTTCCCCTTTTTTACTTTGATTGTTTGACATGACTGTTTATTGACACTGTTTACTCTTTCATTGCTTTTAGTTCATTTTGTGATTGATTCATCCTGTGTTTACTTGTCTGATGACGTGATCCCTTAGGATTCCTCGCTCCACTTAATTTTGGATTAAGGCGGAGGTAGGAGAGACATTAGGATAACAATCTATGCATGATAATAGTAGGTAGAATCTTCCCCTCTAAACCTCACTTAACCTTAGGATCATCCATGCATGCTAACATTAGGATTGAGTCTTAGTCTCCCCCATTAGAGTTTACCTTTACTCCTCCTTTTGAGTCTCTCTTTCTCCTCTTATAATAAAAGTAAAAAACACTTAATAAAGGCATAACAAATATTGTATTTAGGCCTTTCATGGGGGAACAAGGAGGTGAGGGGTCTTCTCTCATTTCTTTGGGAATGTTTAGTGTACGTCCCGTCTTGGGTCGATATGCTAGGCATTCGATCCTATATGAGGGACTTAAATACAATATGTGTTGCAAAACACCAAATAAACAAAACACTTCTTAAAAGACAAAAACAAACAAATTCTTTCCTCATCTCCTTCATTCTATTCCTTAAGGATGCGTCATGTCCGTTCTACCGCAAACAGGTAACGCCTAAGTCTCCCTACAGCGAGCTGCAACCCCTAACTGCTGGAACGCGAACGTTGACGTATTCCACTAAAAAACACAAACAAGCCACCCTTAGTGAGGGGAACTACGTCGCTCTGATTCTCATGCTCCCGATGAGATACGTAGGCAGTGGGGTAGGGCCCATGTGAGCACTTTTTTTATTTTCCCTACATTTGATTCTTGTTCTTTCTTTCTTTCTTTTCTTTTTTCCTGTTCCTTTTCCTTTCCAGTAGCAGCGAAGCTCCATTTTTCTGCACCCTTTGAACGAGACAAGCAAGCGTGGATCCCATCAGGTACGATGGACGCGTGGGGGTGCTAATACCTTCCTCTCGCGTAACCAACTCCCGAACCCAGTTCTCTTGGTCGTAAGACCATGCTCTTTCCTTTCCCTTTAGGTTTACGCAGTGTTTCCTTTCCCTCTCTTGGGATAAATACACATTGCTGGCGACTCTGTTTCGGTGCCACTTTCGCGTTTGTACTTGGATGAAAATCCCGGGAGCGACAATAACTCCTTGCTCAAGTTGAATTAATGGGAGTTCTTGTATTCTTTGGAAAGCTTGTATATCATACTTCAACTTTGGTGCTTATATTTGGTCTTGATTCATCTTGGATCATAATGAAAAATAACCCCAAAGTTGGACAAAACAGGAGACAAATTCTGCCTAAAAAATTCTGAGTGTCAAAGTTCAAAATCTTATGAAACCCTAACTTTAATGCTTCATATCCCAAAATCCAAGCATTTTTTGGGGTACCTCTGCTTTACAATCTTGTTGTATGTAAGAAGAACTATCATTTGAGATTTGGATGGAATAAAATGGTTGCTTGGATCACAAGTTATGGCCTTGTAAAGTTGGGTAAAAACCATTATTTTCCATAACTTCGTGAAATTTCAGGTTTCTCAAGGTTGCCCTTTTTGCAAGTAACCTCACTTTTCTTAATTTTTCATGATTGATCTTGATCCAAATCACAAGTTAATATGGTTCTTGACTTAAAGAGGCCATGTTTGCCAAAAATATTCCAAAAGTAAAACTTGGTTTTGATCACAGTTGACTTTTTGTATCAGATGAAACTTGAACTTTGTGATCCTTTATGAAATCAAGTCATTGGGATAAATTGAACCTAATGGATGGATTCCAAAGGTATTTTTGAGTGTCTTGAATCATTTCCCAAGGTTTGAGATCATGCTTTGCTCAAAAGTCAAAGGTATGGTTGTCTTTTTCTCAGAAACCCTAGTTTGTGGTCCAGATGAATTTGAATCCTTATATTGCTTATGAACCAAGTTATTTGAATCAATATAATCTTGTGAATGGATCAATATGATGTATTTGAGGTCCTTAAAGCATATCTTGAGGTCTTGGCTCATGCCTTGCTCCAAAAGTCAACTTGGGGACTAAATTAAGTCAAAACCCTAATTCCTGATTTTTGATAGATGCATCCCCTGAGGCTATTTTGAAATTATGAATGGACTCATAATGTTCATTTTATCTTCTTGAATCATATATTGAAGTATTGGCTCATGCCCAGATGAAAATTTCTCTCTGGAGGCCTTGGTCGACCAAAACCCTAATTTGGTGACACTTATGATCTTGAGGCTTGATCAACTTGAAATGTTGCATTATTGTGTTAGATTCTTGATGTAGGAGACCTCTTGATCCTTCATGTATATTTGAGAGGCTTGACAAGTTGAGGATCATGTCAATTCTCGATTGATCCTTTTCCTGAATGCTTTGAAAGGGCTCAGAAACCCTAATCCTTGGTTAAGGTGAACACCCAACAATATTTGAAAAGATTGGTAAGGTATGAAAATACATCCATATTGTGGTGATGATTTTCACAATCATGTGAAGTCTTGTGGTAAAAATTTAGGGTATGACAGATGCCCCTATTTAATCTTCATGGACCCGAAGGTGTGAATGATGAAGATATTCAGACGTTCATGGTAAAAGAAGATTAAATATCAAAATACCCAAAATTTTGATTGTGGGGGTGAATGGTAGCTATTTTTGCTTATCCATCTTATTTTACTAAGTAATGTTACTTAGAAAAGGGTAAAACTTCCAATCGATCCTGATTTTCAGCCATGGAACCGGTCTCAGTTTCTTTTGAAATACACCTCCCATCAATCCTGGTCTTCAGCCATGGAACTGGTCTTAGTTTCTTTTTAAATAAACCTCCCCTCGATCCTGGTCTTTAGCCATGGAACTGGTCTCAATTTCTTCTTGTCGAGTTCTTCTCTTGACAAGGAATGTTATTTGTGATGTAATTTGATTTTGAGGTGCTGATGACTTCCTTGAAAGTAGGACAAACTTCTCGGGGAGAGACTGCCATTTGTCGACTTTATTTGGAAATCTTTAAGGGCAAGAACATACTTCTTTGTTTGCCAATTGGTAGAGATTTCTTGGAGGATGTGATGTCCGTATTGCCAAGAGTCTTTTGTTGAGAAGCTTCCGCGGGGGATTTTCTTTAATCCGGGAAATCAAAATATCATCTTCAATGGTAATGAGTGAAGTTCCAAAGGTGTATAACCAAATGTCTTCTTGCCTTTCAGAGGTTCAAGTTATCAAAGTGGTCGAGGACCTATTTCAATCCAGGAATAAACTGGAGAGAGATTGTCTAGACGAGACAATTCCTAACGAGGAAAGAACTCAAACTAGGATTTTATCCTATCCGAGCGTGGAAAAGAAAACTGACAACTCTAATGGAGAGAGAACATTTATCACCTGTAAAGTCCGTATACTTTATGTTTTGATAAATGACATACTTAAAATAATCACAATTATGTATTATCTTTTAAAAGGTTAAGTAATTACTAATCATTATCTATTACTATATATAAAGAGGATAGGGAATTTTGGACTGACCTTAATTTTTTTTCAAATATACCCTCAAGTAACTATTTCTTTTTCCACAAGTATCCTTGCATTGGTACTAATTAAAAGGAGTTGAAAATAGAAATAAAGTGGGAAAAACTATTCCACGCTTATACAAATAAATACAAACATAGTGGAACCACTAGCTCAATGGTTATAAATTAATTAACTTCCTCTTATTATTTAAGCCAACTAAAAAAGGAGAGAAGCACAAGGAATAAGAAAGAAACTAAGCGACACACACTCATCATAAAGAAAATAAATATTTTCTTCTTTTTATCTAACCCAAGAGGATTTGTTTATTCCAATAGAATAATAATTGGAGAACATAAGGCAATGTTATCATGATATTACTAAGGTATGACTTTCAATTCTCCATTTTTTTGGATTTTCTACACATTATTTTAGCATGTAAATTAATTAAAGTTATTTTTAATGATAGGATTTAAAAATTTGTTCTGTTGATCAAGAATGAATAAATTTGAAAATAATGGTAGTTGAATATTCCTTTGTGTGTTTTTATTTTATTTTATTTAAAATGAGAAAAATGGTCATTTGATGATTTTATACATCAATTGATTGTTTCAATTACATCCTTAATTTTTTTAGAAAATGTTTATCAATTTTTCATCAAATTTTTCTATGACTCTGGTTATAGTAGAGAGAAGTATTATAAACTATATGGCAAAGGATTAGTCTAAACATCTACTATAACAATAAATTACAAAGAAGGTTCAAGTTTTTAGCCGGTACTTTTAAAGACAGTTTATCCATAACAATTAAGTATTACCCTTTTGTGTTCAATTTAAGTTTTTTTTAACTCTTACTCGACACACATGAAAGAGATAAATTGCATAATTTTTATATGTATTTTTTTTTTAATTTCAATTTTCAATCACTCAAACCAAAATAAAGCATAAAAAAATTATAAAAAATAATTTGATGATAATTTGTCATCCGTAACAACAACACAATTTATCGAAGAAATTGAGTTACAGAGAGAAGGATGAAATAGAGGAGAAAGAGGAAATGACTTTGGATATTCAAGGACATTTAGTAGTGAAAGAGAGATGGAAGAGGGATTAAAAAAACTCTGCAATGTTTTTTTCTCTTGTATTTCAACATAGCTTCTTTATCTAAATAATATTCATTGTTTCTTTTGTATTAATAATATTTTGTTTTTGGTTTATTCTATATTGGGGAGACATATCTTTATCCATCAGAGGCGAGCATGACAGATTACAGGATCAATGAGATGTTGCAACGGTACCCTTGACACTTTGTTTGACTAAGACTATTAGAGTTCATGAATATGATAGAAGGACTAATATTTTTAGAGTTAAATATACAACCCCCCCCCCCCTGCAATGTTAGCGAGTTTTCAATTTAGCCCCTGTAAAATTTTTATTTTAAACAGCCCTCTTAATATCCAGATTCCCTCACTTAGGCCCCTGATTGCCACATTGCAACGAAGATTCTTTCCTATTGCTTGTGTGGCAGTTCACGGGGCATTTTTACTATTTTTTTTAATATTTTGTTATTTTTGTAATTTTTTTAATTTTTTTTTTGTTTTTTTTTTAATTTTTTTTGTTTTTTTTTTAATATTTTTAAAATTTTTAAAATTTTTAGTTTTTTTTTTAATTTATTTTTTTCATGGGGGTTTGTATATTTAACCCTTAAAATAACAAGGACTAAAATAGTGAAAAAAAATGAATACTTCAGTTTTTCTAAAAAGATAGATGCGCATTGTTATTTCTCTTCTTTTGTACTTCTGTGTAATTAATACTATTATCTATGTATTATAATTATTTAAAATAATTTTGTTTCGAAAAAAGACTTAAATTATTCAGAAAATTGAATAGTGCAATACTGCACATGTATTGGAAATTGGAATTGATATCTTTGACGAAAAACACTTCAGAAAACAAAGCTATTTAATTTGATAAATTGTAAAATATTAAAAAAAAATTTATAAAACCGATTATATTATCTCAAATCTCAAAGTTACCAGATGGAAGCAAAGAAAGTTCCAGATGTGGTACTAAATTCAGGAAAAAAGATGCCATTGATAGGATATGGAACAACGACTCCTCCTCCTCCAATAGCTTTGATTGATGCTATTGACATTGGCTACAGACATTTTGATACTACTTTTTTGTATAATACTGAATAACTTCTAGGCCAAGCTGTGTCAAAAGCTTTAGAGGAAGGCCTCGTTAAAAATCGCGATGAATTATTCATTACTTCAAAGTTATGGTGTACTGATGCTCACCATGACCTTGTTCTCCTAGCTCTCAAAACCACCCTCAAGAAAGCATAATTCTCTTAACCTTTTTTTCCTATTTTAAGATTGTTAGCGATATTTGGTTTTAGCCTGTGTAATTTTTTTAAAACGAAAAAACGAAAAAAAAATTAGGTCCAAAAACGAAAAATAAAAAAAATAAAAAAATAAAATAAAAACAAAAAAAAAATTAAAAAAAATTATAAAAAAACAAAAAAAAACCAAAAAAAAAAAATAAAAAAAAAAATAAGAAAAAAAAATTAAAAAAAATTAAAAATTAAAAAATTAAAAAAATAATAAAATAATAAAAAATATTAAAAATGGCACGTGGACTGCCACGCAAGCAATAGGAAAGAATCTTTGTTACAATGTGGCAATCAGAGGCCTAAGTGAGGGAATCTAATTAAGATGAGGGGGTTTTTTTAAAAAAAACTTTGTCAGGGGCTAAAATGAAAACTAGCTAACATTGCAAGGGGGGTTGTATATTTAACCCATGTTTTTATAGTGTTATAGACAAACAAGTCTATATGTACAGATAATTTCTTATATTTCTCAACCATGCAGTTTTACATGCATTGGAACAAAGGAACAAGTACATTGTGATGTCTAAAGATATTTATAAATGTTTTTAATCTCTACCATCTTTTATGTAATACCCCGTATTATTTAAATGCTCAATTGAATATCAGATGAGATCAGATAAGTATCTATGTACTCTATCATTGGTAAATTGGATTAATGGAACCCTCTAAGTACTTTAAGTATCGATATTTGGGATCAATAGAGCAACTAATAAACTCTGAAGAGATCAATTATTTTATTCAAGAGACGGATTAATATTTACTAATTCAAGAAAGTATTTTAAGGTAACTCTAATAATTGATCAATTGGGTTGAGACGATAGAATATCAATTGGAGATATTTTACTTTATTGGATTATATTATATAATAATGGTATTATATATATATATATATATATATATATATATATATATATATATATATATATATATATATATATTGTTAGAAAGAAAAAGAGAAAGATAGTAGGAAGAGAAGAAGAAGAGGAAAAGAGAGAGAGTGGAGAAAGAGGGAAGGACACCCATGGATCATCATCGACATCTTCTTCAAACTCCTCTTCGATTATCAGGTGGGTTCTAGTTAGAGACTTAAGTGCTAGAATTTTGAGTTGTTTAGAACTTAGGTTAGAAATTGAGAGAAAATGAATAATTGTGTGGAATCGATGTTTCTAACGGATAAAACGTGAAATAAACCGCGAAATATAGTCGGGTTATATGTGGAAATAATCGGTAATACTTGTTGTTACGTTCCAATATGTTTTGATGAAGTTTGGTTGGGTTTTATACCATAAAAACAGAGTTTTCCAGCTTCTGTGACAGTGGTAATCGATTACCCTATATTGGTAATCGATTACTCATGAGAAAATGGACGTTTCTGGGCTATTTTTGAGCAAGTAATCGATTACCCAAAAGTGAGTAATCGATTACCACTGCTATTGACGGAAAAATGAAAATTGAAACGGGCGTAACTTTTAAACCGTAAGTCCGTTTTGGTCCCCGTTCGAAGCGTTGGGAAGCTAATTTTATTCTCTTTATGATAGTGGAATAGGAACATATGTTTATGCCTTGGATTGATAAGATAAATATGGAAATGTAATGTATGTAGTTTGGTTTCCACCGAAACTCAAGAATCGGGAATCCGATTGATACGAGTCCAAAGCCTTTGGAAGGATGATCCAATAAGGCAGTGAATGGTAGTGTGAAACCATGAGTTAACCAAGGATGCTTGGTAGGAGTTAGTGGTGGCTTGTGTGCCTTAAAATGTGTGTGAACTACTATGTGAAAAATGATGTTTTATGTGATGTGTGATATATATGTGCTTACTTGTAATATTTGTGTTATACCATGTCTATCTAACTATTGTTAAGTATGAATGAGAAATATGCATGTTAATGTAAAATGAAATAGGAAGAGTGAGGAAAACATCAACTTTGACAATAAGAAAACCTAGGACGAACTAGAAATTGTAGACAACTCTAGATGGCGATGCTCGGGCGCGTGTTGTTGGAAGATACATCCTTGCCGAGTATTGGCCCAGTTGAGAGTGAAACACTAGTATGGAACATGTGGTTAACTTTGTGGCCTTAAGGTATTATAGCCTTGTGATTGTCGAATACAATCGTATTTTTTTATGTGATCATGTAATCGTAACCGGTTTATCTTGAGTGTAGTTTCATGAGTCTCGGACTCCTCTGAAATGGATGCACAACTACTTGGCAGGTTTGATTCCCCGTGTTGTACGAATGGTGCCCATGGAGCGTATGCTTGTGACGGTAAAAGGCCCGTGTGAAGTCACGGTTCATAACGGTAAAAGGCCCGTAGAACCCGAATCCATTCGTATGTCAAGTAGATTGCAAGGATCCATGACCCGGATTGACTTCTAGACGTAGAAGAGGCCGGGAATAGGGGATACCTTGGCATGGTTGTCGATTAGTGATACTTTTGAGTTGATGAACTCATGGCATGTTTCCATATAGTGTGAGATTATAAAGTGTGAACTCAAGAGTCCTTCCCTTTCCCCGGACTTGAGTTAGGATTGTTAGAACCGTAAATAATCTGAGAGAATCCATAAGATAGGGAACTCACTGAGATTTGATGTATCTCACCCCACTATAGTTGCTATATTTCAGGTAATTGCAGGTTGATTTACAAGTGGAGCTATGCTTGGATGTTTCAAGAGAAGCTTAGTTAAGCTTATTTTCGCTGTGTATAATTATTGTTCTTGTACAATGAGGAATATTGTATAATGTTCTTAGTTTTTATTATTTTTGGCTAGTTTCCATGACTTGTGCCATGTGTTGTATTTATGTTTAGAAATGGACAAGTATGTGAACTATGCCATTAGGCACTTTTGATGTGTCAGTACCAAATAAAATGCTTGTATGGTATTATTCTAGGTATATATTATACAGGGCATTACAGTTGGTATCAGAGCAGGTCGTATCCTCGACCTAGCCTTGAAACATCATAAGTAAATCTATTCCTGCCTCTTAAGTGTGTCTTGCCATCATGAAACTTAATATCATACTATGTAGTGTTGGGCCTGATCAACCTAATACTATGTATGTGATAGGTAGAATCATGGTTGAGCGACCGCGAGGAATCCGAAGTGTTGTTGGAAGATACATCCTTGCCGAGTATTGGCCTAGTTGAGAGTGAAACACTAGTATGGAACATGTGGTTAACTTTGTGGCCTTAAGGCATTATAGCCTTGTGATTGTCGAATACAATCGTATTTTTGTATGTGATCATGTAATCGTAACTGGTTTATCTTGAGTGTAGTTTCATGAGTCTCGGACTCCTCTGAAATAGATGCACAACTACTTGGCAGGTTTGATTCCCCGTGCTGTACGAATGGCGCCCATGGAGCGTATGCTTGTGATGGTAAAAGGCCCGTGTAAAGTGACGGTTCATAACGGTAAAAGGCCCGTAGAACCCGAATCCATTCGTATGTCAAGTAGATTCCAAGGATCCATGACCCGGATCGACTTCTAGACGTAGAAGAGGCCGGGAATAGGGGATACCTTGGCATGGTTATCGATTAGTGATACTTTTGAGTTGATGAACTCATGGCATGTTTCCATATAGTGTGAGATTATAACGTGTGAACTCAAGAGTCCTTCCCTTTCCCCGGACTTGAGTTAGGATTGTTAGAACCGTAAAGAATCTGAGAGAATCCATAAGATAGGGAACTCACTGAGATTTGATGTATCTCACCCCACTATAGTTGTTATATTTCAGGTAATTGCAGGTTGATTTACAAGTGGAGCTATGCTTGGATGTTTCAAGAGAAGCTTAGTTAAGCTTATTTCCGCTGTGTATAATTATTGTTCTTGTACAATGAGGAATATTGTATAATGTTCTTAGTTTTTATTATTTTTGGCTAGTTTCCATGACTTGTGCCATGTGTTGTATTTATGTTTAGAAATGGACAAGTATGTGAACTATGCCATTAGGCACTTTTGATGTGTCAGTACCAAATAAAAGGCTTGTATGGTATTATTCTAGGTATATATTATACAGGGCATTACATTTTATCAATTGTTAATTTAAACACGTTGTTCTATTATAATAGTTTCGAATCCAATTTATCATAGCTTCTAATCCTATTAATTATTTATAAGAAAAACATGCTGGATGAATTATTTAAAATAAAAAACATCTTCGGGGAATACCGAGTTCGATTCCTGGTGGGAACAATACTTGGCCAGTGTCAGTACCTCTCGGCACGAGCTCTGGATTACTAGGGCCCCTTTCCCCTAGGAACCAGAGTGCGAAAAGCAAAAAAAAAAATTAAATAAAAAAACATCTTTCATAAATTTTAATTATCATTGTTAAATTGGTATGCATAATCTTTTTTGTTAATCTATATCTTAACCATAAATATAGGGAATATGAGTTTTTATTAATCTATATCTTAAATCATTTTTTACTCATCTCTTAACTTCTTTCTTCATATTTTTTCTTGATTTTTTTAATCTAATTTCATATGCTATGACTTTTGATAATTGAACAAAATTAAATATTTCCTGCTCCCTTAGAAGAAACAATGATTCTTTTGGTTAAATTATGATGCCTTTTTTCTTTTACTTATGATACTAATTTAGTCATCATTCTCTATTTTATCCATAATTCGATGTCACAAGTAATGTTTGCTAATTCCACATATCTCAACATTTGAATAAAAAGGCAAGGCTTTATTTCTTTTGCTGAAAAATATTTTACTGATTAGAAAGCTTAATGAGAAAGATAGAGATAGATAGATAAATAGATAGATATAAAGAGAGATATTAGAAAGAGAATTAAAAAGTTTATTATACACATAGTTTATATTAAAATCAAAATTAAATAAAAAATACCGGTTTATATTTTAACGCGTGTGCACACTACAAAAAGCGGACAAACGAGCACGGGAGTACCCGTTTGGACGCTAGTTTATATAAGTACAAATTAAGAATCTCAAAATTCTCAATTCATAGGATATTAGAACAGGAATAGGGAGTATATTCCTGTAAGCTAGTTTCTACATAACCCGTACCAAAAAATATGACTGTTGCTTACTCCTTATAGGGGATAACAAAGAAAACAAACAACTTTAACCATGTAAGGCTTAAAGTAGGAGAAGACTAAAATTCAAGTTCAAAAGATGGCTAACAAAGCAAGAAAATTTTGAGGGGCTCTGTGTCCAGCCATGAACATAAGCAACATTGGCCACTATAGCAGTAGCCACAGTAATGATGCAAAATAGAGAAAACAATCAAAATAGAGAATGAAATCCAAAGTTGTAAGAAAGGTTGTAATAATGTATAATGTGTGGAAGATAATAAGAAGAATTAGGAACAGTTGCACTAACATCATAGATTGCAATTTGGAATAATGAAACAGTTAGTAGAACAACAGATTGAGGAAGCAACATCATCTGCAAAATATTAAGGAAAGATGTTCAACGATACTTACACTATTCAGAAAACACTTCATTAACTTTGGGTTACGTCATTGGATTTTTACTGGCTTCCAAATTTGTAGCCTCCATACATCAATAAGAAGAGCCGAATACGCGGAATAAATTTCTGCCCAAAATATGATACAAAGTAGTAGCACGTAGGGAAAATCATAATTCTAGAGACAATTAAACTGTGGCATTAGTTTGTATCACAGACCTGTTACAACCAGTTGTTACCCGTAGTCCATCGCCCCTCAGACATCAATCGAACTTATAAAAAATTAAATAGTTTTCATATACATCACAAATCTGGCAAGTTCAAACAATAACATACTTAGTTACAACACAAATTTAGCAAACTCCACTTACTTGCGTCTCAGTTGATGGCCATAATGTAAATCTCAAGCTCAGATCATATAGGAGAATCTAATTATCGTCAATCAAACTAATGGAACCACGATGGAATCAAAAGAATAAATTTCAATATAATTTAGTACGGTTATAATCAAATAGAGTACAAGTTGTTGCATCACATTACCTTATAAAGACGGTTATAATCAAAGGGGGCACGCTATGTCTGTATGGTCGCATCATCCAATTTGTCGACCATCTGAAAAAAGGAAAAAACATTAATATAATTATAGATTGAATTATATATTCAAACACTACAGTGTGAGGAATAAATAATACAAGACTACCAATGTTTAAAGCCAACTGGAGTTACAAAGTTACTAATCCATCTCATTCAAATCAATTCAATGTGTCCATTTTAGAAGGATCTTGTAATTTCGTGTTTTACGCTTAAGACAATCAACAATGACAAAAAATTCAACAAAAGACAAGTATAGGCTAGTTTACTTGCTAGCTTCACTGCACCTAATGTATTTTCGTATTAGTATTGTCAATAGCATACACAAACATTTAATCAAACATCTACCATTCATAGAATTTTATCACAAACAAACCGAGTGCCTCAACCTTCAAAGTTCAGCTTTCTAATTTAAAAATTAAATGAGAGAATAAAAATAATGAAAAACAACTTGTCTCTTTATTATACTATGTAAACAATTACTACGAATGCTATCTCCAAAGTACCACTTCTTTTCTTAGGTCCACTTTTTTTCCACAGATCTGTTCAACTGTTAAGACATAAAAAAAATGGTTAGCCATTAAGATGTTTATATTCGTGCGCAAAACAGAAAGACGAGCAGCAAGAAGAATTTAAATGTTGTTTTAACATACATTAAATTCAAATGTTAGTCAGGTAAAAGCAATAAGAAGCTTACTGCCTCTTCAGTCCAAATTTTGAGTTCTTACTGCCATTTCCACTCCAGCCCTAACCTTCAATGTTCTATAGATTGAAAGTAATAAATCCAAAATCCAAAATCCAAAAATCAAGATCCAAAAAAATGCCTTCAATGCTTCAAAATTTAAGATCCCTAACTTGCAAAATCCAAATGATGAAGAAGGTGGTTGGATCTTAAAAACTATGCATCGATACAAAACAACAAACCAATGAGGGTACATAAGCTCAAAGCAATCCAACACTATTATGACTGAAGTAATATGAAAATGGCTAACATTGACTATAGGAACAACAATCAGTGGTCCAAACCTTCCCTTCATGCGAGCAACAAATCCATGAACCTACTTCACAATCCCCTCAACCTATTTCTACAACAATCTTCACCAAATAGAAATAATCATCAAACGAAAATAAAAAATTATGATTAAAGATAGAAGCTAACAAAAACTCGAGAGAGAAATTTTTGTGTTTCTCACAGTTTGTCGGCGAGGTTACGGAGCATGCCATCCAACATCACGATCGTGAGAATCAGTGGGAAACAAAAATTTCAACCAAACATAAAAACATAAGGGACCCAAACACATTTTTTGGTTAGGTTTCAACAAAAGATGCTCAGATTCACCTTTTCTCAAACAATAGAGGAAGTTTGCAAAGGCTGCGTCAACAGTATATATGCATTGAAACCAGAAGATTTCACACAGACACTAAGCCACCATGCCTAGATACAAATCCTCACCCATGTTTGATTCAGTTGTTCAAAACATCACAGCCATTCATTGAGATCTATCATTGGCTACCACAACAACAGTGAGACAACAACTCTCAAAACAGATACATACCTTGATAGAAAAAAGAGAGAAAGACGAGGAGCAAGTCATAGAGAAGAGGATACTATGATTTGAAATCGAAAACACAGAGAAGGACAAGCGAGAGTGATAGAGAAGAATATCAGAAAATGATTTCAGTTTTTCATTTAGGAGAGAGAAATGAGTGAGGTCCAGCTACACAGTTTGCATTGGAACCCAATATTAGTTGAAATGGTACAACCAGGTAGTTTGTTTGAAACTAATGTGTGTTGAGATAATATATTTTGGTTACAAAAAGTAATTAGAAAAAGTAATGTGTGTTGAAACTATATTGCAAAAGCATTAGAAAAAGTAATTTGGTTACAAAAAGTAATATTTAGACACAAAAAGCCCTTCATTTGATGTGGTGGCATTTTTTAAGACAAGGGTAGGTAAGGGTTTTCCAGAGCCCTTAATTTTCTTATATTATAGATAATTTTGTTAATCGGTATCTAAATTTAAAATTTTCAAATTATTAATGATGTTTTAGTCTTTTTCCAAAGCTTCATAGTTTAATTTCGTTCAACAAGTGTCACATTTATAAGTAGGTACTTTATAGTTTTATTGTAACTTAATTTATTAAAAATTGCTTTGTATTCTTGTGCAAAATTGTGTTCATTTCAATTTATAGGACTTGTAGCATTAAATTATATGTGGGAGATCAAGGTTCTATCGAACATCTTGTTATTCGGGTGGAGATTCATCCTTAATAGGATTCCCACTAAAGATCCATTCCTAACCCTCAATGTTCTATAGATTGAAAGAAATAGATCAAAAATCCAAAATCCAAAAATCAAGATCCAAAAAAATGCCTTCAATGCTTCAAAGTTTAAGATCCCTAACCTGCAAAATCCAAATGATGAAGAAGATGGTTGGGTCTTAAAAACTATGCATTGATACAAAACCACAAACCAATGAGGGTACACAAGCTCAAAGCAATCCAACACTATTATGACTGAAGTAATATGAAAATGGCCAACGATGACTATAGGAACAACAATCAGTGATCCAAACCTTCCCTTCATGCGAGCAACAATTCCATGAACCTACTTCATAATCCCCTCAACCTATTTCTACAACAATCTTCACCAAATAGAAATAATCATCAAATGAAAATAAAAAATTTATGATTAAAGATAGAAGCGAACAAAAACTCGAGAGAGAAATTTTTGTGTTTCTCACAGTTTGTCGGCGAGGTTACGGAGATGCCATCCAACATCACGACCGTGAGAATCAGTGGGAAACAAAAATTTCAATCAAACATAAAAACATAAGGGACCCAAACACATTTTATGGTTAGGTTTCAACAAAAGATGCCCAGATTCAAGTTTTCTCAAACAATAGATGAAGTTTGCAAAGGCTACGTCAACAGTATATGTGCATTGAACCCAGAAGATTTCACACAGACACTAAGCCACCATGCCTAGGTACAAATCCTCACTCATGTTTGATTCAGTTGTTCAAAACATCACTGCCTTTCATTGAGATCTATCATTGGCTACCACAACAACAATGAGACAACAACTCTCAAAATAGATACATACCTTGATAGAAAAAAGAGAGAAAGACGAGGAGCAAGTCATAGAGAAGAGGATACTATGATTTGAAATCGAAAACACAGAGAAGGACAAGCGAGATTGATAGAGAAGAATATCAGAAAATGATTTCAGCTTTTCATTTAGGAGAGAGAAATGACTGGGGTCCAGCTACACAATTTGCATTGGAACCCAATATTAGTTGAAATGGTACAACCAGGTAGTTTGGTTGAAACTAATGTGTGTTGAGATAATATATTTTGGTTACATAAAGTAATTAGAAAAAGTAATGTGTGTTGAAACTATATTGCAAAAGCATTAGAAAAAGTAATTTGGTTACAAAAAGTAATATTTAGACACAAAAAGCCCTTCATTTGATGTGGTGGTATTTTTTAAGACAAGGGTAGTTAAGGGTTTTCCAGAGCCCTTAATTTTCTTATATTATAGGTAATTTTGTTAATCGGTATCTAAATTTTAAATTTTCAAATTATTAATGATGTTTGATTCTTTTTCCAAAGCTTCATAGTTTAATTTCGTTCAACAAGTGTCACATTTATAAGTAGGTACTTTATAGTTTTATTGTAACTTAATTTATTAAAAATTGCTTTGTATTCTTGTGCAAAATTGTGTTCATTTCAATTTATAGGACTTGTTGCATTAAATTATATGTGGGAGATCAAGGTTCTATCGGACATCTTGTTATTCGGGTGGAGATTCATCCTTAATAGGATTCCCACTAAAGATCCAGCCATAACCTTCAATGTTCTATAGATTGAAAGTAATAGATCAAAAATCCAAAATCCAAAAATCAAGATCCAAAAAAATGCCTTCAATGCTTCAAAATTTAAGATCCCTAACCTGCAAAATCCAAATGATGAAGAAGGTGGTTGGGTCTTAAAAACTATGCATTGATACAAAACCACAAACCAATGAGGGTACACAAGCTCAAAGCAATCCAACACTATTATGACTGAGGTAATATGAAAATGGCTAACATTGACTATAGGAACAACAGTCAGTGGTCCAAACCTTCCCTTCATGCGAGCAATAATTCCATGAACCTACTTCACAATCCCCTCAACCTATTTCTACAACAATCTTCACCAAATAGAAATAATCATCAAACGAAAATAAGAAAATTATGATTAAAGATAGAAGAGAACAAAAACTCGAGAGAGAAATTTTTGTGTTTCTCACAGTTTGTCGGCGAGGTTACGGAGATGCCATCCAACATCGCGATCGTGAGAATCAGTGGGAAACAAAAATTTCAATCAAACATAAAAACATAAGGGACCCAAACACATTTTTTGGTTAGGTTTCAACAAAAGATGCCCAGATTCAACTTTTCTCAAACAATAGATGAAGTTTGCAAAGGCTGCGTCAACAGTATATGTGCATTGAACCCAGAAGATTTCACACAGACATTAAGCCACCATGCCTAGGTACAAATCCTCATTCATGTTTGATTCAGTTGTTCAAAACATCACTGCCTTTCATTGAGATCTATCATTGGCTACCACAACAACAGTGAGACAACAACTCTCAAAACAGATACATACCTTGATATAAAAAAGAGAGAAAGACGAGGAGCAAGTCATAGAGAAGAGGATACTATGATTTGAAATCGAAAACACAGAGAAGGACAAGCGAGAGTGATAGAGAAGAATATCAGAAAATGATTTCAGCTTTTCATTTAGGAGAGAGAAATGACTGAGGTCCAGCTGCACAGTTTGCATTGGAACCCAATATTAGTTAAAATGGTACAACCAGGTAGTTTGGTTGAAACTAATGTGTGTTGAGATAATATATTTTGGTTACATAAAGTAATTAGAAAAAGTAATGTGTGTTGAAACTATATTGCGAAAGCATTAGAAAAAGTAATTTGGTTACAAAAAGTAATATTTAGACACAAAAAGCCCTTCATTTGTTATGGTGGCATTTTTTAAGACAAGGGTAGTTAAGGGTTTTCCAGAGCCCTTAATTTTCTTATATTATAGATAATTTTGTTAATCGGTATCTAAATTTAAAATTTTCAAATTATTAATGATGTTTGATTCTTTTTCCAAAGCTTCATAGTTTAATTTCGTTCAACAAGTGTCACATTTATAAGTAGGTACTTTATAGTTTTATTGTAACTTAATTTATTAAAAATTGCTTTGTATTCTTGTGCAAAATTGTGTTCATTTCAATTTATAGGACTTGTAGCATTAAATTATATGTGGGAGATCAAGGTTCTACCGGACATCTTGTTATTCGGGTGGAGATTCATCCTTAATAGGATTCCCACTAAAGATCCAGCCATAACCTTCAATGTTCTATAGATTGAAAGTAATAGATCAAAAATCCAAAATCCAAAAATCAAGATCCAAAAAAATGCCTTCAATGCTTCAAAATTTAAGATCCCTAACCTGCAAAATCCAAATGATGAAGAAGGTGGTTGGGTCTTAAAAACTATGCATTGATACAAAACCACAAACCAATGAGGGTACACAAGCTCAAAGCAATCCAACACTATTATGACTGAGGTAATATGAAAATGGCTAACATTGACTATAGGAACAACAGTCAGTGGTCCAAACCTTCCCTTCATGCGAGCAATAATTCCATGAACCTACTTCACAATCCCCTCAACCTATTTCTACAACAATCTTCACCAAATAGAAATAATCATCAAACGAAAATAAGAAAATTATGATTAAAGATAGAAGTGAACAAAAACTCGAGAGAGAAATTTTTGTGTTTCTCACAGTTTGTCGGCGAGGTTACGGAGATGCCATCCAACATCGCGATCGTGAGAATCAGTGGGAAACAAAAATTTCAATCAAACATAAAAACATAAGGGACCCAAACACATTTTTTGGTTAGGTTTCAACAAAAGATGCCCAGATTCAACTTTTCTCAAACAATAGATGAAGTTTGCAAAGGCTGCGTCAACAGTATATGTGCATTGAACCCAGAAGATTTCACACAAACATTAAGCCACCATGCCTAGGTACAAATCCTCATTCATGTTTGATTCAGTTGTTCAAAACATCACTGCCTTTCATTGAGATCTATCATTGGCTACCACAACAACAGTGAGACAACAACTCTCAAAACAGATACATACCTTGATATAAAAAAGAGAGAAAGACGAGGAGCAAGTCATAGAGAAGAGGATACTATGATTTGAAATCGAAAACACAGAGAAGGACAAGCGAGAGTGATAGAGAAGAATATCAGAAAATGATTTCAGCTTTTCATTTAGGAGAGAGAAATGACTGAGGTCCAGCTGCACAGTTTGCATTGGAACCCAATATTAGTTAAAATGGTACAACCAGGTAGTTTGGTTGAAACTAATGTGTGTTGAGATAATATATTTTGGTTACATAAAGTAATTAGAAAAAGTAATGAGTGTTGAAACTATATTGCGAAAGCATTAGAAAAAGTAATTTGGTTACAAAAAGTAATATTTAGACACAAAAAGCCCTTCATTTGATGTGGTGGCATTTTTTAAGACAAGGGTAGTTAAGGGTTTTCCAGAGCCTTTAATTTTCTTATATTATAGATAATTTTGTTAATCGGTATCTAAATTTAAAATTTTCAAATTATTAATGATGTTTGATTCTTTTTCCAAAGCTTCATAGTTTAATTTCGTTCAACAAGTGTCACATTTATAAGTAGGTACTTTATAGTTTTATTTTAACTTAATTTATTAAAAATTGCTTTGTATTCTTGTGCAAAATTGTGTTCATTTCAATTTATAGGACTTGTAGCATTAAATTATATGCGGGAGATCAAGGTTCTATCGGACATCTTGTTATTCGGGTGGAGATTCATCCTTAATAGGATTCCCACTAAAGATCCAGCCATAACCTTCAATGTTCTATAGATTGAAAGTAATAGATCAAAAATCCAAAATCCAAAAATCAAGATCCAAAAAAATGCCTTCAATGCTTCAAAATTTAAGATCCCTAACCTGCAAAATCCAAATGATGGAGAAGGTGGTTGGGTCTTAAAAACTATGCATTGATACAAAACCACAAACCAATGAGGGTACACAAGCTCAAAGCAATCCAACACTATTATGACTGAAGTAATATGAAAATGGCTAACATTGACTATAGGAACAACAGTCAGTGGTCCAAACCTTCCCTTCATGCGAGCAACAATTCCATAAACCTACTTTACACTCCCCTCAACCTATTTCTACAACAATCTTCACCAAATAGAAATAATCATCAAACGAAAATAAGAAAATTATGATTAAAGATACAAGCGAACAAAAACTTGAGAGAGAAATTTTTGTGTTTCTCACAGTTTGTCGGCGAGGTTACGGAGATGCCATCCAACATCATGATCGTGAGAATCAGTGGGAAACAAAAATTTCAATCAAACATAAAAACATAAGGGACCCAAACACATTTTTTGGTTAGGTTTCAACAAAAGATGCCCAGATTCAACTTTTCTCAAACAATAGATGAAGTTTGCAAAGGCTGCGTCAACAGTATATGTGCATTGAACCCATAAGATTTCACACAGACACTAAGCCACCATGCCTAGGTATAAATCCTCACTCATGTTTGATTCAGTTGTTCAAAACATCACTTCCTTTCATTGAGATCTATCATTGGCTACCACAACAACAGTGAGACAACAACTCTCAAAACAGATACATACCTTGATAGAAAAAAGAGAGAAAGACGAGGAGCAAGTCATAGAGAAGAGGATACTATGATTTGAAATCGAAAACACAGAGAAGGACAAGAGAGATTGATAGAGAAGAATATCAGAAAATGATTTCAGCTTTTCATTTAGGAGAGAGAAATGACTGGGGTCCAGCTACACAGTTTGCATTGGAACCCAATATTAGTTCAAATGGTACAACCAGGTAGTTTGGTTGAAACTAATGTGTGTTGAGATAATATATTTTGGTTACATAAAGTAATTAGAAAAAGTAATGTGTGTTGAAACTATATTGCGAAAGCATTAGAAAAAGTAATTTGGTTACAAAAAGTAATATTTAGACACAAAAAGCCCTTCATTTGATGTGGTGGCATTTTTTAAGACAAGGGTAGTTAAGGGTTTTCCAGAGCCGTTAATTTTCTTATATTATAGATAATTTTGTTAATCGGTATCTAAATTTAAAATTATCAAATTATTAATGATGTTTGATTCTTTTTCCAAAGCTTCATAGTTTAATTTCGTTCAACAAGGGTCACATTTATATGTAGGTACTTTGTAGTTTTATTGTAACTTAATTTATTAAAAATTGCTTTGTATTCTTGTGCAAAATTGTGTTCATTTCAATTTATAGGACTTGTAGCATAAAATTATATGTGGGAGATCAAGGTTCTATCGGACATCTTGTTATTCGGGTGGAGATTCATCCTTAATAGGATTCCCACTAAAGATCCAGCCATAACCTTCAATGTTCTATAGATTGAAAGTAATAGATCAAAAATCCAAAATCCAAAAATCAAGATCCAAAAAAATGCCTTCAATGCTTTAAAATTTAAGATCCCTAACCTGCAAAATCCAAATGATGAAGAAGGTGGTTGGGTCTTAAAAACTATGCATTGATACAAAACCACAAACCAATGAGGGTACACAAGCTCAAAGCAATCCAACACTAGTATGACTGAAGTAATATGAAAATGGCTAACATTGACTATAGGAACAACAGTCAGTGGTCCAAACCTTCCCTTCATGCGAGCAACAATTCCATAAACCTACTTCACAATCCCGTCAACCTATTTCTACCACAATCTTAACCAAATAGAAATAATCATCAAACGAAAATAAGAAAATTATGATTAAAGATAGAAGCGAACAAAACTTGAGAGAGAAATTTTTGTGTTTCTCACATTTTGTCGGCGAGGTTACGGAGATGCCATCCAACATCACGATCGTGAGAATTAGTGGGAAACAAAAATTTCAATCAAACATAAAAACATAAGGGACCCAAACACATTTTTTGGTTAGGTTTCAACAAAAGATGCCCAGATTCAACTTTTCTCAAACGATAGATGAAGTTTGCAAAGGCTGCGTCAACAGTATATGTGCATTGAACCCAGAAGATTTCACACAGACACTAATCCACCATGCCTAGGTACAAATCCTCACTCATGTTTGATTCAGTTGTTCAAAACATCACTGCCTTTCATTGAGATCTATCATTGGCTACCACAACAACAGTGAGACAACAACTCTCAAAACAGATACATACCTTGATAGAAAAAAGAGAGAAAGACGAGGAGCAAGTCATAGATAAAAGGGTACTATGATTTGAAATCAAAAACACAGAGAAGGACAAGCGAGATTGATAGAGAAGAATATCAGAAAATGATTTCAGCTTTTCATTTAGGAGAGAGAAATGACTGAGGTCCAGCTACACAGTTTGCATTGGAACCTAATATTAGTTGAAATGGTACAACCAAGTAGTTTGATTGAAACTAATGTGTGTTGAGATAATATATTTTGGTTACATAAAGTTATTAGAAAAAGTAATGAGTGTTGAAACTATATTGCGAAAGCATTAGAAAAAGTAATTTGGTTACAAAAAGTAATATTTAGACACAAAAAGCCCTTCATTTGATGTGGTGGCATTTTTTAAGACAAGGGTAGTTAAGGGTTTTCCAGAGCCCTTAATTTTCTTATATTATAGATAATTTTGTTAATCGGTATCTAAATTTAAAATTTTCAAATTATTAATGATGTTTGATTCTTTTTCCAAAGCTTCATAGTTTAATTTCGTTCAACAAGTGTCACATTTATAAGTAGGTACTTTATAGTTTTATTTTAACTTAATTTATTAAAAATTGCTTTGTATTCTTGTGCAAAATTGTGTTCATTTCAATTTATAGGACTTATAGCATTAAATTATATGCGGGAGATCAAGGTTCTATCGGACATCTTGTTATTCGGGTGGAGATTCATCCTTAATAGGATTCCCACTAAAGATCCAGCCATAACCTTCAATGTTCTATAGATTGAAAGTAATAGATCAAAAATCCAAAATCCAAAAATCAAGATCAAAAAAATGCCTTCAATGCTTCAAAATTTAAGATCCCTAACCTGCAAAATCCAAATGATGGAGAAGGTGGTTGGGTCTTAAAAACTATGCATTGATACAAAACCACAAACCAATGAGGGTACACAAGCTCAAAGCAATCCAACACTATTATGACTGAAGTAATATGAAAATGGCTAACATTGACTATAGGAACAACAGTCAGTGGTCCAAACCTTCCCTTCATGCGAGCAACAATTCCATAAACCTACTTTACACTCCCCTCAACCTATTTCTACAACAATCTTCACCAAATAGAAATAATCATCAAACGAAAATAAGAAAATTATGATTAAAGATACAAGCGAACAAAAACTTGAGAGAGAAATTTTTGTGTTTCTCACAGTTTGTCGGCGAGGTTACGGAGATGCCATCCAACATCACGATCGTGAGAATCAGTGGGAAACAAAAATTTCAATCAAACATAAAAACATAAGGGACCCAAACACATTTTTTGGTTAGGTTTCAACAAAAGATGCCCAGATTCAACTTTTCTCAAACAATAGATGAAGTTTGCAAAGGCTGCGTCAACAGTATATGTGCATTGAACCCAGAATATTTCACACAGACACTAAGCCACCATGCCTAGGTACAAATCCTCACTCATGTTTGATTCAGTTGTTCAAAACATCACTTCCTTTCATTGAGATCTATCATTGGCTACCACAACAACAGTGAGACAACAACTCTCAAAACAGATACATACCTTGATAGAAAAAAGAGAGAAAGACGAGGAGCAAGTCATAGAGAAGAGGGTACTATGATTTGAAATCGAAAACACAGAGAAGGACAAGAGAGATTGATAGAGAAGAATATCAGAAAATGATTTCAGCTTTTCATTTAGGAGAGAGAAATGACTGGGGTCCAGCTACACAGTTTGCATTGGAACCCAATATTAGTTCAAATGGTACAACCAGGTAGTTTGGTTGAAACTAATGTGTGTTGAGATAATATATTTTGGTTACATAAAGTAATTAGAAAAAGTAATGTGTGTTGAAACTATATTGCGAAAGCATTAGAAAAAGTAATTTGGTTACAAAAAGTAATATTTAGACACAAAAAGCCCTTCATTTGATGTGGTGGCATTTTTTAAGAAAAGGGTAGTTAAGGGTTTTCCAGAGCCGTTAATTTTCTTATATTATAGATAATTTTGGTAATCGGTATCTAAATTTAAAATTATCAAATTATTAATGATGTTTGATTCTTTTTCCAAAGCTTCATAGTTTAATTTCGTTCAACAAGGGTCACATTTATATGTAGGTACTTTATAGTTTTATTGTAACTTAATTTATTAAAAATTGCTTTGTATTCTTGTGCAAAATTGTGTTCATTTCAATTTATAGGACTTGTAGCATTAAATTATATGTGGGAGATCAAGGTTCTATCGGACATCTTGTTATTCGGGTGGAGATTCATCCTTAATAGGATTCCCACTAAAGATGCAGCCATAACCTTCAATGTTCTATAGATTGAAAGTAATAGATCAAAAATCCAAAATCCAAAAATTAAGATCCAAAAAAATGCCTTCAATGCTTCAAAATTTAAGATCCCTAACCTGCAAAATCCAAATGATGAAGAAGGTGGTTGGGTCTTAAAAACTATGCATTGATACAAAACCACAAACCAATGAGGGTACACAAGCTCAAAGCAATCCAACACTAGTATGACTGAAGTAATATGAAAATGGCTAACATTGACTATAGGAACAACAGTCAGTGGTCCAAACCTTCCCTTCATGCGAGCAACAATTCCATAAACCTACTTCACAATCCCCTCAACCTATTTCTACCACAATCTTAACCAAATAGAAATAATCATCAAACGAAAATAAGAAAATTATGATTAAAGATAGAAGCGAACAAAACTTGAGAGAGAAATTTTTGTGTTTCTCACAGTTTGTCGGCGAGGTTACGGAGATGCCATCCAACATCGCGATCGTGAGAATTAGTGGGAAACAAAAATTTCAATCAAACATAAAAACATAAGGGACCCAAACACATTTTTTGGTTAGGTTTCAACAAAAGATGCCCAGATTCAACTTTTCTCAAACGATAGATGAAGTTTGCAAAGGCTGCGTCAACAGTATATGTGCATTGAACCCAGAAGATTTCACACAGACACTAAGCCACCATGCCTAGGTACAAATCCTCACTCATGTTTGATTCAGTTGTTCAAAACATCACTGCCTTTCATTGAGATCTATCATTGGCTACCACAACAACAGTGAGACAACAACTCTCAAAACAGATACATACCTTGATAGAAAAAAGAGAGAAAGACGAGGAGCAAGTCATAGAGAAGAGGATACTATGATTTGAAATCGAAAACACAGAGAAGGACAAGCGAGATTGATAGAGAAGAATATCAGAAAATGATTTTAGCTTTTCATTTAGGAGAGAGAAATGACTGAGGTCCAGCTACACAGTTTGCATTGGAACCCAATATTAGTTGAAATGGTACACCCAGGTAGTTTGGCTGAAACTAATGTGTGTTGAGATAATATATTTTGGTTACATAAAGTAATTAGAAAAAGTAATGTGTGTTGAAACTATATTGCAAAAGCATTAGAAAAAGTAATTTGGTTACAAAAAGTAATATTTAGACACAAAAAGCCCTTCATTTGATGTGGTGGTATTTTTTAAGACAAGGGTAGTTAAGGGTTTTCCAGAGCCCTTAATTTTCTTATATTATAGATAATTTTGTTAATCGGTATCTAAATTTAAAATTTTCAAATTATTAATGATGTTTGATTCTTTTTCTAAAGCTTCATAGTTTAATTTCGTTCAACAAGTGTCACATTTATAAGTTGGTACTTTATAGTTTTATTGTAACTTAATTTATTAAAAATTGCTTTGTATTCTTGTGCAAAATTGTGTTCATTTCAATTTATAGGACTTGTAGCATTAAATTATATGTGGGAGATCAAGGTTCTATCGGACATCTTGTTATTCGGGTGGAGATTCATCCTTAATAGGATTCCCACTAAAGATCCAGCCATAACCTTCAATGTTCTATAGATTGAAAGTAATAGATCAAAAATCCAAAATCCAAAAATCAAGATCCAAAAAAATGCCTTCAATGCTTCAAAATTTAAGATCCCTAACCTGCAAAATCCAAATGATGAAGAAGGTGGTTGGGTCTTAAAAACTATGCATTGATACAAAACCACAAACCAATGAGGGTACACAAGCTCAAAGCAATCCAACACTATTATGACTGAAGTAATATGAAAATGGCTAACATTGACTATAGGAACAACAGTCAGTGGTCCAAACCTTCCCTTCATGCGAGCAACAATTCCATAAACCTACTTAACAATCCCCTCAACCTATTTCTACAACAATCTTCACCAAATAAAAATAATCATCAAACAAAAATAAGAAAATTATGATTAAAGATAGAAGCGAACAAAACTTGAGAGAGAAATTTTTGTGTTTCTCACAGTTTGTCGGCGAGGTTACGGAGATGCCATCCAACATCACGATCGTGAGAATCAGTGGGAAACAAAAATTTCAATCAAACATAAAAACATAAGGGACCCAAACACATTTTTTGGTTAGGTTTCAACATAAGATGCACAGATTCAACTTTTCTCAAATAATAGATGAAGTTTGCAAAGGCTGCGTCAATAGTATATGTGCATTGAACCCAGAAGATTTCACACAGACACTAAGCCACCATGCCTAGGTACAAATCCTCACTCATGTTTGATTCAGTTGTTCAAAACATCACTGCCTTTCATTGAGATCTATCATTGGCTACCACAACAACAGTGAGATAACAACTCTCAAAACAGATACATACCTTGATAGAAAAAAGAGAGAAAGACGAGGAGCAAGTCATAGAGAAGAGGATACTATGATTTGAAATCGAAAACACAGAGAAGGACAAGAGAGATTGATAGAGAAGAATATCAAAAAATGATTTCAGCTTTTCATTTAGGAGAGAGAAATGACTGGGGTCCAGCTACACAGTTTGCATTGGAACCCAATATTAGTTGAAATGGTACAACCAGGTAGTTTGGTTGAAACTAATGTGTGTTGAGATAATATATTTTGGTTACATAAAGTAATTAGAAAAAGTAATGTGTGTTGAAACTATATTGCGAAAGCATTAGAAAAAGTAATTTGGTTACAAAAAGTAATATTTAGACACAAAAAGCCCTTCATTTGATGTGGTGGCATTTTTTAAGACAAGGGTAGTTAAGGGTTTTCCAGAGCCCTTAATTTTCTTATATTATAGATAATTTTGTTAATCGGTATCTAAATTTATAATTTTCAAATTATTAATGATGTTTGATTCTTTTTCCAAAGCTTCATAGTTTAATTTCGTTCAACAAGTGTCACATTTATAAGTTGGTAATTTATAGTTTTATTGTAACTTAATTTATTAAAAATTGCTTTGTATTCTTGTGTAAAATTGTGTTCATTTCAATTTATAGGACTTGTAGCATTAAATTATATGTGGGAGATCAAGGTTCTATCAGACATCTTGTTATTCAGGTGGAGATTCAACCTTAATAGGATTCCCACTAAAGATCCAGCCATAACCTTCAATGTTCTATAGATTGAAAGTAATAGATCAAAAATCCAAGATCCAAAAATCAAGATCCAAAAAAATGACTTCAATGCTTCAAAATTTAAGATCCCTAACCTGTAAAATCCAAATGATGAAGAAGGTGGTTGGGTCTTAAAAACTATGCATTGATACAAAACCACAAACCAATGAGGGTACACAAGCTCAAAGCAATCCAACACTATTATGACTGAAGTAATATGAAAATGGCTAACATTGACTATAGGAACAACAGTCAGTGGTCCAAACCTTCCCTTCATGCGAGCAACAATTCCATAAACCTACTTCACAATCCCCTCAACCTATTTCTACAACAATCTTCACCAAATAGAAATAATCATCAAACGAAAATAAGAAAATTATGATTAAAGATACAAGCGAACAAAAACTTGAGAGAGAAATTTTTGTGTTTCTCACAGTTTGTCGGCGAGGTTACGGAGATGCCATCCGACATCACGATCGTGAGAATCAGTGGGAAACAAAAATTTCAATCAAACATAAAAACATAAGAGACCCAAACACATTTTTTGGTTAGGTTTCAACAAAAGATGCCCAGATTCAACTTTTCTCAAACAATAGATGAAGTTTGCAAAGGCTGCGTCAACAGTATATGTGCATTGAACCCAGAAGATTTCACACAGACACTTAGCCACCATGCCTAGGTACAAATCCTCACTCATGTTTAATTCAGTTGTTCAAAACATCACTGCCTTTCATTGAGATCTATCATTGGCTACCACAACAACAGTGAGACAACAACTCTCAAAACAGATACATACCTTGATAGAAAAAAGAGAGAAAGACGAGGAGCAAGTCATAGAGAAAAGGATACTATGATTTGAAATCGAAAACACAGAGAAGGACAAGCGAGATTGATAGAGAAGAATATCAGAAAATGATTTCAGCTTTTCATTTAGGAGAGAGAAATGACTGAGGTCCTGCTACACAGTTTGCATTGGAACCCAATATTAGTTGAAATGGTACAACCAGGTAGTTTGGTTGAAACTAATGTGTGTTGAGATAATATATTTTGGTTACATAAAGTAATTAGAAAAAGTAATGTGTATTGAAACTATATTACGAAAGCATTAGAAAAATGAATTTGGTTACAAAAAGTAATATTTAGACACAAAAAGCCCTTCATTTGATGTGGTGGCATTTTTTAAGACAAGGGTAGTTAAGGGTTTTCCAGAGCCCTTAATTTTCTTATATTATAGATAATTTTGTTAATCGGTATCTAAATTTAAAATTTTCAAATTATTAATGATGTTTTATTCTTTTTCCAAAGCTTCATAGTTTAATTTCGTTCAACAAGTGTCACATTTATAACTTGGTACTTTATAGTTTTATTGTAACTTAATTTATTAAAAATTGCTTTGTATTCTTGTGCAAAATTGTGTTCATTTCAATTTATAGGACTTGTAGCATTAAATTATATGTGGGAGATCAAGGTTCTATCGGACATCTTGTTATTCGGGTGGAGATTCATCCTTAATAGGATTCCCACTAAAGATCCAGCCATAACCTTCAATGTTCTATAGATTGAAAGTAATAGATAAAAAATCCAAAATCCAAAAATCAAGATCCAAAAAAATGCCTTCAATGCTTCAAAATTTAAGATCCCTAACCTGCAAAATCCAAATGATGAAGAAGGTGGTTGGATCTTAAAAACTATGCATTGATACAAAACCATAAACCAATGAGGGTACACAAGCTTAAAGTAATCCAACACTATTATGACTGAAGTAATATGAAAATGGCTAACATTGACTATAGGAACAACAGTCAGTGGTCCAAAGCTTCCCTTCATGCGAGCAACAATTCCATAAACCTACTTCACAATCCCCTCAACTTATTTCTACAACAATCTTCACCAAATAGAAATAATCATCAAACGAAAATAAGAAAATTATGATTAAAGATTGAAGCGAACAAAACTTGAGAGAGAAATTTTTGTGTTTCTCACAGTTTGTCGGCGAGGTTACGGAGATGCCATCCAACATCACGATCGTGAGAATCAGTGGGAAACAAAAATTTCAATCAAACATAAAAACATAAGGGACCCAAACACATTTTTTGGTTAGGTTTCAACAAAAGATGCCCAGATTCAACTTTTCTCACACAATAGATGAAGTTTGCAAAGGTTGCGTCAACAGTATATGTGCATTGAACCCAGAAGATTTCACACAGACACTAAGCCACCATGCCTAGGTACAAATCCTCACTCATGTTTGATTCAGTTGTTCAAAACATCACTGCCTTTCATTGAGATCTATCATTGGCTACCACAACAACAGTGAGACAACAACTCTCAAAACAGATACATACCTTGATAGAAAAAAGAGAGAAAGACGAGGAGCAAGTCATAGAGAAAAGGATACTATGATTTGAAATCGAAAACACAGAGAAGGACAAGCGAGATTGATAGAGAAGAATATCAGAAAATGATTTCAGCTTTTCATTTAGGAGAGAGAAATGACTGAGGTCCAGCTACACAGTTTGCATTGGAACCCAATATTAGTTGAAATGGTACAACCAGGTAGTTTGGTTGAAACTAATGTGTGTTGAGATAATATATTTTGGTTACATAAAGTAATTAGAAAAAGTAATGTGTATTGAAACTATATTACGAAAGCAATAGAAAAAGTAACTTGGTTACAAAAAGTAATATTTAAACACAAAAAGCCCTTCATTTGATGTGGTGGCATTTTTTAAGACAAGGGTAGTTAAGGGTTTTCCAGATCCCTTAATTTTCTTATATTATAGATAATTTTGTTAATCGGTATCTAAAATTAAAATTTTCAAATTATTAATGATGTTTT
The DNA here is from genome assembly GCA_022829125.1 of Lathyrus tuberosus. Taxonomy (NCBI): domain Eukaryota; kingdom Viridiplantae; phylum Streptophyta; class Magnoliopsida; order Fabales; family Fabaceae; genus Lathyrus; species Lathyrus tuberosus. The sequence continues at coordinate 254,854 of JALAZF010001039.1, forward strand.
ATTCTTTTTCCAAAGCTTCATAGTTTAATTTCGTTCAACAAGTGTCACATTTATAACTTGGTACTTTATAGTTTTATTGTAACTTAATTTATTAAAAATTGCTTTGTATTCTTGTGCAAAATTGTGTTCATTTCAATTTATAGGACTTGTAGCATTAAATTATATGTGGGAGATCAAGGTTCTATCGGACATCTTGTTATTCGGGTGGAGATTCATCCTTAATAGGATTCCCACTAAAGATCCAGCCATAACCTTCAATGTTCTATAGATTGAAAGTAATAGATCAAAAATCCAAAATCCAAAAATCAAGATCCAAAAAAATGCCTTGAATGCTTCAAAATTTAAGATCCCTAACCTACAAAATCCAAATGATGAAGAAGGTGGTTGGGTCTTAAAAACTATGCATTGATACAAAACCACAAACCAATGAGGGTACACAAGCTCAAAGCAATCCAACACTATTATGACTGAAGTAATATGAAAATGGCTAACATTGACTATAGGAACAACAGTCAGTGGTCCAAACCTTCCCTTCATGCGAGCAACAATTCCATAAACCCACTTCACAATCCCCTCAACCTATTTCTACAACAATCTTCACCAAATAGAAATAATCATCAAACGAAAATAAGAAAATTATGATTAAAGATAGAAGCGAACAAAACTTGAGAGAGAAATTTTTGTGTTTCTGACAGTTTGTCGGCCAGGTTACGGAGATGCCATCCAACATCACGATCGTGAGAATTAGTGCGAAACAAAAATTTCAATCAAACATAAAAACAAAAGGGACCCAAACACATTTTTTGGTTAGGTTTCAACAAAAGATGCCCAGATTCAACTTTTCTCAAACAATAGATGAAGTTTGCAAAGGCTGCGTCAACAGTATATGTGCATTGAACCCAGGAGATTTCACACAGACACTAAGCCACAATGCCCAGGTACAAATCCTCACTCATGTTTGATTGAGTTGTTCAAAACATCACTGCCTTTCATTGAGATCTATCATTGGCTACCACAACAACAGTGAGACAACAACTCTCAAAACAAATACATACCTTGATAGAAAAAAGAGAGAAAGACGAGGAGCAAGTCATAGAGAAGAGGATACTATGATTTGAAATCGAAAACACAAAGAAGGACAAGAGAGATTGATAGAGAAGAATATCAGAAAATGATTTCAGCTTTTCATTTAGGAGAGAGAAATGACTGGGGTCCAGCTACACAGTTTGCATTGGAACCTAATATTAGTTGAAATGGTACAACCAGGTAGTTTGGTTGAAACTAATGTGTGTTGAGATAATATATTTTGGTTACATAAAGTAATTAGAAAAAGTAATGTGTGTTGAAACTATATTGTGAAAGCATTAGAAAAAGTAATTTGGTTACAAAAAGTAATATTTAGACACAAAAAGCCCTTCATTTGATGTGGTGGCATTTTTTAAGACAAGGGTAGTTAAGGGTTTTCCAGAGCCCTTAATTTTCTTATATTATAGATAATTTTGTTAATCGGTATCTAAATTTAAAATTTTCAAATTATTAATGATGTTTGATTCTTTTTCCAAAGCTTCGTAGTTTAATTTCGTTCAATAAGTGTCACATTTATAACTTGGTACTTTATAGTTTTATTGTAACTTAATTTATTAAAAATTGCTTTGTATTCTTGTGCAAAATTGTGTTCATTTCAATTTATAGGACTTGTAGCATTAAATTATATGTGGGAGATCAAGGTTCTATCGGACATCTTGTTATTCGGGTGGAGATTCATCCTTGATAGAATTCCCACTAAAGATCCAGCCATAACCTTCAATGTTCTATAGATTGAAAGTAATAGATCAAAAATCCAAAATCCAAAAATCAAGATCCAAAAAAATGCCTTGAATGCTTCAAAATTTAAGATTCCTAACCTACAAAATCCAAATGATGAAGAAGGTGGTTGGGTCTTAAAAACTATGCATTGATACAAAACCACAAACCAATGAGGGTACACAAGCTCAAAGCAATCCAACACTATTATGACTGAAGTAATATGAAAATGGCTAACATTGACTATAGGAACAACAGTCAGTGGTCCAAACCTTCCCTTCATGCGAGCAACAATTCCATAAACCTACTTCACAATCCCCTCAACCTATTTCTACAACAATCTTCACCAAATAGAAATAATCATCAAACGAAAATAAGAAAATTATGATTAAAGATAGAAGCGAACAAAACTTGAGAGAGAAATTTTTGTGTTTCTCACAGTTTGTCGGCGAGGTTACGGAGATGCCATCCAACAACACGATCGTGAGAATCAGTGCGAAACAAAAATTTCAATCAAACATAAAAACATAAGGGACCCAAACACATTTTTTGGTTAGGTTTCAACAAAAGATGCCCAGATTCAACTTTTCTCAAACAATAGATGAAGTTTGCAAAGGCTGCGTCAACAGTATATGTGCATTGAACCCAGGAGATTTCACACAGACACTAAGCCACAATGCCTAGGTACAAATCCTCACTCATGTTTGATTGAGTTGTTCAAAACATCACTGCCTTTCATTGAGATCTATCATTGGCTACCACAACAACAGTGAGACAACAACTCTCAAAACAAATACATACCTTGATAGAAAAAAGAGAGAAAGACGAGGAGCAAGTCATAGAGAAGAGGATACTATGATTTGAAATCGAAAACACAAAGAAGGACAAGAGAGATTGATAGAGAAGAATATCAGAAAATGATTTCAGCTTTTCATTTAGGAGAGAGAAATGACTGGGGTCCAGCTACACAGTTTGCATTGGAACCCAATATTAGTTGAAATGGTACAACCAGGTAGTTTGGTTGAAACTAATGTGTGTTGAGATAATATATTTTGGTTACATAAAGTAATTAGAAAAAGTAATGTGTGTTGAAACTATATTGTGAAAGCATTAGAAAAAGTAATTTGGTTACAAAAAGTAATATTTAGACACAAAAAGCCCTTCATTTGATGTGGTGGCATTTTTTAAGACAACGGTAGTTAAGGGTTTTCCAGAGCCCTTAATTTTCTTATATTATAGATAATTTTGTTAATCGGTATCTAAATTTAAAATTTTTAAATTATTAATGATGTTTGATTCTTTTTCCAAAGCTTCGTAGTTTAATTTCGTTCAATAAGTGTCACATTTATAACTTGGTACTTTATAGTTTTATTGTAACTTAATTTATTAAAAATTGCTTTGTATTCTTGTGCAAAATTGTGTTCATTTCAATTTATAGGACTTGTAGCATTAAATTATATGTGGGAGATCAAGGTTCTAGCGGACATCTTGTTATTCGGGTGGAGATTCATCCTTAATAGGATTCCCACTAAAGATCCAGCCATAACCTTCAATGTTCTATAGATTGAAAGTAATAGATCAAAAATCCAAAATCCAAAAATCAAGATCCAAAAAAATGCCTTGAATGCTTCAAAATTTAAGATCCCTAACCTACAAAATCCAAATGATGAAGAAGGTGGTTGGGTCTTAAAAACTATGCATTGATACAAAACCACAAACCAATGAGGGTACACAAGCTCAAAGCAATCCAACACTATTATGACTGAAGTAATATGAAAATGGCTAACATTGACTATAGGAACAACAGTCAGTGGTCCAAACCTTCCCTTCATGCGAGCAACAATTCCATAAACCTACTTCACAATCCCCTCAACCTATTTCTACAACAATCTTCACCAAATAGAAATAATCATCAAACGAAAATAAGAAAATTATGATTAAAGATAGAAGCGAACAAAACTTGAGAGAGAAATTTTTGTGTTTCTCACAGTTTGTCGGCCAGGTTACGGAGATGCCATCCAACATCACGATCGTGAGAATCAGTGCGAAACAAAAATTTCAATCAAACATAAAAACATAAGGGACCCAAACACATTTTTTGGTTAGGTTTCAACAAAAGATGCCCAGATTCAACTTTTCTCAAACAATAGATGAAGTTTGCAAAGGCTGCGTCAACAGTATATGTGCATTGAACCCAGAAGATTTCACACAGACACTAAGCCACAATGCCTAGGTACAAATCCTCACTCATGTTTGATTGAGTTGTTCAAAACATCACTGCCTTTCATTAAGATCTATCATTGGCTACCACAACAACAGTGAGACAACAACTCTCAAAACAGATACATACCTTGATAGAAAAAAGAGAGAAAGACGAGGAGCAAGTCATAGAGAAAAGGATACTATGATTTGAAATCGAAAACACAAAGAAGGACAAGCGAGATTGATAGAGAAGAATATCAGAAAATGATTTCAGCTTTTCATTTAGGAGAGAGAAATGACTGAGGTCCAGCTACACAGTTTGCATTGGAACCCAATATTAGTTGAAATGGTACAACCAGGTAGTTTGGTTGAAACTAATGTGTGTTGAGATAATATATTTTGGTTTCATAAAGTAATTAGAAAAAGTAATGTGTATTGAAACTATATTACGAAAGCATTAGAAAAATTAATTTGGTTACAAAAAGTAATATTTAGACACAAAAAGCCCTTCATTTGATGTGGTGGCATTTTTTAAGACAAGGGTAGTTAAGGGTTTTCCAAAGCCCTTAATTTTCTTATATTATAGATAATTTTGTTAATCGGTATCTAAATTTAAAATTTTCAAATTATTAATGATGTTTGATTCTTTTTCCAAAGCTTCATAGTTTAATTTCGTTCAACAAGTGTCACATTTATAAGTTGGTACTTTATAGTTTTATTGTAACTTAATTTATTAAAAATTGCTTTGTATTCTTGTGCAAAATTGTGTTCATTTCAATTTATAGGACTTGTAGCATTAAATTATATGTGGGAGATCAAGGTTCTATCGGACATCTTGTTATTCGGGTGGAGATTCATCCTTAATAGGATTCCCACTAAAGATCCAGCCATAACCTTCAATGTTCTATAGATTGAAAGTAATAGATCAAAAATCCAAAATCCAAAAATCAAGATCCAAAAAAATGCCTTGAATGCTTCAAAATTTAAGATCCCTAACCTACAAAATCCAAATGATGAAGAAGGTGGTTGGGTCTTAAAAACTATGCATTGATACAAAACCACAAACCAATGAGGGTACACAAGCTCAAAGCAATCCAACACTATTATGACTGAAGTAATATGAAAATGGCTAACATTGACTATAGGAACAACAGTCAGTGGTCCAAACCTTCCCTTCATGCGAGCAACAATTCCATAAACCTACTTCACAATCCCCTCAACCTATTTCTACAACAATCTTCACCAAATAGAAATAATCATCAAACGAAAATAAGAAAATTATGATTAAAGATAGAAGCGAACAAAACTTGAGAGAGAAATTTTTGTGTTTCTCACAGTTTGTCGGCCAGGTTACGGAGATGCCATCCAACATCACGATCGTGAGAATCAGTGCGAAACAAAAATTTCAATCAAACATAAAAACATAAGGGACCCAAACACATTTTTTGGTTAGGTTTCAACAAAAGATGCCCAGATTCAACTTTTCTCAAACAATAGATGAAGTTTGCAAAGGCTGCGTCAACAGTATATGTGCATTGAACCCAGAAGATTTCACACAGACACTAAGCCACAATGCCTAGGTACAAATCCTCACTCATGTTTGATTGAGTTGTTCAAAACATCACTGCCTTTCATTAAGATCTATCATTGGCTACCACAACAACAGTGAGACAACAACTCTCAAAACAGATACATACCTTGATAGAAAAAAGAGAGAAAGACGAGGAGCAAGTCATAGAGAAAAGGATACTATAATTTGAAATCGAAAACACAAAGAAGGACAAGCGAGATTGATAGAGAAGAATATCAGAAAATGATTTCAGCTTTTCATTTAGGAGAGAGAAATGACTGAGGTCCAGCTACACAGTTTGCATTGGAACCCAATATTAGTTGAAATGGTACAACCAGGTAGTTTGGTTGAAACTAATGTGTGTTGAGATAATATATTTTGGTTACATAAAGTAATTAGAAAAAGTAATGTGTATTGAAACTATATTACGAAAGCATTAGAAAAATTAATTTGGTTACAAAAAGTAATATTTAGACACAAAAAGCCCTTCATTTGATGTGGTGGCATTTTTTAAGACAAGGGTAGTTAAGGGTTTTCCAAAGCCCTTAATTTTCTTATATTATAGATAATTTTGTTAATCGGTATCTAAATTTAAAATTTTCAAATTATTAATGATGTTTGATTCTTTTTCCAAAGCTTCATAGTTTAATTTCGTTCAACAAGTGTCACATTTATAAGTTGGTACTTTATAGTTTTATTGTAACTTAATTTATTAAAAATTGCTTTGTATTCTTGTGCAAAATTGTGTTCATTTCAATTTATAGGACTTGTAGCATTAAATTATATGTGGGAGATCAAGGTTCTATCGGACATCTTGTTATTCGGGTGGAGATTCATCCTTAATAGGATTCCCACTAAAGATCCAGCCATAACCTTCAATGTTCTATAGATTGAAAGTAATAGATCAAAAATCCAAAATCCAAAAATCAAGATCCAAAAAAATGCCTTCAATGCTTCAAAATTTAAGATCCCTAACCTGCAAAATCCAAATGATGAAGAAGGTGGTTGGGTCTTAAAAACTATGCATTGATACAAAACCACAAACCAATGAGGGTACACAAGCTCAAAGCAATCCAACACTATTATGACTGAAGTAATATGAAAATGGCTAACATTGACTATAGGAACAACAGTCAGTGGTCTAAACCTTCCCTTCATGCGAGCAACAATTCCATAAACCTACTTCACAATCCCCTCAACCTATTTCTACAACAATCTTCACCAAATAGAAATAATCATCAAACGAAAATAAGAAAATTATGATTAAAGATAGAAGCGAACAAAACTTGAGTGAGAAATTTTTGTGTTTCTCACAGTTTGTCGGCGAGGTTACGGAGATGCCATCCAACATCACGATCGTGAGAATCAGTGGGAAACAAAAATTTCAATCAAACATAAAAACATAAGGGACCCAAACACATTTTTTGGTTAAGTTTCAACAAAAGATGCCCAGATTCAACTTTTCTCAAACAATAGATGAAGTTTGCAAAGGTTGCGTCAACAGTATATGTGCATTGAACCCAGAAGATTTCACACAGACCCTAAGCCACCTTGCCTAGGTTCAAATCCTCACTCATGTTTGATTCAGTTGTTCAAAACATCACTGCCTTTCATTGAGATCTATCATTGGCTACCACAACAACAGTGAGACAACAACTCTCAAAACAGATACATACCTTGATAGAAAAAAGAGAGAAAGACGAGGAGCAAGTCATAGAGAAAAGGATACTATGATTTGAAATCGAAAACACAGAGAAGGACAAGCGAGATTGATAGAGAAGAATATCAGAAAATGATTTCAGCTTTTCATTTAGGAGAGAGAAATGATTGAGGTCCAGCTACACAGTTTGCATTGGAACCCAATATTAGTTGAAATGGTACAACTAGGTAGTTTGGTTGAAACTAATGTTTGTTGAGATAATATATTTTAGTTACATAAAGTAACTAGAAAAAGTAATGTGTGTTGAAACTATATTGCGAAAGCATTAGAAAAAGTAATTTGGTTACAAAAAGTAATATTTAGACACAAAAAGCCCTTCATTTGATGTGGTGGCATTTTTTAAGACAATGGTAGTTAAGGGTTTTCCAGAGCCCTTAATTTTCTTATATTATAGATAATTTTGTTAATCGGTATCTAAATTTAAAATTTTCAAATTATTAATGATGTTTGATTCTTTTTCCAAAGCTGCATAGTTTAATTTCGTTCAACAAGTGTCACATTTATAAGTTGGTAATTTATAGTTTTATTGTAACTTAATTTATTAAAAATTGCTTTGTATTCTTGTTCAAAATTGTGTTCATTTCAATTTATAGGACTTGTAGCATTAAATTATATGTGGGAGATCAAGGTTCTATCGGACATCTTGTTATTCGGGTGGAGATTCATCCTTAATAGGATTCCCACTAAAGATCCAGCCATAACCTTCAATGTTCTATAGATTGAAAGTAATAGATCAAAAATCCAAAATCCAAAATCCAAAAATCAAGATCCAAAAAAATGCCTTCAATGCTTCAAAATTTAAGATCCCTAACCTGCAAAATCCAAATGATGAAGAAGGTGGTTGGGTCTTAAAAACTATGCATTGATACAAAACCACAAACCAATGAGGGTACACAAGCTCAAAGCAATCCAACACCATTATGACTGAAGTAATATGAAAATGGCTAACATTGACTATAGGAACAACAGTCAGTGGTCCAAACCTTCCCTTCATGCGAGCAACAATTCCATAAACCTACTTCACAATCCCCTCAACCTATTTCTACAACAATCTTCACCAAATAGAAATAATCATCAAACGAAAACAAGAAAATTATGATTAAAGATAGAAGCGAACAAAACTTGAGAGAGAAATTTTTGTGTTTCTCACAGTTTGTCGGCCAGGTTACGGAGATGCCATCCAACATCACGATCGTGAGAATCAGTGGGAAACAAAAATTTCAATCAAATATAAAAACATAAGGGACCCAAACACATTTTTTGGTTAGGTTTCAACAAAAGATGCCCAGATTCAACTTTTCTCAAACAATAGATGAAGTTTGCAAAGGCTGCGTCAACAGTATATGTGCATTGAACCCAAAATATTTCACACAGACACTAAGCCACCATGCCTAGGTACAAATCCTCACTCATGTTTGATTCAGTTGTTAAAAACATCACTGCCTTTCATTGAGATCTATCATTGGCTACCACAACAACAGTGAGACAACAACTCTCAAAACAGATACATACCTTGATAGAAAAAAGAGAGAAAGACGAGGAGCAAGTCATAGAGAAGAGGATACTATGATTTGAAATCAAAAACACAGAGAAGGACAAGCGAGATTGATAGAGAAGAATATCAGAAAATGATTTTAGCTTTTCATTTAGGAGAGAGAAATGACTGAGGTCCAGCTACACAGTTTGCATTGGAACCCAATATTAGTTGAAATGGTACAACCAGGTAGTTTGGTTGAAACTAATGTGTGTTGAGATAATATATTTTGGTTACATAAAGTAATTAGAAAAAGTAATGTGTGTTGAAACTATATTGCGAAAGCATTAGAAAAAGTAATTTGGTTACAAACAGTAATATTTAGACACAAAAAGCCCTTCATTTGATGTGGTGGCATTTTTTAAGACAAGGGTAGTTAAGGGTTTTCCAGAGCCCTTAATTTTCTTATATTATAGATAATTTTGTTAATCGGTATCTAAATTTAAAATTTTCAAATTATTAATGATGTTTGATTCTTTTTCCAAAGCTTCATAGTTTAATTTCGTTCAACAAGTGTCACATTTATAAGTTGGTACTTTATAGTTTTATTGTAACTTAATTTATTAAAAATTGCTTTGTATTCTTGTGTAAAATTGTGTTCATTTCAATTTATAGGACTTGTAGCATTAAATTATATGTGGGAGATCAAGGTTCTATCGGAAATCTTGTTATTCGGGTGGAGATTCATCCTTAATAGGATTCCCATTAAAGATCCAGCCATAACCTTCAATGTTCTATAGATTGAAAGTAATAGATCAAAAATCCAAAATCCAAAAATCAAGATCCAAAAAAATGCCTTGAATGCTTCAAAATTTAAGATCCCTAACCTGCAAAATCCAAATGACGAAGAAGGTGGTTGGGTCTTAAAAACTATGCATTGATACAAAACCATAAACCAATGAGGGTACACAAGCTCAAAGCAATCCAACACTATTATGACTGAAGTAATATGAAATTGGCTAACATTGACTATAGGAACAACAGTCAGTGGTCCAAACCTTCCCTTCATGCGAGCAACAATTCCATAAACCTACTTCACAATCCCCTCAACCTATTTCTACAACAATCTTCACCAAATAGAAATAACCATCAAACGAAAATAAGAAAATTATGATTAAATATAGAAGCGAACAAAACGTGAGAGAGAAATTTTTGTGTTTCTCACAGTTTGTCGGCGAGGTTACGAAGATGCCATCCAACATCACGATCGTGAGAATCAGTGGGAAACAAAAATTTCAATCAAACATAAAAACATAAGGGACCCAAACACATTTTTTGTTTAGGTTTCAACAAAAGATGCCCAGATTCAACTTTTCTCAAACAATAGATGAAGTTTGCAAAAGCTGCGTCAACAGTATATGTGCATTGAACCCAGATGATTTCACACAGACACTAAGCCACCATGCCTAGGTACAAATCCTCACTCATGTTTGATTCAGTTGTTCAAAACATCACTGCCTTTCATTGAGATCTATCATTGGCTACCGCAACAACAGTGAGACAACAACTCTCAAAACAGATACATACCTTGATAAAAAAAGAGAGAAAGACGAGGAGCAAGTCATAGAGAAAAGGATACTATGATTTGAAATCAAAAACACAGAGAAGGACAAGCGAGATCGATAGAGAAGAATATCAGAAAATGATTTCAGCTTTTCATTTAGGAGAGAGAAATGACTGAGGTCCAGCTACACAGTTTGCATTGGAACCCAATATTAGTTGAAATGGTACAACCAGATAGTTTGGTTGAAACTAATGTGTGTTGAGATAATATATTTTGGTTACAAAAAGTAATTAGAAAAAGTAATGTGTGTTGAAACTATATTGCGAAAGCATTAGAAAAAGTAATTTGGTTACAAAAAGTAATATTTAGACACAAAAAGCCCTTCATTTGATTTGGTGGCATTTTTTAAGACAAGGGTAGTTAAGGGTTTTCCAGAGCCCTTAATTTTCTTATATTATAGATAATTTTGTTAATCGGTATCTAAATTTAAAATTTTCAAATTATTAATGATGTTTGACTCTTTTTCCAAAGCTTCGTAGTTTAATTTCGTTTAACAAGTGTCACATTTATAAGTAGGTACTTTATAGTTTTATTGTGACTTAATTTATTAAAAATTGCTTTGTATTCTTGTGCAAAATTGTGTTCATTTAAATTTATAGGACTTGTAGCGTTAAATTATATGTGGGAGATCAAGGTTCTATCGAACATCTTGTTATTCGGGTGGAGATTCATCCTTAATAGGATTCCCACTAAAGATCAATTGTTTCAAAGGGAGATTTTGACAGATAAGAGATACTCTTGTTTTGTGTTCTGTTTTAGAGAAGTTGAAACCATTTTGCATCTTTTTGGTTTATGCGCGTTCATTTCTAGAATTTTGAGTAAGGTTCATGCTTGGATTGGCCAAGGTTTGGAGTTGTCTTTGGGTGAGCTTGTGAATTACTTCTTCCACTGTTAGAAGGTGAAGAATGAGTTGTTAGATTAATTATTTAATTAATCAAATATGGATTGACATAATTAATTATTAATTAATTATATTATGATCTATTGTTATTAAACACTAAATAGATGAGTTGTTTGATTGAGTTTTGTGTCTGAATAGACCGTGATGGGTTGGACCATTCAGTTAAGCCCAATGGGAGGTCTTTGCCCTCAGCCATTTAGCTATTTAAGTGTCTCCTCATTAGACAATTAACATACGCTGAAAACCCTAAACGGCAATGAGGGTAGTAATTCTCTCATACTCACTCTTCTGATGGTCGTCTCTCAAATCCTACAAGGTACACCGTTTTAATTATCGTTGTTGATTATTCTTTAATATAACAGTATATTATAAATTTGTGTCTATTCGATTCATTTATATCCTTCATTTGGTATCAGAGCCTCGTAGATACATATTATAGCTTTTGTAATAATTGACCAAAATCTTATAATTTTTTGTGCATTATGTTGAACAGTTGCAAAGAAAACCTGTGTAGTGTCACTACAACATTTTTGGCCTACGGCCACGCTAAATTTTTCCACAACTCAAAAACTGTGGCACGTACAAGCTTTGGCCAGGGTTTTCAAATCGTAGACATATGTTTAGAAACATTGAATCCAGAGTGTGAAACTGTTGCCTTTTCTTCAATTGCCACAGTTACAAAATCACACTTATATTTAAGCCACGGTCATCAAACTGTAGATATTTTAAGCCACAAAGAAAAACCGCGGAATTATAATTTTCACTTCAAACTGTGGCCCAAGCCCAAAAAAATATACCTCGCCAGAATTTCCCTCTCGTTTTTTAGTTTCCCTCTCGTTAATTATTTTCTTTTCTAATTCTTTTAGATTAAAAAAAGAAAAAAATTGAAAAAGTAAATTAGGTCACAATTCTCTATCTCAGCTCACTCTCTTTCCCTTCCTCGCCTGTCTCCGTCTATCTCTCAGCTACTTCCTCCGTCGTGCTTCTTCTCACCATCACCTCTATCTTCACATCGTTTCATCATCTTCCCTCAATCTCCCAACTCTCTCTCCACCGTGCACCCTTTGCTCACTAGAATACCACTCATTCTCACATGACTTTCTCTCCCGCGCAAGTTCTCGTACAGGAAAAAATGTGTGTTTCGAATCACACTAATTGGACCAACAATGGCGGAATTGGAGTGAATATTATAGCAATTGAGCAATGGAATCACGTACCTCTAAAATATTTCGACATATCGACTTCAAAGGTAACTCCTTATACTTCTCTCCCTCTTCAATCACCTTCCCGAATCAAGGTTGTTGCGCGTGTATGTATTGCTGTTGTTCTTCCACCTTCCTATGCTTATGGTTTTGTTTATGATTTTGTTCTTCAAAAAAAAGTGAATTGCTTTTTGGTGTGTGTATGCTCTGATTGTTTATGTGAGTTCTCCCCTGCTGCTAATGATGCGTGTTGTTTTTGGTCCCTCTGAATGTGTTTGTGTCTCTGTGAATGTGTTTGATTTATAGGCATAAGTGAGATTAATTTTACGATTCCGAATTGAACGCGGGATCACTCTATTTTGGAAAGAATCTCACGTTATAAACCGTGATTTTTCTTGCTCTGAACATGTGAATGATGATGATGACATTGTTTCCTTTTTAATCCAAACATGTATCAACACACTTCTTGCTCAATTTATTGCGTGTGATCTTGTGTGCTATAATATTATGTTGAATTTCCATTTTGGCTTGAAACCGATTGTGGTTTGGTTTTGGAAAGAATTTGAATCCGTCTGTTGATTTTGTTTTTGGAATATGTAATAAGGGCGTACGATCCTTGCTTTAAAGTGATGGAAACTTGATATTTTTGGTTGATCATGTTCGAACCTTCCATAAGCATTTTATTCTGTTTGGATTGTGTTGTGATTATGTCTGAGCATGGTTTTGGAACAAATTAATTCGCTGGGATTATCTTGATTTGAATGAGACTGAGACTGATTAATTCATGGACTTGCAGGATGCTAGCCTATTTTCTAAGAAGTCAACTCAGCTGTTGCTTGATATTCTTGTTGATCTTTGAAGCAAATTGGCATAAAGCACGTCTGGGAGATGTCTATCCTCCTCACAAATTTTAGGGCAGGCTAATGTGGACAAATGGGCCATTAGTCCACTGATTTTATCAAAGCTTTTGTTGAAAACCTACAAACTTCCACTCCAGACTGGATCAACAATAGGTTCCAGATCAAAGACAACTTCATCTTTTTTCTGATTCTAGAGTTTCACTGTTAGGATGATCTGCTTGTACTACCATTTTTTCACAATCCTCACAAAACCAAGTAACCTTGTCGGTAAAAATCACAGGACCAGCTAAACAGTATCTATGCATTGCATAATCTCCACATTTGCCGCAATATACTATTTCCTCTTCAAAACCTTCATCGCCACACGTAAGACAAACAGACACCTTAAGCAACTTAGTTTTCCATGATTCATTGCTTCTAATTATGACGATTTTGATTCCATTTTGAATGTTTCTGTTTATACATTACAACAAAGAATTTCTGATGCAAACCTGGGCTAAGACCCTTTAAAGATCTTAAGAACTTGGGGAAGTCTGTTGGTGCAAGAATGGTGAGTGATGAGTCCATTATAGACGCCTTGTGACACTTTATGGTTTAATTTGCATATGTTATTGAATCGGTGACTAGGACAGAACTTGAGATTAGGATATCAACAACCCGCCGCTAATGAAAGAATTGTTTTGTGGATACTGATGTTCCACAATGTAGACAATTAGCAAAGTAAATGTTACGAACAGAGCTAAGCAAAAGTACATGCATCGTATGGGACCAACAAACTTTGCAAGGATTCGTGAAAAATTGGTAGGGTGTTTATACATTCTTCAATTTATAATTCTTTCTTGGTTGAGTGATTCATAATTGTCTGTGTTTAATATCAACCAATGTAGCATGCAAAGAAAGATGACGGAAAGGAAGTTAGCCAAGCAGAGATGTTCATTGAGACTCGACAAAGTCGAAAAGGAAAACAAGTGGATGAGGAAACACAAACTGCAATTGTAAGTTTTCTGTTTTATTGATGGATTTAGTTGCTAAGAATTATTTGTTAAATATATGGATATAATCTTATTTTTGCGAATTTGGGTGCCGTCAAGGTTCTTCAAGACTTATTTCCAGAACCCGAAAGGCTTCAATTTATATACGCTGACTTGGGAGACGCAAAATTGGTAATTACACTCTTTTATCACAAGAAATATTTTGTTGCATATGTAGGAAAATCTCATGATAATTTGTTTAATTATCTCATTATCAGGTTAATAAAATATTTTTGGAGAACAAATTCGATGTCGTCATGCACTTTGTTGCCGTTGCATACGTAGGGGAAAGCATTGTGGATCCTCTTAAGTAAACACTTCTGGTTTGGTTTCTTTTCAGGCACATTAATCTCTGTCGAAGACAATGAAATTGGCACTTTTTTACAGTTTCTAATTTTTATGTTTGTCAGGTATTATCACAATATAACTTCAAATAGCTTGTTGCTATTGGAATCTATGGCTAAACATGATGTGAAGACATTGATATATTCTAGTACTTGTGCAACATATGGGGAACCCGAAAAGATGCCCATCACATAAGTAACACCGCAAGTGGGAAATCTAACTTTGGTTGAGAAATTTTTGTTTTCTCATTGCATCCTTGATTAGTTTATTGTTCGTGAAGATAAGGTTTAGTGTTAACATTGTTGTTCTATATATCAGGTCCCGATTAATCCATACGGGAAAGCCAAGAAGATGGCAGAGGATATCATTCTTGATTTTTCTAAAAATTCAGAGATGGCAATAATGATTCTCAGGTTTGTATTTTACATTTTCATTTTCCTCGTGTTTTCGTCTTTCCTTTGCTGCTTAAGCTATTAATGATTCTTAATATAGTTGTGTTATGGGTCCATTTAACGAAATGTATGATGCTCTTTGATTTTTATCTCATTCAGTCTTTTTCTTCTCTTTAATATTGTGGCTATACTTTTGAATTAGATACTTCAATGTGATTGGATCGGACCCTGAAGGAAGATTGGGCGAGGCTCCAAGACCTGAATTGCGAGAGCAAGGTCGAATATCCGGTGCCTGCTTTGATGTAGCTCGTGGTATTATTCCTAGTTTAAAGGTATGATGATATTTTCCTAGTCATTAAAAAAACGCATGAATGAAGTTCCTGAAACTGAATATGTTGCCGTTGCATCTGCTTTGCAGGTTAGAGGAACAAACTATAAGATGGCCGATGGAACTTGCATACGAGATTATATTAATGTAACATACCTGGTTGATGCTCACGTGAAAGCTCTCGAGAAGGCACAACCTGCTAAAGTTGGTATCTACAATGTTGGCACAGGAAAAGGTAGGTTACATAAACACTTTCAAATATGAACACAGTCCTTTGATTTACTTAGTTGTCTCGTCAAGGTTATTGTTTCGGTTCTGTTTATCAGGTAGCTCCGTGAAGGAGTTTGTCGAAGCTTGCAAAAAGGCTACAGGAGTGAACATTAAAGTAGAATACCTCCCGCGTCGTCCTGGTGATTACGCCGAAGTGTATAGTAACCCAACGAAGATCAACCTTGAACTGAAATGGTCTGCGAATTATGGACACACAAACTGCAATTCGTTTAAGAATGATAATATCAAAACTTATCTATATTTTTTGCGACTTATTAGTCGGTAGCGTCACTTGATGTAGACTTACTTATTTCTTAATGAATATTTTGACGTTGTGGCTTAATATTTTCTTGTATAATTAGATTTTAATTTTTTTAATCAATATCTACAAAAATTAGTATTCTTGTTGGAAGACATTATATTAATCTAAAATGGTTCTTTATGCCATGTCATGAAGAACAACATGGTTACAACTATGCGACACAAAAAGAAACCGTGTCCTGCTTAAATGGTGTAAAACCATGAGCAAAATGTAGCCGCGGTTTTAATTAGTGGCCATAAATTAAAACCCTATACGTTAAATAAGAACCATGGCTAGATTCGACCACTGTTAAGAACCGCGGCGCATGATAAACCGCGGCCTTAACCTAGATACCTAAACCGTGGCCTATTCAAGCCACGAATGTATATAAAACGTGGTCCAAACACGAAAATCGTGGCTTATAATTTAGGCCACGACTACATATCCCACAGTCACTTATTTGTGGCCAAACCGTGGCCAAAGCTTTCAACCACGGTTATTTTTCATATAACCGCGGTTTTCTGGCCGTGGCGGATAACCTTTTTTTTGTAGTGTGTGAATGGTTGTGAAGGTGAAATATAAACTTGTTTTGCATCTAATTCTAAAAGTGGTTTATACACACGGATGTTATCGACGCGTATGTAAATTTATTATCATCATATATAGTCATCAGAAAAAGCGTTCTAATTTTAATTTGGGTTGGTTTTTTATTTCTATCCAATAATTAAGTTGTTTCATTTCATTGATTCACTTTTAGAAATTACCATAATATGGTGCAATTTTGTGATGTAATTATTCAACTTTCAATTTTATACTTGTTCTTGATTTGGTTATTGGTAATTCCATATAAGGGTTTGAATGATCTCAATATATTCTATAACTTCCGGTTAAATACATGTGGTAGGGTATGTGTTATATCCAAAACTTTGTTATAAAGTTCAAATAAATAGCCTATTTTTCTGGCCTGTTTTCCTCATAATAATATAATTAACTTTTTTCTCTATTATATTAATGCCAAATAAATAGCATTAAATATTTAATTTATTTTTGGCATTCCTTAATATTATGATATACTTCAATATCTTAATATAATATGTTTTTTAGTGTTTGATTTAATTTAAATTTCATACCAATCCAAAATTACCATATATAATAATTTTGATCTATTCTTTCGAAAAGTTAAATTATATTATCCTTGAATTATGATGATTTATAGTTAGAGTTTATAATATGATATAACATTTTATTGCTGATTTATGAGTTTTTGAGATGACAATGCAATACTCTACAAATCATCAAAGAGTCAACGACTCTACAAAAGATGTAAGTCAAACTCTTTGAGGTCAGTCATAATTTGATTATTTATTTTTGAATCGCTTGTGACTTATTATAAAATTGCATATAAAAAGAAATTTGTTTCTAATATTATTTACTCTCTAAAATTATAAAATGTGCATTTATATAAAAATGTTATTTTTTAGAATATTTCGAAATCAAAACTCCCTATTTATTTTTTATAAATTGATTTCTATAAAAATCTAGTTTTTATGATTATATATTAGAAATCTTATTATTTGAGTTTTATTTTGGGTAATTAAGTAATCACTATCAATTTGTATAATTGTAATTTCATCTATCGTGGATATAATTATAAAAAATTTTCTATTTTAAATAAAATATAATTATTCTTAATTTGTATGATTGTAACTCGCCTATAGTTGGTATACTTCTACAAATTTTGGTTAGGAAAATAGTTATATTTGTTGTAATTATAATAAATATTATATTGATAATAGTTATACCCCATCGGTATATTATTATTAATATAATTTGTTTTGCCTAATGTACTTGTGATTTACAATAATGTAAATAATGTAAATTATGATTCGAGTACCCTATCGGTATTTGAATTTTGTGTCGCATAATATTTATACATTATATATTTCTTATTACATAATGTTGATATTATTATTTAAGATAACAATAAATAAATAAAAATTATTTTTTAAAGACATGTAATATTTATGAAATTCAATAATTTATTTTTAATATTTTTTTTATAATGAATTTCAATTCTTTCTGAATTATGTAAGTGATAGATATGCCCTATCGGTGTGAGTTATTTGACATGATCATTGTGTGATAGAGAAAATAATTGAATATTTTTTTAAATATTTTTTAAAATCTTAATCTTAGTTCAATTACTATTATCTATCAAGTGGGAGAATTTACATGTCAATTTTATAAAATGAGAATCAAATATTATTTAATATAATATTATTTTATGAAAACTTATATTAAGGATATTATAGTTTTGTGATATTGATGAAAATTTATGACTACTTGTGTTATATCCTCAATATTAATTAAATTAAAGTCTCATTTTTTCCCGCTATGTATAACATAAAATGCTTCTCAAATGTGTGTAGTTATATTTGTAGCATTTGAGTTTTTAGTGAGTTATTAAGATGTTATGTATAATCATATATTATGGGTTTAATCTCACTCAGTTGATGGTAACTCTTTTATATGACCATCATATTCTTTCATGTGAAATTATCTAAATAATGATATATTCCATTTACGTGCAAAATATGTGGCTGAAATGATGTTATATTATACAACCACTTCTCTGTATAGTTTTGCTTTAAATAGTATCTCATTGTTCAATCAGAGTATTTAATATTAGTGAGCTCTGATAAATCTTTATCTTATTGGATCAGTGGGAGTGCATGTGTACACAATCATATAATCTGAAAAAATTTAGATTATCATTCTCATAGTGTCATATATTCTTGCGCGCACTGTAAATATGACATATTCTAAAAGACTTCAAAATATAAAATAATTCTGAGAAGTCTTATTCTATTATACTGAGATATATATTATTTTCTTAATCTCAGGAAACATCATAACTTGATTTTTAGGTCGGCATTGAAAAGACACAATAATTCTTTAGCGTACAATAATATTGTGTTATTTTATCTTCAATAGTCCACATTTGTCAGGTCATAATATGAAAGTACAAGTAAATATCAATAGTCCTATCGAGTATGAAATTGTGTTATGAAGGTACTTATGATTATAAATGTAATTACTCTCATAATAGGGTATCTCTATATGTAATTACTACTATTAGACCTATGTGGATATTCTATGACCTTTAATTTGAAAATTCATTAGTATAATCACTAACCATAGACTTATACACATGAGTAAGTCTTATGATATTTTAGGTTAGTGGGAGTTTATCAAGAGCATTTTCTTATGCTTGGGTCATTATTTATAACATATTACTCTTAACTTAAATATGTTCCTCTAAATTCATCATGCTTTATATAAAGTGACTTTTAACATGTATGATTTGTCTTCCCTAACTGATACAATTTCTGCAATGTTGAAATTTACTTCTTTTTGATTGATTAGTGTTTTGACCATTATTGATATTCTAATATTAAAATCAATATTATTTTAATAACTAATTATTGTCATCCAAGTGGGACATTGTTAGATAAATTATTTAATTAATCAAAAATGGATTGACATAATTAATTATTAATTAATTATATTATGTTCTATTATTATTAAACACTAAATAGATGAATTGTTTGATTGGGTTTTGTGTCTGAATGGACCGTGATAGGTTGGACCATTCAGTTAAGCTCAATGAGAGGTCCCTGCCCTCAGCCGTTTAGCTATTTAAGTGTCTCCCCATTAGACAATTAACATACGCTGAAAACCCTAATCGGCAATGAGGGTAGTAATTCTCTCAAACTCACTCTTCTGATGGTCATCTCTCAAATCCTACAAGGTACACCGTTCTAATTATCGTTGTTGATTATTCTTTAATATAACAATATATTATAAATTTGTGTCTATTCGATTCATTTACATCCTTCATGAGTTCCATATGATAATTGTTGTCGTCATTGGTTTGCAATCATTTGGAGTATTTGGTTGTTGCGTAACGCCATCCTCTTCAAAGGTGATGTCCTCATTTTTGAAGAATATATGTTGATAATTATTCATCGGTCTTGGACTTGGATGGGGTTAGCTAGTAAATCTTTTGATCCTTGTAATTTGTATGTTTGTAACATTTTACCTCTCTTATGTTTTAGGTTGTAGGGGTTCCTTGTGTTAAATATGTAATTCATTATTTTAGAAATATTATATTTGAATTAGAAAGATCATATTTGATTTAGAAAGATTAAATTAGATATTTTTGGACTTTTATAGTTTGGGCTTTAGCTTGAGATGCAAGTTAACCTAAATCTATAAATATGGAGGAAACCTTATCATTGTAATCATCAAGTTTGATAATCACTCTTTACCAAATTGGTTTCCTTGATATCAAAACTACCTTTTCTGTCAAAACTCATGAAGAAACCATTTCAGTTCAACAAGAGTTTCAAAGTATTCCTCTCCTAAACAAAGTATCTATTCAAAAGTACATAGAAAGAGGATACCGTTATATTTATTTTGGTTCTATTCAAGTTGCTGTCAAACCCCTTGTCCATGAAGGTGTTGACGCACCTGCTTATCTTGCCCTTAGAGACAATAGGCTCAAGAGATACAAAGCATCCCTTCTAGCCATGATTCAAACCAATATTTGTAACGAACCCACTTATTTCAATTGTTCCCCCAACTACTCTGTTGATCTTTCAGATTCCCTTATTCATGATTCCTTGATCCTTGACGTTCATCATCAAGGAAATGAATTCAAAGATCTATGTAAGAACTTTGTAATTCTGTATAGAGTCTATTTCAGACTCATGTCTTCTCAACTTAATTCAAAGTTCATTCAAACACCTTCATCAAAAGATGAAACCGTTCTGCTTCATATTGAAGCTGAGAATCCTATTTATTCTGTTTCTAAGAAGTTAAAATGGAATGAAATAACAATACCTGAGAAATTCATTATTCAAACCCCTCAAATTCCCAGGAATATCTCTAGACATCAGGTCTCCGAGATAGATGAAGATCAGAAAGGACGCGTCACCCTTAGGTTCAATTCCTTTAGACAACCTCCCGACGATCCTAAAATCACTATCCAAGATATTTCCTCTAGAAGCTCCTTCTCCGGACCTTCTAATAGAAACATTGATTCCAATTTCAAAGTTGAATTCAAATCTCCTATTCCTATATACCAACCTGATCTGTTTAATCCAGAATCACCTACCATATCCCAAATGGAAGGTAGTTGTAACGCCATAGAGTATGGAAAATTCTCTATTGACTGGGATTATGTTGAAGAGAGATTCAATGACCCAGACGAGAAAGAAAGAAGAGAATGGTTTCGCAAATTAGACGAAAATTTCCGTCACAAACTCACACCTGAATGGATTAAAAGCCTACACAAATATAAAACCCAGATCTCTATGCTAAACTGGTTTGACATGTATTGTCAAATGAACGACATTCAAGACGTATATAAACTAGACCATATCAATGTCCAAACTAGCATTTACAAAACCTGGAACCTAGTTTCTGGAAATACTATCACAACTATCCACCCTCCTTTAGAAGCTATCAAAATCACCACAAGAAGTGGAGAAGTCACAACCACTCCTTTCAAAACAGGCAGACCCGATTCTGAACATGTTATCATGGATGATGTTAGAAAAATCCATGAACAAGGCAACTATTCCAACCAACTTCTTCATACTATAGCGACTCAGTTAGACAGCTTGTCTTCTAAGATAGATTCCAAAACCTCAATTCCTCAATTTTCTAAGAGTATTTCTCGGCCACACTTTGCCACTAGAAGTATCCCTAGAGAAATAGAAGAAAAACTCAACATCCCTAGCCTTACTGATAGGATAAATAAAAGGCTTGAAGAGGCTTCCTCCTCCAAAATTGTTAATTGCCTCCAAACACAACAACAAAACACAGATTCTGATAATTACAAATCTGCAATCACAAACCCAGTATAAGAGCTAAACTGTATACACCTTAACTCAGGGGGAAAGAATTACTATAAAAGACCCACTCCTCCGGACATGCAGTTAGAAGAAAGATCCCAGTTCAAAAGTTCCAAATATGACGGTGGAGTCGTTCATGAATGGAACATTGATGGTAAGTTAGAATATGAAATTCTGAATACCCTCCAAGAAATAGGCATGGCAAGATAGGCCTATGGCATTCAAAACATTAATGAACGCACTGCTTGTGCCGTTATCGTCACTGGTTTCACATGACAACTCAAGAATTGGTGGGATCATTCTATGACCCTTGAAAGCAGATTATAAATTCTTGAATATACCTATACCCATGAGGATGAAAGCAGGAACTTGGAAGAAAAAACCAATGCCACAGATACCCTCATAGTTACCATAGCCATGCACTTTGTGGGAAACCCTCAAGAAGAACTTGATGCCTCTCACACGGTTCTTTCAAATCTTAGGTGTCCTACCTTGTCTGACTATAGATGGTACAAAGACGTTTTCCTAACCAATGTCCTAAAGAAAGAAGATTGTAATGCTCCCTTTTGGAAAAAGAGATTCTTTGCTGGTCTCCCTAAACTCATTAGTGAAAGGATTAATCAAAAACTCAAAGAAGCCACAAGAATAAATGAGATTAATTTCAAAGAAATTACCTATGGCCAACTCTTTTCTTTTATAAAGAAAGATGGTCTTGCTCTTTGTTCAGAACTCAAAATCCAATCCAAATATGGCTCTGAGAAATCTAGATTCCGAAAAGAAGTAGAAACCTTTTGTGAAGCTTTCGGATTACAAAAGATTCAAGCCCCTTCAGCCAAACTCAAGAAAGCTAATACTTCTTCCAACCCTAGATCTTATCATAAGAAATCCTATAGGAAAGACAAAGAGGCTAGAAAACAAGATTCTTCCAAAAAATATTATAAGAAACCTTACAAGCAATCTTCCAGAAAGAAATGGCAACCCCGCTGTTACAAGTTCCGGAAACTTGGACACAAGGCTGATGCTTGTAATCTCAAAACCAAAATCAATGAAATTTCAACGATGACAAAGGCCTTTGTGACAAGATCACAACCCTCCTTATCTCTGAAGATAAACCCCAATCTTCATCTAACGAAAGTTCAGAAGAATTTTATGATGATGAACTCAGTAGTGATCCCTCTGACAGTGACTCCTATCAAGGTTTATGCCCTTTACAATGTAATGCCATCACCAAAGGGAGTACTGAAAAGGAATTACTCTTTGATCTAATAGAAAAGGTCAACAATGACGAATATAGGCAAAACTACCTAACTCGTCTCAAGAATATCATAGAAAGAGATGATAATCTTAATTCTAAGAAAGCCAAGCTCATGCAACAGCTAGAACCCTTTAGCATATCTAGGCTTCTTGAAAAGACAACCACCTCTTTCATTTCCAAAGCCATTACTTCTGACCAACTAAGAAAAGAAATCAAAGATCTCAAAAGGGAAATTGGCAACCTTGGAAACGAGGTTACCAACCTTCATATCAAAGACCTTGAATTAGAAACAAGGTTAACCCTCCTCAATTCTAACCCTATCAGGGAGGATAACAAATCTAATGAACCTGAAATGATAGTTCAAATTTCTCCTAATAGTAACTCCGATCACATCGTTTCAGCCATCGAAAGAATTAATTTTCAAAAATGGTACTCTATTCTCACCATTGTGGTTGAAGACTATAAAGTACGTCTTCCTTGCCTCATTGACATTGGTGCAGATCAAAACTGTATTAGCGAAGGAATCTTCCCCCACTAAGTTCTATGAAAGAACTGGAGAAATCCTCATTGCTGCTAATGCTCTTCCCTTAAAAATTGAGTATAAGCTTCCCCAGGCTTATGCCTGTCAGCAGGGATACTGTTTCAAAACACATTTCATTATTGTCAATGGATTAAACCAAGAAGTTATCATTGGTACCCCTTTCCTCACTTCTATCTATCCTTTCACAGCTGATAGAAGAGGTGTTTCCACCACTATCCTAGGAAAAGAGATTCTCTTTGAGTTCGTAGAACCTATGAAAGAAAAGGAAATCTCTCTCATTCAAAACAATTTTGTCTATAAACAAATCCATTCCATTCAAAAGAAGAAAACTCATATCAATTTCCTTAATGATGAACTCTCTTACACTCAAACCGAAGAAAATCTTCAAAGAAAATAAGTAATTCAAAGGATGACAATCCTTGACCAAAAGATCAGGCATGAGATTTGCTCTGATTTCCCCAACACTTTCTGGGAGAGAAAGAAACACGTTGTCTCTCTCCCTTACACCTCGGGATTCCAAGAAAAGGGTATTCCCACAAAAGCCAGACCTATTCAAATGCGTCACGACCTTATGAACACTTGCAAAGAGGAGATTAAAGATCTCATTGACAAGAAACTCATAAGACACTCCAAATCTCCCTGGAGTTGTGCTGCCTTCTATGTTAATAATCAAGCCAAAAAGGAACAAGGAGTTCCCAGATTGGTTATTAATTAAAAACCTCTCAACAAAGTCCTGGAATGGATAAGATATCCCATTCATAACAAAAGATACCTAATCAATCACTTACATAAGGCCAAGATCTTTTCCAACTTCGATCTAAACTCTGGATTCTGGCAAATTCAGATTCATTAAAAAGACAAACACAAGACTACTTTTACAGTCCCATTTGGTCATTACGAATGGAATGTAATGCCTTTTTTGGTCTTAAGAATGCCCCCTCTGAATTCCAGAATATCATGAACGATATATTCAATGATTACTCGGACTTTGCTCTAGTATACATTGACGATGTTTTAATATTCTCTCAAGATATCGATCAACATTTCAAACATCTCAATACCTTTGTTCATGTTGTCAAAAGAAATGGCCTTGCTATTTCTGCTCCTAAAATCAAGCTTTTCGAAACCAAGATCAGATTCCTTGGACATCAGATCGTCAAAGGAACAATAAAACCTATAGCCAGAGCTATAGAGTTTGGAAAAAATTTCCTGATGTTATTATAAACAGAACTCAACTCCAAAGGTTTTTAGGATGTCTCAACTACACCTCCGATTTCTTCCCAAAGCTAAGAGTCATCTGTAAACCCTTATTTCAAAGACTAAAAAAGGATCCTCCCCCTTGGACCTCTGAACACACCAAGGTGGTCAAACAAATGAAAATTCAAGTCAAGTCCCTTCCCTGTCTTGGAATTCCCAAACCCGAAGCCTTCATGGTCATTGAGACAGATGCTTCCAATTATGGTTATGGTGGTATACTCAAACAAAAACTTAATCATGCATCCCCCATTACATCTGAACAAATTGTTCATTTTCATTCCGGCATATGGTCTGGACCTTAAAAGAATTACTCCACTATTAAAAAGGAGATACTTTCAATCGTTTTATGTGTATCTAAATTTCAAAATGACATTTTCAATATAAAATTCCTTTTACAAATTGACTGCAAATCAACAAAAGAAGTTTTACAAAAGGATGTCGAAAACATTGTTTCAAAACAGATTTTCGCACGTTAGCAAGCTATATTGTCTAGTTTTGATTTTGATATTAAATTCATTAAAGGTGAAAATAATTCTCTCCCTGATTTTCTAACAAGAGAATTTTTGCAATCTTATACAGAGAATGAGCAGGCCAGTAAGGCCCAGAATGCAGACACCAGATAATTATTCAAAGGCCCAGCCTGTTTCTAGATTGGCCATTTTACCAAATGACCTCCCCATTCAAAATTCCTTCAACCACTTCAATAATTCCCTATTCTCCAACCTATTCCATATTCTCAGATAGTGAGAAATCCGCAATCACCCAATACCCCGATCAAAGGTGAAAATTCAAAATCACTCACTCAAAAAACTTACCAAAAGGTTTACTATACTAAACCTCTTACTCAACATATCACCTTAACAAGGTTCACCACGAACAAATGGTATTCTGATGATATTCGTAAAACTCAGCAGTTTTATGAATATATTTTGGTTGACTCAAACTCTATCGAATTGGTCCATACTATGAACCAAAACGATAGTTCAAAAATCTCATTTTCAAAATGCATCATTAAAAAGGTGGAAAGAGCTGACGAATGGACTTTTCCATTCACAGAGAAAAACTTTTCAAAACCTTTTAACCCAAAAGGGTATTCTTATGTTGATTACAAAATGGCTTGGTTTAGAATGTTCTTCTTTAGATCATTTGACCATTCCTAGTTTTTTTATTTTTCATCAAGATATTTCTAAAAACATTTTTCCAGTCCGGTTTTTAGAATGGTGGGTGGATTTCGGTCCTCTCATTCATATTTTACCAACTGAAGTTCAAGGTTCATTACTCATTTGGACGGAGAAATCTCCCCGTGAACTCCCCCGCAGAGAAGTTCAATTCTTTGCAGAATTTAGGGTTCCTTGGATCCTTTGCTGGAGTTTTGCTTTTAAGCAACATTTCCTCAAACCTCTCCCCTTGTTAATTGTCAGAGAATTCAAGATAAAATGGTGGGCTAGTTTTAGTCTGAAATATCAAAGTTTATATCAAAGTTTGAGCAAGGGTGATATGAGTTCTTAGAAGAGTTCTAAGGTTGATGATTGGATTTGATAAGAGAGTGTTTTCTTGAGGAGTTTTTTCGTTCTAAAAACTTGTGTTTTGAAATGTAAAATGAAACACTACTTATATTCAAAGTATAATTGCCAAAAGTAAACTGTATTACAATAAATTTGAAATCCGAAAAGAGATAGGGACAGGTGTCTCTAGAGTGGGAGACAAAGCATGGGTCACTTTTACTTTTCTCTTGAGTGGGGGACAGCTTTAAGAAAGATGTTATAACTTTTGACTTTGAAATTTATAGGATAAGTTTAAATGGCTTGTTTACTCGTTTCACTGAGAAACATCTGAAACAAGATATGAATTTAGTCATTTATAGATCAAAGGGATCTTGACCACAAGGTCCTCCAAAGGGGTCAAAAGAGGAACACTTTGAAGTTGCATCTTGATCTTGATTTGAATCTTTCTTTTGATTGAGAAATCGGAGATATGATTTTTCCATTGAGGCATTAGACCCAAGGAGTTTGAAAAGTTCTTTCTCTGACTCGGAGAGAGGTGTTTCTTCAACGGGAGCCTTCTTTTTCTCTGAAGAAACTTTAGGCTTTGAATTAGAGTCTTTTGAATCTTTCTCCCAGGTAGGTTTTTCACCTGTGATAAGGAAGTTATTGATAAAGCTGGGGTTGCAATATTTCAGACTAAAACTTGCCCACCATTTTATCTTGAATTCTCTGACAATTAACAAGGGAAGAGGTTTGAGGAAATGTTGCTTAAAGTCAAAACTCCAGCAAAGGATCCAAGGAACCCTAAATTCTGCAAAGAATTGAACTTCTCTGCAGGGGAGTTCACATGGAGATTTCTCCATCCAAATGAGTAATGAATCTTGAACTTCAGTTGGTAAAATATGAATGAGAGGACCAAAATCCACCCATCATTCTAAAAACCAGATCGGAAAAATGTTTTTAGAAAAATCTTGATGAAAAATAAAAAACCAGGAATGGTCAAATGGTCTAAAGAAGAACATTCTAAACCAAGCCATTTTGTAATCAACATAAGAATACCCTTTTGGGTTAAAAGGTTTTGAAAAGTTTTTCTCTGAAAATGGAAAAGTCCATTCGTCAGCTCTTTGCACCTTTTTAATGATGCATTTTGAAAATGAGATTTTTGAACTATCGTTTTGGTTCATAGTATGGACCAACTCAATAGAGTTTGAGTCAACCAAAATATATTCATAAAACTGCTGAGTTTTACGAATATCATCAGAATACCATTGACATCCAGTAGGGAAGTAACGGTTAGTAATATCCTTAAGGTTTTGAATTATTGGTTCGTGGTGAACCTTGTTAAGGTGATATGTTGAGTAAGTGGTTTAGTATAGTAAACCTTTTGGTAAGTTTTTTGAGTGAGTGATTGTCATACCCAAAATTTTGACCACCAAGGTTTTCCATCATTGTGAAAATCATTACCACAATATGGATGTACCATCATACCTCATCAATCTCCTCAAGGATTGTTGAGCACTCACCTCAACCAAGAATTAGGGTTTTGAGCCCTCTCAAGACACTTAGACAAAGGATCAATCAAGGAATGACATGGTCATCAACTTGTCTAACCTCTAAAACACCCATAAGGGATCAAGAGGACTCCCACATCAAGAATCAAGCACAAAGTTGCAACATTCCCAGTGGATCATGCCTCGGATCGCCAGTGTCACAAAATTAGGGTTTTGGTCGACTAAGGCCTCCAGATGAAAATTTTCTTCTGGGTATGAGCCAATGCTTCAAAGCATAACCCAAGATACTCCAAGGAACCTTATGAGTTCCATCATCAAGTCAAAATAGCCTCAGGGGATGCATTCATAAAAAATTAGGAATTAGGGTTTCTTGACCTAATTCACCCCTAAGTTAACTTTTGGAGCAAAGCATGAGCCAAGACCTCAAGACATGATTTGAAGGCCTTAAATACACCACATTGATCCATTTTCAACAATGGATTGATCCAAGAAGCTTGATGCACAAGTTTCAATTTCATCTGGACCACAATTAGGGTTTTAAAGAAAAAAGTCAACTGTATCTTTGACTTTTGACCAAGACATGATCCCAAACCTTGGGACATGATTCAATACACCATATAACACCTATGGAACCCATCGGTTAGGTTTTAATTAGGTCAAGGACTTGATTTCACAAAGGATCACACAGTTTGGATTTCATCTGAAAAAAGTCAACTGTGCACAAAATCAAGTTTGACTTTTTGGAATTTTTCATAAATATGGTTCCCCTAAGTCAAAAACAATGTTAATGTATGGTTTTGATCATCATTCATTAAGAAAAATTAAGAAAAGTGAGGTTTCTTGCAAAAGGGGCAACCATGAAAAACCAAAATTTTTCTAAGTTATGGAACAAAAGTGATTTTGTACCAACTTTGGAAGGTCATAACTCCTAAACCACAAGGCTTTTTTCTCCTATTCAAAGCTCAAATGAAAGTTCATCTTACATACTTCAAATATGTCAACTACATCTCATTCCAAATCCTCATGGATTTTGAGGTACAGATTGATCAAAATCACAAAAAACATGAAAATTACCACTTTTCCAACACTTAGTGAAATTTTCAAGTCAGAATCTGTCTTGGTTTTTCACCAACTTTGGGGTCATTTTTCACTTTGATCTAAGCTGAACCAGGTCCATTTATGAACATCAAAGTTGAAGTATGTCGTGAGAGCTTTCCAAAATGTCCAAGAACTCAATCAAACTCCATTTGAGCTAAAAGTTATGGATCTCCCAAGTTGCCTTGCTGCAACTGTTTTTAAGACAGATTTTGGTGCAAACTTGCACCCCAAGATTCCTTATACTGGTTTTGAACACTTTGTTCATTCAAATTCTGTCCAATTGCAACACAGATGAATGAATGATCTGATCCATAACACAAAATTCCAAGAACCTAGCCTTCCATGTGCAAAATCATCATGAAAAGGAATCTTGAAATTCAAATTCGGCATCAAGCATTAAAGTGATGCATTGAGGTGGCATGAATGAGCCACAAACCAATCTAATGAGTTAAGACATATCCAAATAACAGAGGACCTAAACCTGCAAAGTTTGGCACAAGTGAATGGCTAGAGGAGACCCTTGACCAAGGAACCAAAGCATTCAATGCAATCTGATCCAAGTTGCCATTCACTATTGATGCCAAAACAAACTTGTTGCACTATAAATAGACCTCAATTCTGATCAGTTTGAGTACGCCAAAGCACCCAAACTGATGCTTTACTCAAAATCACACTTTCACTCCAAATTTGGCTTCCATTTCAAGTCACTATCGGGTTTTGAATTTGGAAGTGATTCTGTCCAAACCAATGATGCAAACACCTCACATATATCATATGTAAGTGATTCAAACACATAAACAACATATGGAACATCAGAATCCAAAAGTAGTACCCCATTTGCACAAGCCTCTAGCAGATTTGCAGTTGAGGTGTCACATCAAGTTCCAACTCATTTCAATCCACGCCAAACATTCAAACACACTCCTTGGCACCTAAGGAAGTTGTCCAGATCATTGGAACACATCTGTAACATCTCCATCATCACGCTCGATCACCAGGTGCAAGAGGTAAGCCTGACACCTTCAAACTCTATATTCCATGCATCATAAATGTCATTTCAAGTTACCACCATGATTCTGCATGTATGTAGAGTAATAACCCTCAATCAATTGCCATGAATCAATCGTGTATGGAATTTCATTATGTTCATGCTGAAATTAGGTTTCTTGAGGTTATCCTTTGATTTCTCACTCCATACTTAATATAAATGCAATTAATCTATATGGTTGTGATCTTTGTTCAAAAACGAACAAGATTGATGTTTGAATCGTGCAAAACCATTGAGTAATCAGAGAGAAAAGTGAGAAAACGCAAATCACCCATCGCGCAAATTACCCATGGCGCGATCACGTTGGCGCCATAATTCAAATTTTATTTGAATTTTTGAATTTTTGTTATTTTATTTAATTGATTCAAAAATTAATTTCTCTCTGAAATTTTATGTTTTTGAATTGATTCTTTTTTTCAAAATTCATAAAAATGTTAAATTATTTTATTTTACAAAAAAAATCCAATTTATATTATTATTTTAATATAGTTATATTTTTTGTAATTAATTTCATTTATTTGTTTTTTAAACATTTTAAAATGAAATTCTCACCTTGATTTTTCAAAACCAATTGGATTTCAAGCTTTCATGGGATTAAACATGATTTTTCAAAATATTTTTCAACCCTTAGCACTTGTTTTTAAATATATT
Source organism: Lathyrus tuberosus (assembly GCA_022829125.1). Lineage (NCBI taxonomy): Eukaryota > Viridiplantae > Streptophyta > Magnoliopsida > Fabales > Fabaceae > Lathyrus > Lathyrus tuberosus. The sequence goes on from JALAZF010001039.1 coordinate 285,643, forward strand.
TGATATTGTATATTTAATTTCCTTTGAAAAAAAAATATTTTTGATTAAAATTAGGGTTTCTCTTAATTTTAATTTTTCAAACTTCTTTTCAAAATCACTTTGGGCCACTTGGTAGAGTGTAAGTCCCATCCCTTTGTAAATAAACCTCTTTGGGCCTCAGTCGTTGTATAAGTCCCGATGCGATTTTAAAATTCTCGGCGCGATCGCAGTTTTCAAACAATTTTCATCTGGGCCTCCCCCTTGGTTGTAAATCCCATTCTCTTTTCTTTCAAACAACTTTGGGCCTCTAATAGAGTGTAAGACCCAACCCCCCTTGTACATAAAATAATTTGGGCCTCATTCGTTGTATAAGTCCCACTGTGTTTTCTAAAACCGCGACGCGATCATCGCCTTTTAAACAAAACTTTCTGGGCCTCTCCTTGAGTTGTAAGCCCCATCTTTTGTACAAAAATAAACTTTGGGCCTCTAATAGATTGTAAGACCCAACCTCTTTGTAATATACAGTAATTTGGGCCTCAGTCATCGTATAAGTCCCGATACAATTTTCAGAATAATAGCACGATCGTTGTTTTTCATCTGGGCCTCTCCTTGAGTATAAGCCCCAATCTTCTTTTAGTCAACTTTCCCTTTTGATTTAGATTCAAATTCATAGTTGTTATCAAAACTTTCTTCAATTTCTTGAATAACTAACCATACAGCTGTTACAATGGAAGCTTGCTCGCCTGTAAGTTTTATCAGCTTTCTTTTACATACTTGTTTATATATACTTATTTATAATGCTGGAAGCTTGATCACCTGTAAGTACTTCTACACTCTTCAACATACTTGTCTATATATTTCATATGTATATACCTGTATATTATTTGCTTAGAGTTTTCCCCAGCAATTAGGCCTAGGATTAGATTAAACCAGTGGTCGCTCTTTCAACACAGTCAAAACTAGTTCCCCATAGGAAATTCCAGATACAGACTTGCCTCCACTTGGGCTTATACAATATGGAACAGAGAAATGAATTATTCTCGGTGAAAATTTTCTAAAGACTGTCACTATTAGAAAATTGTCAAAGAAATTCATTTCCCCCAGAGAGGATTAATTCCCGGTGAAACCTCTCTTGAATTTCTTCAAACCCTAGAACTGTTCTCTAAAGGATTAATTCCCAGTGAAACCTTTCTTGAACTCTTCTTAGGTTTGGACCCAATGGCTTCCTAAATGCATCCCATCCTCCTTTTAGGTTTTGTACAAGGACCCTCAGGCTTCTTAAAAGTTCTCATGCCTTCTCTTGGGCTTAGTACAAGGACCCGAGACCTCTTACAGGTATAGGACAAAACCTAGTCATCCTTTGCTAGAGAAGTCCTCCTAAAAGTCAAAACCTCATACCAATTAAGGGTTGATTCTCATCCCTTAAGACACCTGCCTCCTCTTGGGCATCATACAAAGATAAACCCTTTCATAATAGTAGACTTGGACAGTCCCACCTCCTTTTGGATCTCCAGAAACCCTCAAGTTTTCCAAAAGAACACAGGAATAACCTTGATCATGCTATAAACCCTTAATCTTTCATCCTAAAATTCCCCAACTAGGGTCATCTTACCATCAATACAACACTAGCCAAAAATCAGAACCTCAAGGCATCTGATATCTCAACTCTTCTATAATCCTAAGTAAGAGTTAATTCCCCACTTTGGACCTGTCTCTGGATCTCAATAATCCTTATTAGAAGTTAGCCTCCTCTTAGGCTTTTAATAAGAAATTCCCTAATCAGCCTCCTCTTAGGCTTTGTATAATAATTCTTCTTTTTCTCAGCAAAAGTCAGCCTCAATCTTGGGATTTGTACAAGACACCTAAAATATCCTCAACTGAGTCAGTCAAATTTCCTTTAGCCTCAATCTTGGGCTTTGTATAAGACAGATCATACTCTCCAGTAAAGTCAGTTTCCCATTTTAGCCTCAATCTTGGGCTTTGTACAAGACACATACACATATTCCCCAGAGGAGTCAATAACTCTCCTTTAACCTTAATCTTGGGCTTTTTACAAGACAGATAAAATATTTCCCCAGAAAAGTCAATGTTTAGCCTCCTCTTAGGCTTTGTATAATGATCTCCCCAAAAGAGTCAGTCTCTTTTCAGCCTCAATCTTGGGCTTTGAACAAGACAGATATAAAAACTGCCTAAATATAGTCAACCTTTTAGCTTCAACCTTGGGCATTAATCAAGGCACACATAAAACCAACATCCCCTCAGAGGAAATCAAAAACCTCTCTGTAGGAAGACATTTCTATGTACATCACACATCAAAATAGAAAATCAAAACAAACATTAATCCCAGATAACTGTTATAAGTGGCACACTTGTTGATTCAAATATCCAAGCCGTGGTCCATCTCTTATCCTGGTAAATCCCCTCTTTCATCTAACAGCTGTAAGTGGCAAGCCTCTGGATTATTTACATCCACGCCAATGTCCCTCTCTTAGCATGAAAGATTCCTAAGGAAAAATGGCATTGCTCAACACTGAGTTAAAGTTTCCTCCTTCAGGACAAATCCCCTATAAAGGAAATTATGGCATTGTTGGATTCTCATATCCCAGTTAAAGTAATTCTCCTTTACAATCAGTCACCCAACAATTGTGATGGACCGGTGAGATATCTCCCTTAGAGATGATAAATTCTCTCTCAATCAAACTCCTTTAGCTTCAATCTTGGGCCTTGAACAAGACACAAATAACCCTTTAGCTTCAATCTTGGGCTTTGAACAAGACACAAATACCCTTTAGCTTCAATCTTGGGCTTTGAACAAGACACCAAAACATCTTTTCCTCCCATAGAATATGAGGAACTACGATTGCTCTGATGTCTCTGTTTTCTTTAACGAGAATACTTAGGCATAAGATTACGAAATCTTAGCGAGCACACTAATAAAAAAACCTTAGGTCCAGTACCTTACCAAAACATCGAAAAACCCAAAACCAACAAAAACTCTCTCTCAAACATTCCCAAATGAGAAAGTTTCCCAATCAACAGACAAACACCAGTAAATAGAAAACAATATAATTGCTAACGATCTATGGATAACCATATATAGGATGGATAATTGACAACTCCCCATTGTATAACCTGACCCCGGACCCCCCAATCTCTTAGCAATTTTTAAAGAAAACATTTGCGTGCAAGGTTAGTTTTAGATAGCTTCCATTTCCTTTCCAGCTTCATAGGATAAATAAGAAATCATAAAGTAGCACCCAATTCCAACCAAATGCGGCAAGGTGGTCGCGTCACCGACAAAAATCGCACGCTACAGAAAAATGGCAACTCTGCTAGGGATTGCTTTATTTTAGTAGGATTGGAGTTCCTAAGAGGTCTAGGTTGTTAGCAATCATACTATATACTATATATATATTTACTGCTATTCCTAATTGATATCCGTGTTTATTTTTCTGTCAATAGGAATGTGATTGATACGTATGTGGAAAGTTTGAGAGAACCCTAAGATAAGGGGTGGCATAGACAGGTGGACTTATAGGGAGTGAATCCTGAACAAGCGATCCTGGTAGACCACCAAATTAGGTGAGGGCCTGTGTGGATACTTACTGTTGAACGACCCATGGTCCTGAAAGCAGAGTTTTCCCAGTGCGGCACTTGTGACCCTGAGGATTTAGTAGGCATTAACCTTATGACCACTTGGTAGTGCGGTGACTATCGGGAATAGTTGATACGCGATACTACACTCAAATGAGATTACCCTAGGATACTACAGCTCACTCGGGTGAACCAGCTTGTTGTCGATATCCCTAGGGGGGTCAATGACTTTAGGAACCTTAGAACCCATTCTACAGGCACAAAAATTGACCAAAATAGTAAAATCTTTGGGGATGGGTAGAGCCATGACTCCATGCTCATGACTTTGAACCCTTGAACTCATGTTTTTTCAATGTTTTTGTGTGCTGCATTCATGCATTCATCTAAAAAACTCTTAAACAAAGAAAAAAATCTCTTCTTTTTTTCAAAATAAACTAAAACAATAATTGCAAATATCAGAGAGATTGTGTTATGGATTTCGGTAGAAGAAAGACGCACAAGTACACTTTCAAGGCTCCGAAACTAGAGGATTTAAGGAGGTTGGCAAGGATGATTACCAACCCTGATGCTTTCAGAGCTAAGCATGGAGGACTGTTGTCTCTATTAAAGGTCCATGTAGTTGAAGGAATCCTGTCTACGCTAATTCAGTTCTATGATCCGGTTTATCACTGCTTCACATTCCCGGATTACCAACTGGCACTAACGTTAGAAGAGTATTCTCATCTGATTGATTTACCTGTCATTGATCGAGCTACTTTTTCTGGACTGGAAGAAATTCCAAAGGATCAGGTCATTGCAAGAGCCATATGTTTGGACGAGTCAGAAGTTAGGACTCGCATGACCACCAAAGGAGGAATCCAGGGTTTACCAGCTAAATTCCTGGTAGAGAAAGCTCTGTACTTTGCTAGTATAGGAAACATAACTGTTTTCGAAGGCATCTTTGTCCTACTCGCATACGGGTTATTCCTCTTTCCCAACATCGACAACTTCGTTGATACCAACGTTGTTAAGATATTTCTGATTGGAAACCCCATATCGACTCTGCTCGCAGATGCTTATCATTATGTACACTTAAGGAATTTGTACAGCGGAGGAAGGATCACATGTTTTGTACCCTTACTTTACAAATGGTTCGTTTCCCATTTACCCAAGTCTATTGCTTTTTGGGATCACAAGAGTACTCTACGTTGGTCACAAAGGATTATATCCCTTACCAACTCTGGCATAGATTGGTATGATAGGATTTATGAGGGAATATAGATCATCGACAACTGTGGAAATTTCCCTAACGCACCCCTCATTGGAACTAAAGGAGGAATCAAATATCATCCAATTTTAGTTCACCGTCAACTCGGATACCCGATGAGGCATATCCCGCATAATGTTCATCTGGAAGGTCTTTTCTTCAAATAAGGGGAAAATGACAAGGCACTAAAAAAGGAAATAGTGCATGCCTGGCAACATATTCACAAGAAAGGAAGAGAGTCTCTAGGAAGACCAAACTGTACCTCCATAGAACCTTATCTCCACTCGGTGCAAACTAGAGCCCTCAAGCTGAGGATGCCTTACCCTCGCCAAGAAGTTTTTCCGTTAAAGGAATATGTCCTTTATTTCATGTGTGATACGGAAAAACTCTAGGTAGCTCTCAACAAAGTTCAACGTGAGAAGAGATCTTGGAAAAACAAGTATCGATACCTCAACATGGAGTGTACCAAGATTTAGGAACTATTAAAGGACAAGGATTCTTTGACTAAGATATTAGAGAAGCATGTCGTAGAATGTCAAGAAGATCGAAAGAATTTGCTCGCACCTTTCACCTGGCAAAGGACTGACAACCCGACAACGGCTGAAGAACCCCAGTCAAAGAAAAGGAAAGTACCAGAGCCAGTATTTGAGCTCTCTTCAGAAAGGACTCAGGATCCATAAGCTTAGCCATTTTCATTACAACACTTTGTAAAATACTGTACTTTTCATTACTGCAATCTTTCAAATACAATAAAACAGGGTCTCCACCCTCCACCGTATGATATTTGCAATCTATTTGTTGAGGTTCTTTTTTATTAAAGATATATATATATATATATATATATATATCTTTGTATATCAGTCATCATTCTCACATAACACGTCTTCTTATCTTCGAATCTCACGTACGTGTCGCGATTTTAGAGTCAAACTGTCTCACTCATACAATACTCGGGCCAATTGACAAAATAAAATGGGCGATCTTGAGGAAGAGAACAGAGATCTGAGAGAAGAAATCGACGCTCTAAAGGAAAGTTTGGAAAAACTTCACAATGACATGCAATCCCTGGCAGCAGCTCAGGAGCAGCGGCAACAAAAGACTGTAATCTTGGAGATCACATCTACGCCCATAATAGAGACGCATGAGAATCATCCTCGGTACAACATGCCTAAAGGTCGCCCCTGGGGCATGCCTCTCAACTTTGTCCCTGAAGGATATATCCCGCCGGTCACTGAAGACCAAGAAAATGCAGCAGGAACCATTGGGCCTGAAGGTTACAAACTTCGGGAAAGTAAAGATGTAAGGTTTACGACAGCAACACCTGAAGGTTACAAACTTCAGGGCATTGAAGCTCTAAGAGTCACCACCGTAATGTCTATACCAAAACTGTTGGTCCACACTGTCCCGGAAGGACGGATTCCACAAGCCATTCCTGGTGGAAACGAAGACATGTACGAAAGAATGAATGAGTTCCAGGAACAATTCTTGGAAATGCAGAAGGAACTGCATGCTATTCGCGGTCAAGACTTATTCGGAAAGGACGCCGTAGACCTATGTTTGCTCCCTAATGTAAAGATACCGCACAAATTCAAGGTGCCTTACTTTGAAAAATACAAAGGCAACTCTTGCCCTCAAAGTAATTTGGTGATGTATGCTCGAAAAATGTCAACTCAGACAGAAAATCAACAGCTACAGATCCATTATTTCCAAGACAGTTTAACCGGTGCCACACTCAAATGGGACATGGGTTTAAACCGCACCAAGATCAGTAGTTTCAGAGATCTCGACGCAGCTTTCGTTCAGCAGTATAAATACAACTTGGACATGGCACTAGATTGGGATCAACTCAGAGCAATGCCGCAAAAAGACAAAGAAACTTTCAAAGAATATGCTCAGAGATGGCGTGAAGTTGCCGCCTAGATCTGTCCCCCTCTTGAGGAAAAAGAGATGACAAAGACCTTTTTGAAAACACTAAACTAATTCTATTACGAACGAATGGTTGAAAGTGCGCCCAACGACTTCACTGAAATGGTGAACATGGGAGTACGCCTTGAAGAAGTAGTCCGAGAAGGACGATTGGTAAAAAACGCAGAGCCATCAAGCAGTACCAAAAGATACAGTAGTGTTTTCCAAAAGAAAAAAGAGCAAGATATTAGTAATATCTCTCTCAGAAAGCAAAGGCAAAGATATCAACTAGTAGCGGCAATAACTCCCGATATCAACCCAACGCCGGCTCCGACTTATCAACCTCAGGTTGCTTAGAGCCAACCAAGTCAACAACAGTATCAGCAAGGGACACAACAGCCTCTTCAACAGGCTCGTCCAATGTACAACAACAATAATCGTGCAACACGACCATCAGGGTTCGACCCTATACCAATGTTGTACGCAGAATTATTTCTACTTCTACTGGCTAAGGGGCACATCCAAACCAGGTCTCCTCTTACAGTACCAGAAAATCTGCCTTTTTGGTTCAAAGCGGATCAAACTTGCCCTTACCATCAAGGAGGATCGGGGCACAACATTGAGAACTGTATCAGTTTCAAGCCCGATGTACAGAAGCTTGTCAAGAATAGGGTCTTATCTTTCAAAGATACCAATCCGAATGTTCAGACGAACCCATTGCCACAACATGAAAAGACTGCCATAAATTTAATAGAGGAAGAATTTAGCTGCAGTTATCAAATTCACGATGTACTCCTATTAGGAACCAATCTGGTCAGGATGCATTGTAGACAGAGTGGGTACGGTCATATACCACCTCACAATTATCACCAGTGTGATATCTGCTCAAAGAGTAACCAGGGGTGTTCCGTAGTGCAATCAGCTCTACAAGAATAGATGAATCTAGGCTGGATCCAAGATCACCGAATTCGTGAAGTCAACATGGGCCATGCGCACCCTAACATTGTTCAGAACCACGATATCCGCGCAATGAATGTCAACTTAGTGGCGATGCATTCAAGGCAAAGTCAATACCATAATTTGCCACGGCATGATTACAACGCCTGTCCGATCTGCTCGACAAGCAATCAGGGATACTCTTTTGTATAACAGGCCCTCCAACATCAGATGGATCTCGGATGGATCCAAGACTACCGTGAGAGAAATAACCATCAAGTCAATATGGTTCAGATTTTTGACGTACGCTTGATGAATACCAGTCTGGTAGAATTACACGCTAAGCAAGTCAGGCTCGGATTTCTGGCTTCACATGATTATCTAGACTGTGAAGAATGCCGTAAAGACGACCAAGGGTATACACTCATTCAAAGAACACTTCAACACTTGTTGGACCACTGGTGGCTTCCAATTCACTTGGATGAAGCTACACAACAGGTTAGCTTGACTGATGGAAATCCTGATAGGAATTAAAGTCAGGATGTCCGCTCGATGGAAACAAATCTAGTAAAGATGCACTGCATACAAAGCAGACATGGTCGAGTGCCACCCCACAACTACGAGCATTGTAGAGTTTGTTCAGAGAACAACCAAGGATGCTACCTCGTTCGAGAGGATTTTCAAAGTCAGTTGGACCATAAAGAAATTCGACCATGTTCAAGTTCTGAGTCGATCAATGTGATACCAGACTATTTCCTTTATCAAAGCAAAGACGTTGTCATAATCTCCGATTAGGGGAGGACCAAAGACGTTTGTGCCATAATTCCTCTACTCGATGAATCAAGAATTCCTCTTGACAGTAGAAAAGTTCCCAACCAGGAACTAATTGAGGTTACCTATAACGGTCAGAGAAATCACAAAGCTCGTGTGGTTATCTACTTGCCAGGTCTAATGTCGTACAAATCAGATAAGGTTGTCCTTTAAGAGTATGGTGCAACAACCATCAAAAATGGAAAGGAAACTCCATTACCCTCCGTCGTAAACATTGCCGACATCAGTCGGGTCACACGGAGCGGTCGGATCTTCAACAGAGGAGTTGGAGAACCTGCCAAGGAAAAGGAACCTCAAACAAAAGTTCCTAGTCAACCAGACAGTCAATCTATAAAGAATAACAATGAGATACTGAAGCTCATCCAGAAAAGCAAGTACAACATTGTAGACTAACTGTTGCAAACTCCATCTAGAATCTTTGTGCTATCTCTCCTGCTTAGTTCCGAAGCTCACAGGGAAGCTCTGCAGAAAGTCTTGGAGCAAGCTTTCGTAGAACAAGATGTGACGGTAAGGTAGTTTGACAGTATTATTTCCAACATCACTTCCTGCAACAATTTAGGATTCAGTGATGAAGAACTGCCAGAAGAAGGCAAAAATCACAACATGGCGCTTAACATTACAGTCAACTACCAAGACGATGCTCTAGCCAGCGTACTGGTAGACACAAGATCAACTCTGAATGTTATGCCAAAATCCACTCTGATACGACTATCATTTTAAGGATCTCGGATGAGAGGTAGTGAGATCATTCTCAAAGCCTTTGATGGATCTAGAAAAACAGTCATCGGCGAAGTTGATCTTCCCATAATCATCGGTCCTCACACTTTCTAAATCACTTTCCAGGTCATGGACATCCGGGCAGCCTAAAGTTGTTTATTAGGAAGACCTTGGATACACGAGGCTAGGGCAGTCACTTCAACGCTTCACCAGAAGTTAAGTTCATCAAGAATGATAAGCTAGTCATAGTATGTGGAGAGCAGACCTTAATTGTGAGCAACTTATCATCATTATCCTGTGTAGAACCCGAGGAGGTTGTTGGAACCCAGTTTCAAGCACTGTCAGTGAACAATGAGAATCGACCAGAAAGAGGGACGACGATTTCCTCATACAAAGATGCTCTCAAAGTGATCGAGAGTAATAACGTAAAGGGATGGGGACAGCTCATAAATCCTACGGATAACAAGATAAAGAAAGGTCTTGGTTTCTCCTTAACCTGTACCTAAACTACAAAGAAAGATGAAAGTTTTCATCCCATTCAAGACTTCTTCCACAGTAGGGGACTTCCTCCACCCAGTGTCTCAAGAAGTACACATCATCGATAAAAGTGACTCCTCCGATACATACGAGGAATGGAAATCGTATCTCAACGACAATGGTTATATGTCTCAGGAAGAAACGCACACGCCATTCTGTTTTCCCAAGCAGGGCCCGAGATATATACCAAGATCAGACGTTCGAATGATTTATGGAGATTGTGATCCTAAAGGATGTCGTACTCCACCCAATTCATTAGAGGAAGACAATCTAATGAAAGAAAACTGTGGTTATGATTCCCTGGATGACTTGCCTATCTGGAAGTTTAGCGTGCGATTTTTGTCGGTGACGCGACCACCTTATCGCCATGGTTGGAATTGGGTGCTACTTTCTGATTTCTTATTTATCCTATGAAGCTGGAAAGGAAAGGGAAGCTATCTAAAACTAACCTTGCACGCAGATGTTTTCTTTAACAAATGCTAAGAGATTTGGGGGTTCGGGGTCAGGTTATACAATGGGGAGTTGTCAATTACCCATCCTATATATGGTTATCCATAGATTGTTAGCAATTCTACTGTTTTCTATTTACTGGTGTTTATCTGTCGAGGTTGGGAAAGTTTCTCCTTTGGGAGTGTTTGAGAGAGAGAGAGAGAGAGAGAGAGAGAGAGATTTTTTGTTAGTTTTGGGTTTTCCGATGTTTTGGGTGAGGTGCTGGACCTGAGGTTTTTTATTAGTGTGCTCGCTAAGATTTCGCAATCTTATGCCTACGTATTCCCATTAAAGAAAATAGGGAAATCAGAGCAATCGTAGTTCCTCCTATTCTATGGGAGGAAAAAGGTGGTTGGTGTCTTATTCAAAGCTCAAGATTGAAGCTAAAGGTTATTTGTGTCTTGGTCAAAGCACAAGATTGAAGCTAAAAGGTTTGACTGAGAGAGAATTTGTCATCTCTAAAGAGAGATATCTCATATGTTCATCACAGTTGTTAGGTAACTAATTATAAAGGAGGATTACTTTAACTGGGATATAAGAATCCAGCAATGCCATAATTTCCTTTATGAGGGATTTTTCCTGAAGGAAGAAACTTTAACTCAGTGTTGAGCAATGCCATTTTTCCTTAGGGATCTTTCATGCTAAGAGACGGACATTGGCGTGGATGTAAATAATCCAGAGGCTTGCGACTTACAATAATTAGATGAAATAGGGGATTTACCAGGAAAAAAGATGGACTACAACTTGGATTTTTGAATCAACAAGTGTGCCACTTACAGCAGTCATCTGAGATTAAGGTTTGTTTGATTATCTATTTTGATGTGTGATGTACAGAGAAATGTCATCCTACATAGAGGTTTTTGATTTCCTCTGAGGGGATGTTAATTTTTGTGTATGCCTTGATCAAAGCCCAAGGTTGAAGCTAAAAGGTTGACTCTACTAGGGAGTTTTATATCTGTCTTGTACAAAGCCCAAGATTGAGGCTCAAAAGAGACTGACTCTTTTGGGGAGATCATTATACAAAGCCTAAGAGGAGGCTAAAAGTTGACTTTTTCAGGGAAATATTTTGTCTGTCTTCTACAAAGCCCAAGATTGAGGCTAAAAAAGGGGTTTTTGACTCCACTGGGGAATATTTATATGTGTTTTGTACAAAGCCCAAGATTGAGGCTAAAATGGGAAACTGACTCTACTGGTGAGAGGTTTTGTCTGTCTTGTACAAAGCCCAAGATTGAGGCTAAAAGAAGATTGACTCTGCTAGAGAGTATGATTTGCCTTGTACAAAGCCCAAGATTGAGGCTGAAAAGAGGATTGACTCTGCTTAGGGAGATTTTATATGTGTCTTGTACTAAGCCCAAGATTGAGGCTGAAAAGAGACTGACTCAACAAGAGTGTGTTTTATCTGTCTTGTACAAAGCCCAAGATTGAGGTTGAAAAAGAATTTTACTGACTCAAGTGAGGATGTTTAAAGGTGTCTTGTACAAAGCCCAACATTGAGGCTAAAGAGGAGGCTGGTTGGGGAATCTCTTATATAAAGCCTAAGAGGAGGCTAGCTTTTGCTGAGGATTATTGAGATCCAGAGACATGTCCAAATTGGGGAATCAACTCTTGCTAGGGAATAAAGAATAGTTGAAATATCATATGCCTTGAGGTTCTGATAAAGGGTTTATTGATAGCATTTTGACCCTAGTTGGGGAAAATTAAAGTGAGAGTTTAAAGATTTAGTTTTAAAGCCTACGGAGGTTTCAACTCTGCTAGTGATTGATGGAATGATCTGGGTTTCTCTTTTTTCCTTGAGGAGATGAGACTGTCCAAGTCTACTGGTATGAAAGGGTTTATCATTGTATGATGCCCAAGAGGAGGCAGGTGTTTTAAGGGATAAGAATCAACCCTAAATTGTCTGAGGTTTTGACTCTTTGGAAAGACTGCTCTAACAAAGGATGACTAAGTTTTGTCCTATACCTGTAAGCGGTCTTTGGGTACTTGTACTAAGCCCAAGAGAAGGCATGAGAACTTTTAAGAAGCCTGAGGGTCCTTGTATAAAGCCCAAGAGGAGGCTGGCGATGCTTTTAGGAAGCCTGTGGGTCCAAACCTAAGAAAAGTTCAAGAAAGGTTTCACCGGGAATAATCCTTTCTTTAGTGAATAGTTCTAGGGTTTGAAGAAATTTAAGAGAGGTTTCGTCGGGAATTAATCCACTCTGGGGAAATGAATTTCTTAGACAAATTTCTAGTAGTGACAGTCTTGTGAAAAGTTACACCCGAAATAATGCCTTTCTCTGTTCCATATTGTATAAGCCCAAGAGGAGGCAAGACTGTATCTGGAAATTCCTATGGGGAACTAGTTTTGATTGTGTTGAAAGAGTGACCACTGGTTTGATCTAATCCTAGACCTAATTGTCGGGGAAAACTCTAAGCAGATAATATACAGGATGAAAACTTACAGGTGAGCAAGCTTCCATTGTAACAGCTGTATGGTTAGTTATTCAAGAAATTAAAGAAATTTTTTATAACAACTATGAATTTGAATCTAAATCAAAGGAGAAAGTAGTTTTTGAAAAGAATATTGGGGCTTATACTCAAGGGGAGGCCCGGATGGAAAACAGTATTTGTACCGTTGATCTGAAAATTGTATCGGAACTTATACAATGACTGAGGCCCAAATTATTGTATTTACAAAGAGGTTGGGCCTTACACTCTATTCGAGGCCCAAAATTGTTTAAAAAAGAAGTAAAATGGGACTTACAACCAAAGGGAGGCCCAGATGAAAATTGTGTTGAAAACGGCGATCGCGTTGAGATTTTTAAAATCGTATCGGGACTTATACAACGACTGAGGCCGAAATTTATTTTATTTACAAAAGGATGAGACTTACACTCTACAAAGAGGCCCAAAAGTGTATTTTAAGAAAAGAGAATGGGAATTATAACTCGGGGAGAGGCCCAATGAAAGACAGTGATCGCACAGTCATTTTTAAGAATCGCAGAGGGACTAATACAATGACTGAGGCCCAAAAAGGTTTTCTATACAAAGGGATGGGACTTACACTCTATTAGAGACCTAAAAGTGTGTATGTGAAGTTTGAAAAATCAAAATTTAGAGAAAACCCTAATTTTGAATTTAAAAATATAATTTTCAAAAGAAATAAAATAATAAATGATATAAAATACTGTTAGACGATGGCTATGGATCTAGAAGGGGGGTTGAATAGATCCCTAGAGTTTTACACGCAAATGGTTACTAAAAGTTTAGTTTTAAAAGTTTAACGGAAGCAAACCACTGGATTGTACGTCTACCACGAACCTTCTACCAAAAGGATCGGATATGCACGAATATATTGAGAATGAGTACGGAAGAGAAAAATTCAGTTCAATTACTACACTTATAACGCAATCAACAAAATATCGCTTGCTTGATGTTTAATCCAAACCAATGAGGTGAAACGATAAACAATGAAAAGTACTGCGTTCGATTTTTGCTTTGAAACGAATTATCAAACACCTGGTGTGCATAAACACACTAAGTGCAGAATTTCTATGGAAGGTAATGTAAAGCTGCTCCAAGATACAATTCAAGGAATTGTATCAATCAAACAAAACAGTTTCTCAGCTTACGATTACACTACGACAGAAATTTCGATAACTTGCGACTTCACAAATTCGAATAAACTGAAATGTAAAAGAGTTAAAGGAAAGAGAGAACAAACGAGATTTGATTAGGCAGTTCCCCAATCGTCCTCGTTTTGGGTACGTCTGCCCCCAACTCCGCAATTGGAATTGATATATATATATATATATATATATATATATATATATATATATATATGTAGTTGTTGCAAATTGTTTATTACAAGAGAAGAACAATGAACATCTCCCCTTGATTCAAGATGAATCAAGTCCTTCGAATATGGTTGATCCAATTATCGTCTCACGCTACTAAACCGAAAGAACCCACCGTTCTTCGGTTACCTTCACTCGATCAATTGCGATCTACCAAAAATTCGAACCCAAACCTCTCTTCTACGATCATCTGATTACAGCTACTAAACCGAACAATTGCTCCAATCTTCGGTTACCTTCGCCCAGCTGAATCCCTGTAGAACAAAACGGTTTGTGCAAAAACCCCCAAAATCTACTCAATTCTTGGAGGACAAAACCAACTGGTTTTATTCAAGAAACACCTACCAAACTCTCAACCCATAAAATGAAGATCACACTTCCTAAATTCTGAACGTTATCACTTCGAACAATGGGCAACAAAAACAAAGATGATTATGTGTGATTGTTTGTTTACTCAATGAAGAAGATGAAGATGAAGAGAAAAATGGTTTCTATTTTCACGTTTCTTGTTATTTGACTAATGAGAGGACCAAACTATTTATAGAGAATAAATTGACCCACCAAAGTGGTAACAGAAATAACAGAAAAAAATTTAAGTGAAAAAACATGTTTTAATGAGGATCAGCGTGCGCTGACCCATTGAAAACACTGTAAAAAAATGACTAGGATGCGTTGACTCAAAGTCACCATGCGTCGATGCATGAATACATTTTCTGCATTCTCAGAGTTATGTGTTTTCCCGTTTATTTCACACGTCTTGCATCAGTAATCATGCGTCGACGCATGCACATAGAAGGTCAGCGCATAACTTGCATTTTTACCTAAAATGCAATTTTTCACATTGTAACTGACTAAGACCCAGACAAAACATACTAGACACTAGTCTAATGATCATGCTCATATATTTATAGACAAGACCAAGTCCTATATGTCTAGACACATGAACAACAATGACTGGATGCAGTTTGCCCGACAAGAGAAGTGATACCACTCAAATTACAATCTAATACTCAGCATATTTGTTGACATCATTAAAACGAAATAGGTGAAAGACCTTAGCCCTCACATACTCCCCCTTTTTTATGATGGCAACACTGTTTTAGCTTTCATGTGATTTGTAATTTGTGAACGAACAAGCTCCCCCTGTCTTTAACACTTGATTGATTTCCTGCTAATTTTCTGCTTGCTATCCTTCTCCCTCTTTGTCAACATAAAAAAGAAGAGAAGAAGGTGGTCAAAATAAAGCTATAACATGTAAGGATCCATCACATATTTGCAATACAGCGACATTAACACGCATCCAAATATGATACAGTTAACTTAAATTGAAATCGGATAAATACGAAACATAAATCGCAAACACAATTCATTTCATACGTAAGAATGTTAAAACAAACTGAAGCAAAAGTCAAAGATTGAACAATAGAAAAAATGCAAAGCAAATAACCAAACATAAATGCAAAACACTAGGAATATGATGTCCTAATCTCTATGGCCTCCTCCCCCTATATGGATGACCTCTTCCTTCATAATACTGGCCTGGTGGTGGCAAATCTTCTAGGTGCAGGTTGAGTTCGATCAGGGTGCAATTTAGAGTACCAAGACTGTTGGCAAGATTCAGATTCTGTTGAGTCAAGTTCTCGTCGATTTGTTTGAAGCGAGTCATAGACGCGTCAGCAAACCTGTTAAAGTTAGTGATGTGAGCCGAGACTTGATCGGATAAGTTTGTGAGCCGTTCTTCCTGAACATTGTAGCGACTCTCTTGCAATGCTTGGAATTCTTGCTGTTGAAGATTCATCTCATTTAACCTTGCCAGAATCTCTTCAGATGCCTGGTAATCATACTGAGTCTCTGGAGTTGGAGGTACCGAGTAATCAGGTTGATGCCAACCATGCTCCTCGCCATAGGTAGAAGGAACATATGCGTTACCAAGAGTAGTCCAACAGTTATTTTACCAATCTCCCCAGCCCTGATTTTCAGAATTGTCCTCATGTTGATCACCCATCCATGCGCCGTTGTCTTCCTCTTGCATAACCACATCATCATCATTAACATCTTGACGATCACCATCATGTACGTCCTCATAATGAACAGGTTCTTCAGGTTCAGATTGAAAGGGATGAGTCGATCTGTGTCGGTAATTGAATTTCTTATTAACCTTATCCCAATGGTAGCCCATCATGGTGAGGGTTTTTGGTTGAAATTGTTGTTCAGATGAAATCTCAATGTAAGGAATATTTGGAACTGAAATCCCAGCCTTGTTCAAGATGTTCTGAATACAGGTTGCATAACCTAGAGCCTGATATTTGTGGGAGCTGCGGGTAACGAACATCCGATATGCAAAATAGTATAGCCAGTTGATTTTGATCCAATTTTTCAGAATATACATGAGATGAACTTCATCCTTCTCAACCCCTGAGTATCCACCTTTCTTAGGTCTCAAGATACAAGCAACAATCCATTGCAAAATGCGGTCTTCAAATTTCAAATGACCGGTAGTGACATTTTTCGGAAAGACGTCACTTGCCACAACATTGTCAGGATATGGTTCCCGTAGCATAGAGTTTAGAGCAGTGTTGAACTCAAAGTTTTGAACAAATGTTTTATCAGTTACTCTGGGTAGATTTTCATTTGTGTCCAAACTAAACAAAGTAGCCCATAAATCATTGTTTACATCATGAAGAGCATTATTCATAGAAAACTTAAACTCAGCCCCCTTAAATTTACCCTTGATTCCACAGTAGAACACTCGAATCAGATCACTATTGTATATTTCATCACATTCCAGAAATTCACCAAGATTCTGAACATTGAGTATTTCAGTTATTTCAGGAATGTGATAATCTTCACCCATCAATACATAGAACCCATGTTGAGGTATAACATCACGATTACTAAACAATGCCTCATAAGGACTAGATAGTGCATCAGAAACTAAAGACTTAACGATTACCGGTTGCGAAGAGGTTCCGGAAGATGAAGCTCTAGTTGTTCTTTTTCCGGTTGTTCGTCTGGAAGCCATTGTTGATGAAGGTTTGGAGAAGATGAACAGTGCACACAGTGGTAGATAGGATGCTGAACAGTGCGCGAAAGTGGAGAGGATGATGATCAGCCGTTAGAAACCCATGTTCTTATACCCTTGAGAATTCACTTGTTGTGGGTTTTTATTTTTTAGGGATTTTGATGGAGATTAATGGGTATTGATGAGGTTTAATGGAGGAAATAAAGAGAGGGAGACCAAAAGATCTGATATGATTACATGCAATGAACAAGAATTAAAAGAGAGTGAAAATATGTAGTGGGAAGAGGCAGCAATAGGTCGGCACACGCATTCCAATTAATGTAGGAATTCTGAACGTGACAATTATGTGTCGACCTAAGTGCAGGATGCGTCGACGCATGCAAGTGTTGCGCTAACCCGTCATTTTCCCTTAACAAATGCAACAGTTTATGCGTCGACCCATGATATGGTCCCGTCGACGCATGCAAGGCAAAAATGAAGAAAAAATTGAAATTTTGCAAACATAAGTTCCAAAAGGATAAAATAACATGCACACACATAGAACAAACATCCACATGAACAATATATGCTCAAAAAGCAATAACCATCAAGTTTAAGGTACTTAATATGGCACAAAATATGTTAAACATCTATAAATCGGAACGATATTACCTTGACCACCATGACGATAAGAGCCCTCACATATAGCTAACTATCTCTTTACATTGTTAGTCAAAAGAATAAACAAGCATGTATATATATATATATATATATATATATATATATATATATATATATATATATATATGTGAAGATCACTATCTTAAAGGATTATCAAACACGATCCGAGATATCGAGAATGCCAAGTTCCCTACGGATGTGAAAGAAAGGCTCAGTGGCTAACGGTTTTGTAAAAATGTCAGCAAGTTGATTTTTAATATCAACATGCTCAAAGATCACATCACCTTTCTCTACATGATCCCTAAGAAAATGATGGCATATTTCGATATGCTTGGTGCGTGAATGTAATACGGGGTTCTTAGTTAGGTTTATTGCACTAGTGTTATCGTACAAAATAGGAATACACTCAAGTTTTAAATTGAAATCAAGCAATTGTTGTTTAAGCCATAAGACTTGAGAACAACAACTGCCTGCGGCAACGTATTCCGCCTCGGCTATTGACAAAGCAACCGAAACCTATTTCTTATTGTGCCAACTCACCAAGGAATTTGTAAAAAGGTGACACGTGCCACTAGTACTTTTCCTATCCAACTTGCACCCGGCAAAGTCAGAATCAGAATAACCAACTAAGGAACAAACACTACCTTTGGAATACCACAGCCCATACTTTAGAGTACCAGAGAGGTATCGAAGTATGCGTTTAACTGATTTTAAGTGGGATTCCTTGGGATGTGCTTGATACCTCGCACACATGCATACACTGAACACAATATCGGGACGTGATGCGGTAAGATAGAGAAGTGATCTTATCATACCTCTATACCTTTTTACCTCTACGTCTTTACCATTCTCATCACGATCAAGGTTCGCACTAGTCGACATTGGAGTATCTATTGCTTTGTAGTTAAGCATATCAAAACGTTTTAGAAGCTCAAGACAATATTTCGTTTGACTCACGAATGTGCCCTCTTCGAGTTATTTGATTTGAAATCCTAGGAAATAGTTGAGCTCCCCCATTATGCTCATTTCAAACTCCCCATGCATCAAACTAGAACACTCCTTGACCAAGGTCATGTTAGTAGACCCAAAAATAATATCATCAACATAAATTTGTACCAAAATTAAATGTTTTCCTTGACGTTTAATGAAGAGAGTTGTGTCAACCTTCCCTCTTGAATACCCTTGATCAAGTAAAAATTTTCTTAAACATTCATACCAAGCCCTAGGGGCTTGTTAAAGTCCGTACAAAGCACGTTTAAGTTTGTAGACATGATCAGGATATTCATGAGATTCAAAACCCGGAGGTTGGGCAACGTAAACCTATTCATTTATATATCCATTAAGGAAGTCACTTTTAACGTCCATTTGGAATAATTTGAAGTTCTTAGTGCAAGCATAAGCAAGTAAAAGGTGTATAGCCTCGAGTTGGGAAACCGGCGCATAAGTTTCCTCATAGTCGATTCCTTCCTCTTGGTTATAGCCTTGCGCTACAAGCTGCGCTTTGTTACATGTTATTACTCCATTTTCATCAAGTTTATTCCTAAACACCCATCGGGTGCTGATTACTCGATGATCTCGTGGAGGGGGGACAAGGTCCCAAACCTCATTTCTCCTGAATTGATTTAGTTCATATTGCATTGATAGAAACCAATGCTCATCGAGTAACGCCTCCTTAGCGTTTTTAGGTTCTACTTCTGACACAAAAGCAGAGTAATAGCAAAAATTACTAAGTTTAGAGGGAGTGGTTACTCCCTTAGAGATATCACCGAGAATATTGTCAATTGGATGGTCTTTTGAAGACTACCAAGCTGGAGGAAGTTCATCTTTATCAGAATGATGATCATCCTCACTTTTCAACGGTTGGTGATCTTTTTCCTCCTCAATACGCACTGCTTCAGGCTGATCAGTTCCCATATCATTGTCCTTGAGTATGTCTTCAGTAGGTACACCTGCACCATGAAAAGAACTACCATCTCCGACATTCTCGGATAAGACTCATCAAAGGTAACATGAACTGACTCTTCAACTACACGTAACCTTTTATTATAAATTTTATACGCTTTACTTGACTGAGAGTATCCAAGAAAAATACCCTCTTCGGCCTTGGCATCAAACTTACCAAGAGTCTCTTTCCCATTGTTTAACACAAAGCATTTTCAACCAAATACATGAAGGTGAGAGATATTTGGCTTACGCCCTTTTAAAAGCTCATACGGTGTCTTGTTTAGAATAGGTCGGATGAGCACCCTATTCAAAACATAATAAGTCGTACTTATGGCGTCGGCCCAAAAGTATTTTGATAATCCACCATTATTGATCATAGTCCTTCCAAGTTCCTCCAAAACTCTATTTTTACGTTCCACTACCCCCATTTTGTTGAGGGGTGCGTGGTGCGGAAAAATTATGATCAATTCCGATGGAATCAAAAAATGCTTCAAACAAATGATTTTCAAACTCACCCCCATGGTCACTTCTAATTGAACCAATGTTTGTGTTTAACTTGTTCTGAGATAACTTAGCAAATCGTTCAAAGGCCGAAAAGGTATCACTCTTATTTGCTAAGAAAATGGTCCAGCTAAACCTAGAAAAATCATCGACTATTACAAACCCATAATAGTTACCACCTAGGCTTTTAACCCTAGATGGTCCAAAGAGGTCCATATGGAGGAGCTCAAGGGGTCTCATAGTTGAAACGATGTTTTTAGATTTGAATGAGATCCTTGTTTGCTTCCCCATTTGGCACGCATCACAAAGATGATCCTTTGTGAATTTGATTTTGGGCAAACCGATGACTAGGTCTTTTGAGACTATTTTATTGAGCAAATCAAAGTTGATGTGAGCCAACCGTCTATGCCACAACCATGAATCTTCATTCATAGCGACTAGACATTTGTCTCCATTCAACGATACCTCATTTAAGTCTAGCATATAGACGTTGTTCACCCTCAAGCCCTTAAACACATTCTTTTTGTCACTATCTTCAACTATGCAACAATCCTTTGAAAAAGATACTTTATAATTCTTGTCACATAGTTGACTAATGCTTAAAAGGTTGTGTCTAAGGCCTTCCACAAGAAGTACATCAGAGATAGTAGTAGATGAGGGGTTACCTACACTACGTTTACCAAGAATATGTCCCTTGTTGTTATCTCCGTAGGTGACAAACCCCTTTTTCTTCACCATAAAGTCGATAAAAAAAGATATGTCTCCGGTCATGTGTCTCGAGCAGCCACTATCCAGAACCCGTCTTCTTTCGGTGGTCTCAATACTTTGTACCTACAAAAACAATCAAGGGAGAGTAGGTACCAAATTCTCATTGGGTCCTTTAAGGTGAGTGAAACCAAGACCGCACTTGGGCAACTATTGGTAGATGCCTTTCGGAATAAGAAACCTTCTGAAGCGGCATTTTGCAATAGTATGACCAGGCTTACAACAGTAAAGACAATTACGGTTCATTTGGAATTTACCTTTGCTATCACTATCTCGAATCACAAAAATGTGATCGATCAATAGCAAATGTAACTTTTGGCTTAAGAGCCTTGTCCAATTTGGCCTTGAGGGTTCTCACCTCTCGTTGCCAAATATGACAAGTGTCACAGCCCCAATTGAACCAAGAGGTAGGGTCCTCTTCAACCTTGGCTTTTGATGTGTCCACTATAGAGTTTTTGAGGGCTTCCAATTCCTTTTCGGCATCTGAAACCTTCTTCTCCAAATACGAGAAAATATTTTTATTTGAGGCTAAACGTTGAAATGCTTCCTTAGCCTCATAGTGTAACATGTCAAAAAAGCCTTTTGTAACTCTAAATGAGACATAGTATTAACATGATCATATTTAGAATGATTTACCTCTTTTGCTTTGTTGTGGCATGCCATAAGACAAAAGTTAACGGATTCACTTTCGTTGCTTGATGAATCATCTTTTTCTGACTCACTATGGCTTTCCCAAGCGATGTATGCTCGTCGAGACTTGTTGGACCTTTTGTTTGAGAGACTCTTGTCATTATCCCTATCTTTGTCTTTCTTTAGAGATGGGCAATCCGGCTTGTAGTGCCCAGATTTTCCACAGTTGTAGCACGTCCCTTTTGCCTTGCCATTCTTATTTCCTTCTCTTCTAGATTGCTTCCTAAACTTGACTAGATTTCTGTCTGAGTGTTGAATCTCGTTCTTACGAACGTGTCTATTATAAATCTTCACATATAAGCCCATATCATCACCGGATTCTTCATCTTTGTCATTATTGGCTTCATCATCACTTAGCTTTTGATGTGTGGACTTTGAACAAGCCTTAAGAATTATCGACTTCTTCTCCGTATCTTTTGCCTTCTCTTTCTTGATACTCTTTTCATGTTTATCCAAGCTAATGAGCACTTACTCATGCTCATCGAGTTTACCAAAGAGTGTTGTGAGGTCTAGTGTAGCAAGATTGTTGGCCTCCTTGATAGCGGTGACCTTCGGTTGCCATTCCCTGTTAAGACACCTCAGAATTTTGTTAGTAGCAACCTCATTTGGAATTGGTTTACCAAGAACATGCAATTCGTTGATAATGTGAGTAAATCGTTTTTGCATATCCACAATGGTTTCCCCTTGCTTCATGTAAAACAAATCAAACTCTAGCGTTAGTGTATTAATACGAGCCATCTTAACATCATTAGTGCCTTCGTGGGCTACTTGTAAAGCATCCCACATGGCTTTGGCAGTTTCACAATGGGAGACTCGATAATACTCGTCAACTCCCAAGGAGGAGATGATCATATTACGAGCCTTCCAATCATAGTTGTACTTTTTCTCGTCCTCCTCACTCCATTGGTCTTCGGGTTTAGGAACGACAATGCCTTCCGCATTTGTCATAGTAATTTGCATGGGACCGTTTAAAATAATGTTCCAAACCTTCGGATCTATGGAATTAATATGAACGCGCATACAATCCTTCCAGTAGCTGTAATTCTCGCCTATAAAAACCGAAGCTCTATTATAAGCCCCTTTAGGTTCGTTCGCTGTGATCCAAGAAGTTTTACCGAAGCACCAGAATAAACCGGAGCTCGTGATACCACTTGTTAGACGATGGCTATGGATCTAGAAGGCGGGTTGAATAGATCCCTAGAGTTTTACATGCAAATGGTTACTAAAATTTTAGTTTTAAAAGTTTAACGGAAGCAAACCACTGGATTATACGTCTACCACGAACCTTCTACCAAAAGGATCGGATATGCACGAATATATTGAGAATGAGCACGGAAGAGAAAAATTAAGTTCAATTACTACACTTATAACGCAATCAACAAAATATCGCTTGCTTGATGTTTAATCCAAACCAACGAGGTGAAACGATAAACAATGAAAAGTAATGCGTTCGATTTTTGCTTTGAAACGAATTATCAAACACCTGGTGTGCATAAACACACTAAGTGCAGAATTTCTATGGAAGGTAATGTAAAGCTGCTCTAAGATACAATTCAAGGAATTGTATCAATTAAACAAAACAGTTTCTCAGCTTACGATTACACCACGATAGAAATTTCTATAACTTTCGACTTCACAAATTCGAATAAACTGAAATGTAAAAGAGTTAAAGGAAAGAGAGAACAAACGAGATTTGATTAGGCAGTTCCCCAATCTTCCTCGCTTTAGGTACGTCTACCCCCAACTCCACAATTGGAATTGAGATATATATATATATATATATATATATATATATATATATATATATATATATATATGTAGCTGTTGCAAATTGTTTATTACAAGAAAAGAACAATGAACATCCAAACCCTCGAACGTCTTTGATAATTGATGCAGAGTCTTCTCTCCCCTTGATTCAAGATGAATCAAGTCCTTAGAATATGGTTGATCCGATTATCGTCCCCCACTACTAAACCGAAAGAACCCACCGTTCTTCGGTTACCTTCACTCAATCAATTGTGATCTACCAAAAATTCGAACCAAACCTCTCTTCTACGATCCTCCGATTACAGCTACTAAATCGAACAATTGCTCCAATCTTCGGTTACCTTCGCCCGGCTGAATCCCTGTAGAACAAAACGGTTTATGCAAAAACCCCCAAAATCTACTCGATTCTTGGAGGACAAAACCAACTGGTTTTATTCAAGAAACACCTACCAAACTCTCAACCTAGAAAATGAAGATCACACTTCCTAAATTCTGAACGTTATCACTTCGAACAATGGGCGACACAAACAAAGATGATTATGTGTGATTGTTTGTTTACTCAATGAAGAAGATGAAGATGAAGGGAAAAATGGTATCTATTTTCACGTTTCTTGTTATTTGACTAATGAGAGGACCAAACTATTTATAGAGAATAAATTGACCCACCAAAGTGGTAACAGAAATAACAGGAAAAAAATTTAAGTGAAAAAATCAGGTCAGGCAAGTTATGGGTCGACTCATGTTTTAATGAGGATCAGCGTGCGCTGACCCGTTGAAAACACTGTAAAAAAATGACTAGGATGCGTTGACTCAAAGTCACCATGCGTCGACACATAAATACATTTTCTGCATTCTCAGAGTTATGCGCTTTCCCATTTATTTCACACATCTTGCATCAGTTATCATGCGTCAATGCATGCACATAGAAGGTCAGCGCATAACTTGCATTTTTACCTAAAATGCAATTTTTCACATTGTAACTGACTAAGACCCAGACAAAACATACTAGACACTAGTCTAATGATCATGCACATATATTTATGGACAAGACCAAGTCCTATATGTCTAGACACATGAACAACAATGACTGGATGCAGTTTGCCCGACAAAAGAAGTGATACCGCTCAAATTACAATCTAATACTCAGCATATTTGTTGACATCATTAAAACGAAATAGGTGAAAGACCTTAGCCCTCACAAATACCAAATATATTTAAAAACAAGTGGTATACTTTGAAAAATATTTTGAAAAATCATGTTTAATCATATGAAAGCTTGAAATTCATTTGGAATGAAAAATCAAGTGGGAATTTCATTTAAAAATGTTTAAAAAACAAATAAATGAAATTAATTAAAAAAATTATAACTATATTAAAAAGATAATATAAATTGGATTTTTTTGTAAAATAAAATAATTTAACATTTTCATGAATTTTGAAAAAAAGAATCACTTCAAAAACATAAAAATTCAGAGAGAAATTAATTTTTGAAATCAATTAAATAAAATATCAAAAATTCAAATATTTGAAAATTTAAATTATGGTGCTAACAGTCACTTTCTTCTTCCTCGTGACCGCGCCAAGGGTGATTTGCGTTTTCTCACTTTTCTCTCTGATTACTCAATGGTTTTGCACGATTCAAACACCAATCTTGTTCGTTTTTGAACATGGATCACAACCATATAGATTAATTGTATTTATATTAAGTATGGAGTGAGAATCAGAAGATAACCTCAAGAACCCTAATTTCAGCTTGAACACAATGAAATTCCATACACGATTGATTCATGGAAATTGATTGAGGGTTATCACTCTATATACATGCAGGAATAAGATGGTAACTCACAAATTCATTTATGATGCATGGAATATAGAGTTTGAAGGTGTCAGGCTTACCTCTTGCAGCTGGTGATCGAGCTTGATGATGGATATGTTACAGATGTGTTCCAATGATCTGGACAGCTTCCTTAGGTGCCAAGGAGTGTGTTTGAATGCTTGGAGTGGATTGAAATGAGCTGGAACTTGATGTGGCACCTCAACTACAAATTTTCTAAAAGCTTGTACAAATGGCGTACTACTTTTAGATTTTGATGTTCCAGATGTTGTTTATGTGTTTAAATCACTTACATATGATGTATGTGAGGTGTTTGCATCATTGGTTTGGACAGAATTGTTCTCAAATGCAAAACCCGATAGTGACTTGAAAGAGAAGGTGTTTTTTTGGAGTGAAAGAAAGAATTTGAGGAAAGCATCAGTTTGGGTCTTTGGTGTACTCAAACTGATCACAAAAGTTTGTTTTGCAAGTAATAGAGAATGGCAACTGGTACAGGTCTGTGGCCAATGGTTGCATAAAGGAATTCTAGTCTTCCATGATCATTAACTTGAGATTAAAGCACAGGCCTATGGTCTTCTGTTGCAGGGATAAGGCTTGACTCTTTCAGTTAGGTTTGCTTCAGTCCATGCCACCTTGATGTATCCATTAAATGCTTGATGCCAAATTTGAATTGCAAGGTTCCTTTCATGATGATTTTGCACATGGGAGGCTAGGTTCTTGGCATTTTGTGTTATGGATCAGATCATTCATTCATTTGTGTTGTAATTGGATAGAATTTGAATGATCAAAGTGTTCAAAATCAGTCTAAGGAATCGTGGGGTGCAAGTTTGCACCAAAATCTGTCTTGAAAACTGTTGCAGCAAGGAAACTTGGGAGATCCATAACTCCTAGCTCAAATGGAGTTTGATTGAGTTCTTGGACAATTTGGAAATCTCTCATGACATACTTTAACTTTGTTGTTCACCAATGGACCTGGTTCAACTTGGATCAAGGTGAAAAATGTGCTCAAAGTTGGTGAAAAACCAAGACAGATTCTGACTTGAAATTTTCACCAAGTGTTGGAAAAAGTGGTCATTTTCACTTTTTTGAGATTTTGTCAATCTATAACTCAAAATCCATGAGGATTTAGAATTGCTTGTAGTTGACACTTAAAGTATGTAAGATGAACTTTCATTTGAGCTTTGGATGGAAGAAAAAGGCCTTGTGGTTTAGGAGTTATGACTTTGCAAAGTTGGTAGAAAACCACTTTTGTTCCTTAACTTAGAAAAATTTTGGTTTCTCATGGTTGCCCCTTTTGCAAGAATTTTTTTTTTTGCAAAGTTGGATTTTTTTGTAAAATAAAATAAATTAACATTTTTATGAATTTTGGAAAAAAGGATCAATTCAAAAACATAAAAATTCTGAGAGAAATTAATTTCTGAATCAATTAAATAAAATAACAAAAATTCAAAAATTCAAATAAAATTTGAATTATGGCGCCAACGGTCACTTTCTTCTTCCTCGTGACCGTGCCATGGGTGATTTGCGTTTTACTCTTTTCTCTCTAATTACTCAATGGTTTTGCACGATTCAAACATCAATCTTGTTCGTTTTTGAACAAGGATCACAACCATATAGATTAATTGCATTTATATTAAGTATGGAGTGAGAAATCAAAGGATAACCCCAAGAACCCTAATTTCAGCATGAACACAATGAAATTCCATACACGATTGATTCATGGCAATTGATTGAGGGTTATTACTCTACATACATGCAGAATCATGGTGGTAACTTGAAATGACATTTATGATGCATGGAATATAGAGTTTAAAGGTGCCAGGCTTACCTATTGCAGCTGGTGATCAAGCTTGATGATGGAGATGTTACAGGTGTGTTCCAATGATCTGGACAACTTCCTTAGGTGCCAAGGAGTGTGTTTGGAGTGGATTGAAATGAGCTGGAACTTGATGTGGCACCTCAACTGCAAATCTGCTAGAAGATTATGCAAATGGGGTACTACATTTGGATTCTGATGTTCCAAATATTGTTTATGTGTTTGAATCGCTTACATATGATGTATGTCAGGTGTTTGCATCATTGGTTTGGACAAAATCACTTCCAATTTCAAAACCCGATAGTGACTTGAAATGGAAGACAAATTTGGAATGAAAGTGTGATTTTGAGTAAAGCATCAGTTTGGGTGCTTTGGTGTACTCAAACAGATCAGAATTGAGGTCTATTTATAGTGCAACAAGTTTGTTTTGGCATCAATAATGAATGGCAGCTTGGATCAGATTGCATTGAATGCTTTGGTTCCTTGGTCAAGGGTCTCCTCTAGCCATTGACATGTGCCAAACTTTGCATGTTTAGGTCCTCTGATATTTGGATATGTCTTGACTCATTTAGACTGGTTTATGGCTCATTCATGCCACCTCAATCCATCACTTTAATGCTTGATGCCAAATTTGAATTTCAAGATTCCTCTTCATGATGATTTTGCACATGGAAGGCTAGGTTCTTGGCATTTTGTGTTATGGATCGGATCATTCATTCATTTGTGTTGTAATTGGACAGAATTTGAATGATCAAAGTGTTCAAAACCAGTTTAAGGAATCGTGGGGTGCAAGTTTGCACCAAAATCTGTCTTGAAAATAGTTGCAGGAAGGCAACTTGGGAGATTCATAATCTTAGCTCAAATGGAGTTTGATTGAGTTCTTGGACATTTTGGAAAGCTCTCATGACATAATTCAACTTTGATGTTCACAAATGGACCTGGTTCAGCTTGGATCAAAGTTAAAAATGACCTCAAAGTTGGTGAAAAACCAAGACAGATTCTGACTTGAAAATTTCACCAAGTGCTGGAAAAGTGGTCATTTTCATGTTTTTTTTTTTGTGATTTTGATCAATCTGTACCTCAAAATCCATGAGGATTTGGAATGAGATGTAGTTGACATATTTGAAGTATGTAAGATGAACTTTCATTTGAGCTTTGAATAGGAGAAAAAGGCCATGTGGTTTAGGAGTTATGACCTTGCAAAGTTGGTACAAAATCACTTTTGTTCCATAACTTAGAAAATTTTTGGTTTCTCATGGTTGCCCCTTTTGCAATAAACCTCACTTTTCTTGATTTTTCTTGATGGATAATGATCAATCTCATACATTAACATTGTTTTTGACTTAGGGGAACCATATTTGTGAAAAATTCCAAAAAGTCAAACTTGATTTTGTGCACAGTTGACTTTTTGTCAGATGAAATCCACAATGTGTGATTCTTTGTGCAATCAAGTTCTTGACCCACTTCAAACCTAATGGATGGATTCCATAGGTGTTTTAGGGTTTATTGAATCATGTCCCAAGGTTTGGGAGCATGTCTTGGTCAAAAGTCAAAGATACAGTTGACTTTTCCTTCAAAACCCTAATTGTGGTCCAGATGAAATTGAAACTTGTGAATCAAGCTTCTTTGATCAATCTATTATTGCAAATGGATCAAATTGGTGTATTTGAGGTCCTTAAATCATTTATTGAGGTCTTGGCTCATGCTTTGCTCCAAAAGTCAACTTAAGGGTGAATTAGGTCAAGAAACCCTAATTCATGATTTTTTACGAATGCATCCCCTTAGGATAATTTGACTTAATGATTGGGTCCATGAGGTCCCTTAGAGCATCTTGGGTTATGCTTTGAAGCATTGGCTCATGCCCAGAAGAAAATTTTCATCTGGAGGCCTTGGTCGACCAAAACCCTAATTTGGTGACACTGGCGATCTTGAGGGTTGATCCACTTGGAATGTTGCACTCCTGTGCTTGATTCTTGATGTGGGAGTCCTCTTGATCCCTTATGGGTGTTTGAGAGATTAGACAAGTTGAAGATCATGTCATTTCTTGATTGATCCTTTGTCTAAGTGCTTTGAGAGGGCTCAAAACCCTAATTCTTGGTTATAGTGAAAGCTCAACAATCCTTGAGGAAATTCATGAGGCATGATGGCATATTCATATTGTGGCAATGATTTGCACAATGATGGGAAATCTTGGTGGTCAAAATTTGGGGTATGACAGGAAGCCGTACCCAGAAGACTTGGGGAAAAAGAGTCAGCCAAACGATGCCTATCAGCTGAGTAATATCGAAAGAAATACCCATGTCCCCACCAAATCATGGGATCATTACTCAGGACATTCAGAAGATTTCCAACACAATGATGAATCTGCAAAGATTGCAGGATAAGAGTTCATCAACTATTCTTTTCCTGAGGTCAACGTCATTGAGAAGGATGGCTCCTTTATCCCCACAGAAGTATGGGACACCTTAGGACAGCCGAGTGGCAAGTACGACTTCTTGGTCAAGTACACCACTGCTGAAAGCTCTCGCATCAGATACGAGGACATCCAGCCAACTGGATGGGGAGATCCTCTTGAGAGTGAAAACACTATGAAAGATACAACAAAAGAGTTTGTTTACGACAACTATGCATGGGTGTGTCATACCCCAAATTTTGACCACTAAGATTTCCCATCATTGTGAAAATCATCACCACAATATGGATGTACCTCTGTGCCTCATCAACTCCTCAAGGAATTGTTGAGCATTCACTACTATCAAAATTAGGGTTTCAAGCCCTCTCAGAGCCTTAGACAAAGTATCAATCAAGGAATGACATGATCTTCAACTTGTCTAGCCTCTCGAGTAGCTACAAAGGATTAAGAGGACTCCCACTTCAAGGATTAAGCACAAGGATGCTCCCTTCTAGGTGGATCAAGCCTCAAGATCGCCAGCATCACCAAATTAGGGTTTTGATCGACCAGGGCCTCCAGATGAAATATTTCATCTGGGCACAAGCCAAAGATCCAAAACATAACCTAATATACTCCATGGAACCTCATGGACCCAATCATCCAGTCAATTTTGTCTCAGGGGATGCATTCATAAAAAATCAGGAATTAGGGTTTCTTGACCTAATTCACCCCTAAGTTGACTTTTAGGGCAAATCATGAGCCAAGACCTCATAGGAGGATTTGAGGGTCTCTAATCCACTACATTGATCCATTTGGAACAATGGATTAATCCAAGAAGCTTGAGCAACAAGTCTCAATTTCATCTGCACCACAGTTAAGGTTTTAAGGAAAAAGTCAACTATAACTTTGACTTTTGACCAGGACATGCTCCCAAGCCCTATAACATGCATCAATATATCCTATGACACCCATGGAACATGTCCGTCAAGTTTGATTTAGGTCAAGGACATGATTTCCTGAAGAATTGCACAGTTTGGAATTCATTTGATAAAAAGTCAACTGTGCACAAAAGTCAACTTTGACTTTTTGAGATTTTTCACAAAAATGGATTTTTAACCCTAAAATGATGTTAATGTATGATTTTAACCATCATTCAGCAAGAAAAATCAAGAAAAGTTGGATAACTTGTAAAAGGGGTAACCATAAAAACTTAGAAAATTTTCTAAGTTAAAAATAAAGTGGCTAGGGTACCAACTTTGGAGGGTCATAACTCCTAAGCCACAGAGCCATTTTCTCCCATCCAAGGCTTGATTTGTATATCTCATTTCCCTTTACAAAAACTTCAACTAGACCTAACTCCAATTCATTGTGGATTTTGAGCTATGAGTGAGCCAAAATGGTTGAAAACATGAAAGTACCACTTTTCCAACACTTAGAAAAAATTCTGTCCAAGACATATTTTGTTGGAAACACCAAAACTTGTGGGGTTTTTTCACACAGTTACAAGCTGAATCAATTCCAAAGATAAACATCAATGTTGTTGCAAATGTTGCCAAGAATCCAAGCAACTCAATATCATGAAACTAATCCACTTGTTCCAAGAATTATGGCTGCCACAACACACCATGTCAAGGCTGCCATGAAAAATCAGTTTGGGGGTTTTGTGCCATCCATGATTTCTGAGTCAAAAGGAGTGATCACTATGCCACATGCCTTCAATCTGATCATGAACCAACAGATCCAACTGATAGGGTTGAGTCAAAAAGCCAAGGAATCTTCCAACTTGAAATTCATCCACTTTGGCACATTTTGCCTTGAATTCAAAGGGGCATTAATGTGGAATAGTGCATTTCCAACAAAGCCACTCTACTCAATCAAGTTCTCTGATTAAACAACAATAAAAACATCTGAAGAATGTGATTTTGGTCAAGGCATAGCCCTGCTCTTGGGAATGGCTAGTTTGCCTTGCTTGAGAAGAAATCCTCCAAGCCAATCCATGCAAATGTGATCTGATCCAGCAGCCATTCACTATTCCTCTAAGACAAAAGTTGATCACCTATAAATAGAGGTTCCAATGGATCATTCAACTCACACCAAAGCCAGTTACAGCACTGCTTTCTCTCATTCTTCCTTAAACCTCAAGTTTCTTGGTTTTTGAGTAACCACTATCGGGTTTTGAGTTGCAGCCTTAAGCAATCAATTCCAATTGCTCAAACACATCACATATGATGTATTTGAGGTGTCCAAACACTTAAACACTGACTGTAACACCTCAGGCTCAAAATCACCCTTCAACCAAGCCATTATGCCTCAATTATGCAGGTGGAGGTCTCCAGCTTGATCCAAAGAGTTTCAAAGTGTTCCAAAGCTTGCAACACAGTCCATAACATCCATTGAAGTTGTAGGGATCATTAATTCACAACTGGAACAAGGTTTGTGCAGAGTTCCATTTCAGCTTGCATCAAGGTAAGCCTCAAAACTCCAACTCCATAATCCATGTATATTTCCTCGCCTGATATTTTTGCCAATTGCTTGCCATCATATGTTGATTGTTTTCCCTCAAAAAATTTAATCATAGCACTCATAATCATGCCTACTCTATTGCTTTTGCAAAATTAGGGTTCATACGGCCACAATGATATAATTTGCTATACACTGAAAATGAATGAAATTGGGTATTGCCATCTTCTTCCTTGTGAAAAAACGCATGAGTTTGGTGTTTGAATCATGTCAAATGGTTGAGAAACGAGAGAGATGGAGGGCTTCATGCACGAGCTAGAGGAAGAAGATGGCCATGGCGCCATTTTCAGAAAATCCAACTAGTTTGATATATATTTTTCACTTGCCATGTTATTAATGAATTGGCATTACGCCCCAGTGGTTGATCAGCTGGTTTGTATGTATTGGCAAGCGAAAGGTCTGGGGTTCGAATCCCCCTCGCCCCAGACCTTTTTATCACTTTTTCCTATTTTCCTATTTTTCACATTATTTTGTTAATGATTTGAAAAATTAAAAACTCACTCAATTTTAATTATTTTTTACTGATTCTTTTTGCAAAAAATCATAAAAATGTTGAAATATTTTATTCCACAAAAAAATTAAATTTATATTATGTATTTAATATAATTAGTATTTTTGTGAATAAATTCATTTTTTATTTATTTTTAAACATTTTAAAATGAACATCCATCTTGAAAAATCAAGACCAAATGAGTTTTAATATCTCTTGTGATTTATACCTCATTTTTCAAACCTTAAACAAAAATCACAAGTGGTTTATTCAAATCTATTTGGTATTTTTCATTGATTTTCTTTAAATATTTACTATTTAAAGATTAAAATTAGGGTTTCTTTGATTTTCACCCTCATCAAACAATTACATTTGGGCCTCTATTAGAGTGTAAGACCCAACCCTTTTTTTGTAAAATACAAACTATTTTTTTGGGCCTCACTTATTATATAAGTCCCACTGTATTTTCAAAAACCTCGGCGCGCTCGCCAATTCAAAAATCAAACCCTAGGCCTCTCCTTGAGCTATAAGACCCATTCAGAACTTTTGGGCCTCTATTAGAGTGTAAGACCCAACCCCCTTTTAACCAAAAACATTTTGGGCCTCACTTATTGTATAAGTCCCTATGCGTTAAAAGAAAACAAATGACACGATCGTCGTCTTTTCAAAACAAACCTGGGCCTACCCTCGTGTTATAAGCCCCACTCTTTTTCTTTAAACCGTTTGGGCCTCTTGAGAGAGTGTAAGACCCATCCCTTTGCACAGAAAACCATTTTTGGGCCTCAGTCACTTGTATAAGTCCCTCTGTACAAATTCAAACAGTGCGCTCACTGATAAAACCCTGGGCCTCTCCTTGAGCTGTAAGCCCCAAACCTTTCTTTTGCAAAGCACTTTCTCCTTTGATTTTGAATATACTGTTGTTTTCAATTTTTCTTTGTTGAACAACTAACCAAACAGCATGGAAGCTCTATAACCGAGTAAGTGGTTATCGCTTTCATTTACCGCTTTCATATACATATAACTGTATTGTGGGGCTGTTTCACTATAAGTCTTCTTTCATAAACTCATATCAACTGTGTAATAATAGTATAGATATTTCGAGTTTCCCCGGCAACTACGTCTAGAACTAGGTGACGCCGTTTCGTTCATAGAAATAGACAACTAGATCCCCAATAGGATCACCAGATACAGCCTTCTCTTCGGCTGTCCTCATTAGGAATTATCAAGACTCTCTACTCCCAGAGATGAATGTATTCTCCGTGAATGGCATCTTTGAGTTTCTTCCAAATTCTCGAACTTTCCTGACTTGATCTATTCCTTGTGAATAGCTTGCCTTGAATTTCTCGGGGTTTGGGGACCCACGGGCTTCTTAAAAGCATCGGCCTCCTCTTGGGCATCGTACAAGGACCCAAAGGCTTCCTAAAAGCAACCTAGCCTCCTCTTGGCCTTAGTACAAGGACCCGCCGGCTTCTTAGAAGTATTCACAGCCTCCTCTTAGGCTTTGTATAATGATCTCTTCCTCCGGGAATGATAGCCTCCTCTTGGGCTTCGTACAAGGACCTCTCGGCTTCTTAAAAGTTTCCAGCCTCCTCTTGGGCTTCGTACAAATTGTCCCGACGACCTCCTAGAGGTATAGGAACAGAACTTAGTCATTTGCATAGAACAGTCCTTTCAAAGAGTCTACTACTGTTTCTCAAAGCATAGTACAAAAGATGAAACTCTGGACTTGGACAGTCTAATATCCTTGAGTCTTAAAGACATTCTCAAGCACCCTTCAAGAATAGGAAGGAACCCCGCAGACTCGGACAGTCTCAATACCCTTCAGATTTCCCACTTCCTTAGAGAACAGGAATAACCCGGATCCTCGAATCAAATCCTTGAGTACAGTGTTGCTCATATAAGAACTGATTTTCTCTTTAAATCAGCATACTGGACCTGTCACTCAACTGAAACAGTCACCATAGCCTCCTCTTGGGCTTTGTACAATGATCCTCCCCAACGGAGTCAAACAAAGTTTAGCCTCTCTCTCGGGCTTTGTACGAGACACATAAGAGACTCCCTCGTTGAGTCTATCACCCCTTCCGCCTCCATCTCGGGCTTCGTACGAGATACAAAAA
Organism: Lathyrus tuberosus; assembly: GCA_022829125.1. NCBI lineage: Eukaryota > Viridiplantae > Streptophyta > Magnoliopsida > Fabales > Fabaceae > Lathyrus > Lathyrus tuberosus. Next base: position 320,228 of record JALAZF010001039.1, read on the forward strand.
GACTCTCTTGTTGAGTCAAAACCCTTTAGCCTCCATCTAGGGCTTCGTACGAGATACAAAAAAAAACTCTCTTGTTGAGTCAAATAGCCTTCATCTCGGGCTTTATATGAGATACCAAAAGATTCCCTCGTTGAATCAAAACCTTTTAGCCTCTCTCTCGAGCTTTGTACGAGACACATATTAGCCTCCTCTTAGGCTTTGTATAAGAAGACCACTGGTTGATCCAATCAACCTTTTAGCTTCAAAGCTGTGCCTCGTTCACAGTACACAAACATCAAACTCTTTCCCCTTCATCTAATCGTTGTAAGCAGCAAGCCTCTGGATCATCTACATCCATGCCACTGTCCCTCTTTTAGTATGAGAAATTCCTAAGGAAAGATAGCATTGCTCTAAACTGAGTTAAAGTCTTCTCCTTCAGGTTAAAACCCCTATAAAGGAAATTATGGCATTGTCGGATTCACAAATCCCGGTTAAAGTAATTCTCCTTTATAAACAGTTATGACATACAACCCCCTCTTTAGAGATGACAAATTCTCTCTAAAGACAACAACTTTAGCTTCACATCTTGGGCTTTGAACAAGATATAAATAGACTATTCAGCTTCACATCTTGGGCTTTGAACAAGATACAAACCACCTTTCGCTTCATGTCTTGGGCTTTGAACAAGACACCAAAACAACCATTTCCTCCCATAGAATAGGAGGAACTACGAACGCTCTGATTTCCCTATTTCGGTAAACGGGAATACGTAGGCATAAGATTGAAAGAAAAATCTTAGCGAGCACACTAAACAAAAACCCTAAATCCCATATACCATAATCTGAAGCAGTATCCTAACAAAATCCCAGAGAGAAATCAGTATTGGCAAAAATACAAATAACCAATACAAAGGCCCCCACCACATTGATCGCATCCGTAACCTAACAGACCGTTGTTTAAACTCGGCATGCAAGCAGGGTTAATTGGAGACATCTATTTCCCTTCCTTCATCAGCTTTAATAGGATAAAAAATGAATCGACCTGTAGTTCAAACTCAACTGCAGTGAGAGCGACCAGTGCTTAAGAACCGGTCCAAAATCGCTCGCTACAGAAAAATGGCGCCCACCATGGGGCCCTTCTAACCTTTTTCTCTTCTCTTGTGTAAAAACCACAGATTGGGGCTTCCGCCGGGGAACCCATTTTCTGTCAAGAACTTAGGATTCCTAGCTTTAAAAGGTCTAGGATGATTAGGACAAATATATACTGCTTTTCCTAATTGCTATACATGTTTATTTTTCTGCTAATGGGAATGCGTGTGATGTCGCATGTGGAAAAATTGAGTATACACTTAAGATAAGTGATGGCGACGAGGTCGACCATCAACCTCAGTGGAGGCTGACCAATGCAACCCATTCTCTCACCTAGATAATGGGCCGATTGTGATGTCTGAGAAGCTGAGGAGCCAAACCCTTTTGTAGAGCGGAAACTATCGGAAATAGTTGTTACGCGATACTACCCTCATTTAAGGCTGGTGATCTATTCTCTGTGAATGGCACTTACTCTAAGATTGCTCTACAACTCGCTGGCGATTCGCTTGTTGTTTTGCTTTCCTGGGAGGAGCTGATGATAATGGGTACAGGTACAAAAATCACCCTAGTATAAACCTTTGGGGATGGGTAGAGCCTTGACTTCATGACAACGACCCTTTGACCCCATGTTTTTTCTATGTTTTTGTGTGCTGCATTCATGCATTCATTTAAAAAACATTAAAACATTCAAAAAAATTCTCTTCTAGTCTCTCTGTTTTTCAAATTAAACTAAGACTGTGATTACAAATATCAGAGAAAAAGATTGCGCTAATGGATTTCGGTAGAAGGAGAACCCATAGGTATACCTTCAAGGTTCCAAAGCTAGAGGATTTGAGAAGGTTAGCGAGGATGATCACAAACCATGAGGCTTTCAGAGCCAAACACGGAGGTCTGCTACCAGTGTTAAGAGTCCATGTGATTGAGGGAATCATGGATACGCTCATTCAGTTTTATGATCCAGTTTATCACTATTTCACATTCCCGGATTACCAGCTCGCACCAATGCTGGAGGAGTATTCTCATCTGATCGATCTACACATTACTGATCGAGCTCCATTTTCTGGACTGGAAGAAATTCCAAAAAATCTGACCATTGCAAGAGCAATTCATTTGGACGAGTCTGAGGTCAGGACTCACATGACTACTAAGGGGGGCATCCAAGGTTTGCCAGCCCAGTTCTTAACAAAGAAAGCTCTGTACTTTGCTAGTATAGGGGACATGACTGCTTTTGAAAGCATCTTTGTTTTACTCACCTACGGGTTATTTTTGTTTCCCAACATCAATAACTTCGTCGACATTAACTCCATTAAGGTTTTTCTCATTGGAAACCCTGTGCCTACTTCACTCACAGATGCGTATCATTCTGTACACTTGGGAAATTTGTACAGCGGAGGGGAGATCACATGCTGTGTACCTTTGCTTTACAAATGGTTTGTCTCCCACTTGTCCAAGTCTGCTGCTTTTTGGGATTGCAATAGTGCCTTACGTTGGTCGCAGAAAATCATGTCTCTCACCAACTCTGGCATAGATTGGTGTAATAGGATTTATGAGGGAATCAGGATCATTGACCATTGTGGAAACTTCTCCAACGTACCCCTCATAGGAACTAAAGGAGGAATCAATTACCATCTAGTTCTCGTTCATCGTCAATTTGGATACCCGATGAGACATGTCCCACGGAGTGTTCATCTGGAAGGTCTTTTCTTCAAAGAAGGAGAAAATGACAGAGCACTAAAAATGGAAATAGTGCAAGCCTGGAAGCATGTTCATAAGAAAGGACGAGAGTCTCTAGGAAAACTGGACTGTGTCTCGGTGGAGCCTTATCTCCATTGGGTACAAACTAGAGCTCTCAAGCTAAAAATGCCTTATCCTAGTTACGGAATTCTTCCGCCAAAGGAATCTGTCATGTATTTCATGACGGAAACAGAAAAGCTTCAGGTTACTCTCAACAAAGTTCAAAAGGAGAGAAGGTCTTGGAAGAACAAGTACCGCACCCTCAACGTAGAGTGCATCAAAATACAGCAATTACTGAAAGAAAAGGACGCTCTGATTGAAATTTTGGAGCAACATGCTGTAGAGAATCAGGATGACCAAAGGAATTTGCTCACTCCTTTCACTTGGCAAAGGAATGACAACCCGACAACGGCTCCAGAGCCCCGGTCAAAGAAAAGGAAAGTACCAGAATCAGCACCCGATTTCTCTTCAGAGAGGACTCGGGACCCATTAGCTTAGGTTTCTGTTTCTGCACCTTGTAATCTACTGTATTTCTATTTCTGTAATCCTTTAAATTCAATAAAAAGGGGTTTCCCCACCGTTTGATATTTGCAATCTAATTGTCGAAGTTTATTTTGATTAAACCAAAAAAACAATTAATATAATCATTGCATTCATCATTCTCACATCGCGTATTCTTCTTACCTACGAATCTCACGTTTGTGTCTCAATTCTAGAGTCAAACTGTCTCATTCGTATAATACTCGGGCCAATCATCAGAAAAAGATGGATGATCTTGAGGAAGAAAATAGAGAGTTGAAGGAAGAGATCGACGCTCTGAGAGAGGATATGAGAAAGCTTCGTAACGACATGCAAGCCATGGCAGAAGCTCAGCTACAAAGAACTGTGATCTCAGAGATCACATCAACGCCCATAGTGGAGAAGTATGATCCTAGGTATCAAATACCGAAATATCGTCCTTGGGGCATGCCTGTTAACTATATCCCGGAAGGATATGTTCCGCCGATCACTGAAGATCAGGGAATCTCAACAGAAGCCGCTAGGCTTGAAGGTTACAAACTTCGGGTAAGCGAAGATGCCAGGGGCATACTGAAGACTCCTGAAGGTTACAAACTTCGGGAAACGCCAAGACTAACTACCGTAGTCACGGTGCCACCCCCTGTGGTGCACACTGTCCCGGAAGGACAGATTCCACAGATACCTGCGGGGTCTTATCCTTCAAGGATACAAATCCTAATGTTCTCACGAACACGCTGCCTCAACATGAGAAAGCTGCAGTCAATTTGATAGAAGGAGAGACTAACAATGTCTATCAAATTCACGATGTACTCTTGTTGAAAACCAATCTGGTCAAGATTCATTGTAGACAGAGTGGATATGGCCATGTGCCACCTCATAATTATCATCAGTGTGATATCTGCTCTAAAACTAATCAAGGGTGTTCTGTGGTGCAATCAGCTCTACAGGAACAGATGGATCTCGGATGGATCCAGGAGCACCGAGTTCGTGGAGTTAACATGGTCTACACGAATTCTAACGTCATTCAAAACCACGATATTCGTGCAATGAATGTCAATCTGGTGGAAATGTACTCAAGGCAAAGCCAGTATCATAATCTGCCGCGGCATGATTACAGTTCCTGTCTGACTTGCACGGTAAACAAACAGGGATGTTCTTTCATACAGGAGGCCCTCCAGCGTCAGATGGATCTTGGATGGATCCAAGACTACCATGATAAGAACCCTTATCCGATCAACATGGTTCAGATTTTTGATATTCGTGTGATGAATACCAACCTGGTAGAGTTACATGCTGAACAGGTCCGACTCGGATTCTTAATATCACACGACTATCAAAGCTGTAAAGCAGGTTGCAAAAACGATTGAGGTTGTACCCTTGTCCAGGAGGCACTTTAACACTTGTTAAATCATTGGTGGATGCCAATCTACATGGATGAAGATACTCAGCAAATTAGTATCAGTAACAGGAATCCTACTCGGCATCAGAGTCAGGATGTTCGATCAATGGAAGCTAACCTAGTGAGGTTACATTGTATTCAAAGTAAGCATGGCCAGGTGCCACCACACAATTATGACCGTTGTAGCGTTTGTTCAGAAAGTAACCAAGGGTGTTACCTTGTGAGAGCAGCTCTTCAGGGTCAGGTGGATCGTGGAGAGATTCGTCCATATCCGGGTTCTGGACCCATCAACTGGACGCCGAATTACCTTGCCGATCAAGTTGAGGATGTTGTCACAATCTCTGGTCATTATAGGACCAGGGATGTTTTTTCCGTTATCCCTCAACTTGACGAATCTAAAGTTCCCAATCGGGAACGGATCGAGATTACTTATGATGCTCAGAAAAATCAGAGGACTCCCGTAGTCATCTATCTGCCAGGACCAACACCGTATGAATCAACTAAGGATATCCCTTACAAATACGGTGCAACAACAATTGAAAATGGAAAGGAAATTCCATTACCCTCCGTCGTGAATATTGTAGACATCAGTCGTGTAACACGGAGCGGTAGAATCTTCAACCGAGGGGTTGGAGAACCTAACAAGGAAAAGGAACTTCAGACGGAAGCTCCCGATCCATCAGTCGGTCAATCCAGTAATCCTGACCTTTCGAAAAACGATGATGAGATGCTGAAGCTCATCCAAAGGAGTGAATATAACATTGTTGATCAGCTGTTACAGACTCCTTCAAAGATCTCAGTATTATCACTGTTACTCAGTTCAGAAGCCCACAGGGAGGCTCTACAGAAAGTCTTGGAGCAAGCCTTTGTGGAACATGATGTAACAATTAGACAGTTCGATAGCATTGTCTCTAACATCACTTCCTGCAACAATTTGGGATTTAGTGATGAGGAATTACCTGAAGAGGGTCGTCTTCATAACATGGCGCTCAATATCACAGTTAACTGCCAGGAAGATGCTTTAGCCAGCGTACTGGTAGACACAGGGTCAGCCCTGAATGTTATGTCGAAGTCCACTTTGATGCAATTATCATTCAAAGGCCCTCCGATGAGAATCAGCGAGGTCGTCATCAAAGCGTTCGATGGATCCAGAAAAATAGTTATCGGCGAAGTCGATCTTCCTATAACTATCGGTCCTCATACTTTCCAAGTCACTTTCCAGGTTATGGACATCCGGGCAACGTGCAGTTGTTTATTAGGAAGACCTTGGATACATCAGGCTGGAGCGGTTACTTCAACCCTCCACCAAAAGCTATAGTTCGTTCAGAACGATCAACTTGTCACAGTCTGTGGAGAACAGGCCTTGCTTGTGAGTAACTTATCGTCATCTACTTGTGTAGAACCCGAGGAGGTTATTGGAACTCAGTTCCAAGCACTGTCAGTAAGTAAGGATAATCAATCAAGGGGAGGAACCTCGATTTCCTCATACAAAGATGCTATCAAAGCGGTCGAGAGTACCGACACAACCGGATGGGGACAGTTTGTCATTCCTATTGACAATAAAACAAAGAAGGGTCTTGGTTTTTCTGCAACCTGTACCCAGACGACTGCCAGCGATGGAAGTCTTCATCCCCTTCAAAACTTCTTCCACAGTGGAGGTTTCCTTCACCCGGTGTCTCAAGCAGTACATGATATCAATGAGGAAGATCCCTCTGACACAGATGAAGAATGGAAGTCCTACCTTAACGAGGACGGTTATATGTCTCAGGAAGAGGTGCCTGTGCCATTTTGCTATCCCGTACAGAGTTCGAGATTTATACCACGGTCAGACGTCAAAATAATATATGGAGATTGTGATCCAGAAGAATGTCGTGCTCCGCCAAATTCATTAGAGGAAGACACTCTGATGAAAGACAACTTTGACCACAACTACTATGGCCCAATGGATGGTCTGCCAATGTGGCAACCTTACCCAGGAAACTTGGGGCAAGAGAATCAGCCAAACAATGAAAATCAGCTGACCGTCATTGAACAGAATACCTGTGTCCCCACCATGTCATGGGATCAACACTTAGGTCATTCAAAAACTACTCAACATGAAGATGAATTCGCAACATTTGCAGGACTTGAATTCATCAACTATGTTTTTCCCGAGGTCAACGTCATCGAGAGAGATGACTCCTCCAGTTCGAAAGAAGTGCGGGACACCTTGGGACAACCGAGTGGAAAATTTGACTATATGGTCAAGTACACCGCTCCCGAAAACTCTCGTATCAGGCTCGAAGATGTCTAGTCAACTGGATGGGGAGATACAGCTGAGAGCACAAATACTATGCAAAATACAACTGAGGAATCCTCCTACGACGACTCTGTCTGGGAGACAGATTCCAATGATCCTGCTCCACCAGAAATCAGCGTTATTTCTGAAGACAAATCAAGGAAGGTGCCAGACTTTGTGATTCACCAAGGAGTTCGCCGCCAATGGGTTGCTGTCGATGTTCCGAAGGTCGTTCACCAGTCAAAGTAATTGCCATCTTTAACCTTTCACCCTGCCCAGGTGAAACAGATGTTTTGATAGGGATCACTTTCTGTAAATTTCCCTCTTCGCTTTGCCCGAAGCGACAGAGATTTGTTTTATAGGGTTGTAGTTTCAAGAATCGACTTGTTCATTAATAAAATACCGTCGTTCTGTAATTTCCGCATTAATTGCTGTTTTCTCTTTTTGCTTTTTCAAAAAATGGTAATCCTAAAAAACAAATCCATAATAAAAACAAGCAGTAAAATAAATACACTGCACGCACTTGCATTTTCTCTATCTCTTCTAAACACGAATCCGATGAAACATACGATCCGATGCCTTCTCCCATCTTTGAGTTCCCGGTATTTGGGGCTGAAGAAGAAGATGACAATGAAATTCCAGAAGAGATCTCCCGACTACTCAGACAAGAGGAAAGGTCCATTGAACCTCACAAAGAACCGTTGGAAACGGTAAACTTGGGTTCAGAACAAGAGAGAAAAGAAATCAGGATTGGGGCACTTCTCAGTCCAACTGCCAAAGAGAGTTTGATAAAGCTTCTCAAAGAATTTCCCGATGTATTCGCTTGGTCCTATCAGGATATGCCAGGGTTGGATACCAGTATCGTGGAACATCACTTACCGTTAAGATCGGAATGTCCGCCAGTAAAGCAGAGGTTGAGACGGACTCACCCGGACATGGCCATCAAAATCAAAGAGGAAGTACAGAAACAGATTGAGGCAGGTTTCCTTGCCACATCAGAATATCCTCAGTGGTTAGCCAATATCGTACCCGTTCCGAAAAAGGATGGAAAGGTCAGAATGTGTGTCGACTACCGAGATCTGAACAAGGCTAGTCCAAAGGACGACTTTCCTTTACCACACATTGACATGCTGGTGGACAGTACAGCAATGTTCAGAGTTTTCTCCTTCATGGATGGATTCTCGGGCTATAACCAAATTAAAATGGCGCCGAAAGACATGGAGAAAATTTCGTTCATTACCCCATGGGGTACCTTTTGCTACAAGGTAATATCGTTCGGTTTGAAGAACGTCGGGGCAACCTATCAAAGAGCCATGACTACTCTGTTTCATGACATGATACACAAATAAATCGAAGTGTATGTCGATGATATGATTGCAAAATCTAAGACAGAAGAGGAGCATGTGACCCACTTGTCAAAACAATTCGAGCATTTGCGAAAGTACAAACTCCGCTTGAATCCTAACAAGTGCACCTTCGGTGTCCGTTCAGGGAAACTACTAGGGTTCATCGTTGATAGCTCCTGGATTGGCTGGAATTTTGGTAAAACAAAGGATATTCAATGTTGATGTCAAGGTGCTGATGTTGTAACATTGAAGTCTTAACACTGGGCTGTGTTAAGTAGTTAAGTGCTGAAGTTGGATGTCTGATGTCACACAGGTGATGTTGTAATATCAGACCTGCAGAATTAATAACAGCAGGACATGTTATTAGGGCACGCGTATTAGCTGGAATTGTGGAGAGTGGTTGACTCATTGGATGAGAATATCTTGGGATAGATATTTTCAGTTACATGGGAGATTTGATTGCAGGTCTGTTGGAGAATTAAAAGGTTGAAGATTTAAAAAGATTTTGGGGATAAAATCTGTTTTGAAGATTCAGTTTTAATTAACAAATCTGATCAAATATTGTGACAAGTCCAAGCCCAATTCAGGAGCTATATAAAGCGCACAAGACCAAAGGAAAAAGTACAGAAATACGGGGAGAAGATCAAGAGCAGAGGCTGAGTGTCTTGAGTATTTTGTACAAGGTGTATAACCAGAATTCTAGGGTGAATTGCTGTGTCGTATTCTGTCCTCTCTAAAGCTGTGAAGCAAAGAGAGTTGTATTACTTGATCAAAGCTGTGAAGCAGAATCAAGAGTTCTCAAAGAGGTTGTTCTTTGAGTGGTTTTAGGGATTGAGTAGTGTTCTCATATCTAAGTGGTTTCTTAGGTAGAAAGTCACTAGTAGGAATTAAGATTAGGAGATTGTCAACTGGGTTATTGAGTCTGTAATTTAATTCTACAAGTAGTGAAATTCATCCCTGGCTTGGTAGCCCCCAGATGTAGGTAGTTAGACCGAACTGGGTGAACAAATCATTGTGTTGATTTATTTACTGTTATTGTTGTCCATTGTACAGAGTGTGTTGTTGTGATATCGCACCTTAACATCACACGTCTGGTACCAGAATTTCAATTGGTATCAGAGCAGGCATCCTGTCTGGCTCTGGGTGAGATCTGGGGAAGATACTTTCTGGTGTGAAGATGGACAAAGAGGTTGGAGGATTTGTCAACAGACCCCCTATTTTGGATGGATCCAATTATGACTATTGGAAGCCAAGGATGACCACCTTCTTAAAATCCTTGGACAGTATGGCTTGGAAGGCTGTTATTAAAGAGTGGAAAGCACTCGTCATGTGTGAGAAGGATGACGCTGGAGGCACCTCTAAGCTAAAGCCTGAAGAAGAATGGACCAAGGAGGAAGATGAGCTTGCCCTTGGAAATTCCAAAGCTCTGAATGTTATCTTCAATGGAGTGGATAAGAACATCTTCAGGTTAATTAATACCTGTGAAGTTGCTAAGCAAGCATGGGATATCTTGCAGGCTACTCATGAAGGAACATCTAGAGTCAAGATGTCAAGACTTCAGATTTTAACATCAAAATTTGAAAGCCTGAAGATGAAGGAAGATGAGACTATTCATGATTTCCACATGAGTGTTCTTGAGCTGGCCAATACATCTAGTGCTCTTGGAGAGAAGATGACAGATGAAAAGCTTGTGAGGAAGATCCTTAGGTCCCTACCTAAGAAGTATAAGATGAAGGTTACTGCCATTGAAGAATCACAAGACATCAGCAAGATGAGAGTAGATGAGCTCATTGGATCTCTTCAAACCTTTGAGCTTGGGTTGAATGAGGAAGAACCAGAAAAGAAGCCAAAGAGTATAGCCCTGGTGACAAATGGTGAAGAGGAGAAAGGGAAGAAATCTGAATCCCAGGAGGATCTGTCTCAGGCCATAGTGATGTTGGGAAGACAATTCACCAAAGTATTCAAGAGAATGAATAATAACTCCATGCCTAATGTCAAGAACATGACTTCTGACACCAGCAAGAAGGATGAAGAGAAAACTACCCAAGACAAAGGAGTGCAGTGCTTTGAGTGCGAAGGGTATGGACATGTCAAGAAAGAATGTCCCACCTTCTTGAAAAAGCAGAAGAAGGGCATGACAGTTTCCTGGTCTGACTCTGATAGTGAAAGTGAAGGCGAGTCAGCAAAGCATGTGAGAGCTTTAACAGGAGCTGTTGTTTCTGATGATGATTCTAGTGATGGAGAAGTTACTTATGAGGAGTTGGCATCCACCTATCAAGAGTTATGTTTAAAGAGTGCTGAGATTTGTCAAGAAAACAAGTGCCACAAGCAACAGATTGCTCAGCTAGAGAATGAAAAGACTGATCTTGAAAATGAAGTGGTGCTAGTTAGAGCTCATCTTGATCAAATGACCAAGTCTGTTAGGATGCTGAGCTGTGGTACAGACACACTTGACAAGATACTTCAGTCAGAAAAAGCTGCTGGAGATAAAGCTGGGATAGGTTATATGGCTGAGGACAAGGGAACTTCAGAAGGAAGCACTTCAGGTTCAAAGAAGGAAGTGTCACAACTTTCATCTCAACATCAGCCAAAGAAGCAGGATCCTACCCCTAAGAAAGCTGATGTTTCACAACCTAAGAAGATTGAGAAGAAGACTGGTCCCTATCAAAAGAGAAAGCAGCCACTGGGAGCTAGCCAATATATGCCCCCACAATACCATGAGAGCATGCAAGCTGCTCAGTTCAAACAGCACATGTCTCATCAGATGTCTCAACATCAGGACAACTGGTATGGGTATGGTTATGGATACACCAATGTTGTTCCTTATGTATATGGAAGAAGAAAGCCTCACCATCATGGGAGACAATCCAGGAAACAGCATTCTCAGCCGACTTATGGGAGAAGATATCAACAGAATAGATGGCAGGGCAGTTATGGTAGGAGGAGACCACATCATGGATGGCAGCATAAGCAATCTCATCATGGCAGAAGATTCAAAGATGAAAGGGTGAGATGTTATTACTGTGGAAGGTTTGGACATATGCAGTACTCTTGCTACAAGCTGCATGGATACCCTCAGCCTCAAAACAGATAGAGAGAGCACAGGCCCAAAGTTGTTAAACAATGGGTACCTAAGGAGAAGGTGAAGTGCTTATTGGCTCACTTGGATGACAAAGAGGCTATAGAAGGAACATGGTACTTTGACAGTGGATGTTCAAAGCACATGACTGGATCCAAGAAGCATTTGGTAGAGTTCAATCCTTGCCATGCAAATGGTGTTATTTTTGGTAATGGTGAAAAAGGAGTAGTAGAAGGAGCTGGAAGAGTGAAGAATCATGATGGCCTTACTCTTGATAATGTGCTCCTTGTTCAAGGGTTGAGTGCTAATTTAATTAGCATAAGTCAACTTTGTGATGAAGGTTACAACGTAAGCTACACCAAAGATGAATGTGTGGTAGCTGATGAGCAGAATGAGGTAGTGATGAAGGGAGTAAGATCCAAAGACAATTACTATCAGTGGATACCTCAAGTGGACAGCTTATCTAGTGATGATGATGTAACATCAGATGATGACATCAAGTGTGAAAGTATGGTGAAAAGTCAATCTGGGTTAATGACTTATGGTGCTGTTACTCCTAAGTTGGATGATGTGAGTAGTCAGTTATGTGAGCAAGATGAAGGAGTCAACAATGCTGATGGAAGGATCAAAAGCTGTGACCTTAGGAAGTGTTGGGAGCTGAATACTTACAAGGCCAAGAAAGATGACAACCTGACTAATGACTCCTATAGTTCAGAAGAAAAATTTCACAAGTTGACAATCCGTAGGTTGGTAGATGCAGATGCTAGAGCTAATGTTAAAACATCTCAAGTCAAGAAAGGTACTTCTAGCCTTAAAATAAAGAAGAGTGATGATGAACTAATTGCAAAAGTGGTTCATAGGGTTGCTAAACGACTGAAATCAAGGAAGAGGAAAGCTATTGAGTCACCTCCAAAGATGAGAACTGATAAGCAGAAGATCTATGTGGATGGTACTACAAAATCCAGGAGTAAAGTGTTCATCTCTTCCAGAAATAGGAAGATCAGAGATAAGTATGATGAAAATGTCCAGGATATCTCTCAAATAAAGGAAGCCGTTGGTGTTAGAACTTCTGAGAAAATTCAAAAGGCCATACTAGATAACATTCCTGTGCTTTTCATAAAATGGTGGAAGTATGTTCTGGAAAAAGAATTTGGTATAGATACTCTGGATATGGTTGAGTTTGCTAGGATATGGTTCAGAGAGGGTGTGGGAACTTATGGTATTCAGGTGTGTATGAATAAGTTGCTCTGACTGTGTTTTATTGGGAGCTTCTTGAAGGACTTCTTTGTGCAATGAGTCCTTTGAATGGTGATGAAAAGCTGATGTCCCAAAAGATGTTATAACATCATGTTTGCTAGTGGTTAGATCTGGAAGATGATTAAGATTGGACATGTGGAGTTGAATGCTCTAGCATTTTGGTCAGAAGAAGTGGAGATTATGGTCATGTGTTTAAGCATCACCAGTTTCAACAACTACTGGTGGATGTAAGGAAAGAGGAAGTGTGATCTCTTGAAGAGACTGGATCTCAGTAAAGCTTATAAGTAAGCTGAGAATTTGTGGAGTTTGTGACACAGTGATAGTAAATCCAGTAGTGGAGCATATGTAATACCCTGGTGTCAAGAGTGTCAAGAGTATCCTTGGTGAAGGATGTCTTTGTTCTGGATCTGAAGCTTAGTGCTTACATTATATCTAAGGATGAAGTAGAAGGTTTGCCTTGGATGGAGAATGTAGAGAAGACTGAAGTTGATCAGGAAGTCTGAAGATGAAGATTATGATAGGGAATGACTGTCTGTGGAAAAAGGGACAGTGGTACCAAAATGAATGTGCTCAGCAAGTGTGCTCAAATGTTCATATTCATCTAGAGCATTTGTTAATCATGACAGGGGGAGTACTTGTCCATGGATTTTGCAGCAAAGGGTGTCATAGGACTTACTTGTTGAGGTTTGTCAAATTGTGGCTAAAAAGGGGGAGAAATAGCCAAGAGAGTCAAGAGTATCAAAGAAGGTCAAGTGCTGCGAGTTGTGATGCAGAAGTACAGTTATTGAGGGGGAGTTTAGACTGAGCTGCTAGTGAAGATATCATAGCATTTGAAGAGTGCAGCCAGGCAGACAACAATGGGGAGAAGTGTTGCACATTGTGAGCTACTGAACAGCTGTGATGCTGGTTCATGTTTTTCAAGGAGGAGCACCAATTGGCTGTTGTCAATAATGAAGATGGTGCTGCAGCAGATCAAGTGTTGAAGACTTTGAAGATTGTCAAACTGCTGCTAATAAGGTTTAAATGATTGAAGATTATTCCGCTGCTGAAATCTCTGAAGGTGCAGAGTGCAGAAGTTGTTTGCAGAGTGCAGAGATTGTTTTAGCCAAAATTAGCCAAAGGGGGAGATTGATAGTTCCTGGATTGGCTGGAATTTTGGTAAAACAAAGGATATTCAATGTTGATGTCAAGGTGTTGATGTTGTAACATTGAAGTCTTAACACTGGGCTGTGTTAAGTAGTTAAATGCTGAAGTTGGATGTCTGATGTCACACAGGTGATGTTGTAACATCAGACCTGCAGAATTAATAACAGCGGGACATGTTATTAGGGCACGCGTATTAGTTGGAATTGTGGAGAGTGGTTGACTCATTGGATGAGAATATCTTGGGATAGATATTTTCTGTTACATGGGAGATTTGATTGCAGGTCTGTTGGAGAATTAAAAGGTTGAAGATTTAAAAAGATTTTGGGGATAAAATCTGTTTTGAAGATTCATTTTTAATTAACAAATCTGATCAAATATTGTGACAAGTCCAAGCCCAATTCAGGAGCTATATAAAGCGCACAAGACCAAAGGAAAAAGTACCGAAATACGGGGAGAAGATCAAGAGCAGAGGCTGAGTGTCTTGAGTATTTTGTACAAGGTGTATAACCAGAATTCTAGGGTGAATTGATGTGTCGTATTCTGTCCTCTCTAAAGCTGTGAAGCAAAGAGAGTTGTATTACTTGATCAAAGCTGTGAAGCAGAATCAAGAGTTCTCAAAGAGGTTGTTCTTTGAGTGGTTTTAGGGATTGAGTAGTGTTCTCATATCTAAGTGGTTTCTTAGGTAGAAAGTCACTAGTAGGAATTAAGATTAGGAGATTGTCAACTGGGTTGTTGAGTCTGTAATTTAATTCTACAAGTAGTGAAATTCATCCCTGGCTTGGTAGCCCCCAGATGTAGGTAGTTAGACCGAACTGGGTGAACAAATCATTGTGTTGATTTATTTACTGTTATTGCTGTCCATTGTACAGAGTGTGTTGTTGTGACATCGCACCTTAACATCACACGTCTGGTACCAGAATTTCAATCGTCATCCATAATGGAATTGAGATTAATCCTGACAACGTCAAGGCCATTCAAGAAATGCCTTCTCCGAAAACTGAAAAACAAGTCAGAGGATTCCTGGGACGTTTGAACTACATCTCCAGATTCATATTCCTTATGACCGCCACGTGTGCGCCAATTTTCAAGTTACTCAAAAAGAACCAGGACTGTGTTTGGTCAGAAGATTGCCAAACTGCCTTCGACAGTATTAAGGAATATTTGTTGAATCCTCCGATTCTATCACCTCCAGTGGAAGGAAGACCACTGATCATTTACCTCACAGTCCTAGAGGACTCAATGGGATGTGTACTTGGCCAACAAGACGAAACTAAACGGAAAGAGTCTGCCATTTACTACCTGAGCAAGAAGTTCACCGACTGCGAAACTCGGTACACGATGCTTGAGAAAACTTGTTGCGCTTTGGCTTGGGCAGCCAAACGTCTTCGCCAATACATGATTCGTCATACTACTTGGTTAATCTCAAACAGGGATCCAATCAAGTATGTCTTCGAAAAGCCTGCTCTCACAGGAAGAATTGCCCGTTGGCAGATGTTATTATCAGAATATGACATAGAGTACCACGCTCAGAAAGCCGTTAAAGGAAGTATTTTAGCCGATCATTTGGCTCATCAACCGATTGACAATCAAGAATCAATCGGGTTTGACTTCCCAGACGAAGATGTCATGTATCTAAAGATGAAAGATTGCGATGAACCATTACCCAGTGAAGGGCCAGAACCAGGTTCCCAATGGGGACTAATCTTTGACGGAGCAGTTAATCATTATGGAAACAGAATTGGGGCAATCATTGTTACCCCTGAGGGTACCCGCATTCCTTTCACAGCCCGACTTACGTTCAAATGTACGAACAACGAGGCCGAATACGAAGCTTGTATCATGGGTCTCGAAGAAGCAATTGATTTAAGGATCAAAAACTTGGACGTATACGGCGATTCAGCCTTGGTTATCAATCAGATAAAAGGAGATTGGAACACATACCGGTCAAGATTGATTCCTTACAAAGACTATGCAAGAAGGTTGCTACCTTTCTTCAACAGAGTTGAGTTTCATCATATCCCTCGTGAGGAGAATCACATGGCTGATGCATTAGCCACTCTCTCTTCCATGATTAGTGTAGGTCAATGGAATGACATACCTAGGATCGACATAATGCGCCTTGAACGGCCCGCTTACATCTTCATGGTTGAAGCATTCATAGACGACAAACCTTGGTATCATGATATCAAATGATTCCTTCAGAAACAAGAATACCCACCTGGGGCATCCAGGAAAGATAGAAAAACCCTCAAAAGACTGGCTGGAAGCTTCTTCCTGAGCGGTGACACTCTTTATAAGAGGAATTTCGACATGGTCTTGCTCTGATGCGTAGACAGACCAGAGGTAGACATGCTTATGAAAGAAATTCATGAAGGATCCTTTGGCACTCATGCCAACGGACAGACAATGGCGAGAAAAATTCTCAGAGCAGGGTACTATTGTTGACAATGGAATTCGATTGCTACAAGTACATGAGGAGGTGTCACAAATGTCAGATATACTCCGACAAAATCCATGTACCGCCAACGCATCTCAAAGTTCTTTCTTCCCCGTGGCCTTTTTCCATATGGGGAATCGACATGATTGGCTTGATCAAACCTAAGGCTTCGAACGGACATTGGTTCATTCTGGTAGCCATTGACTATTTCACCAAGTAGGTCGAAGCAGCGTCATACGCTAATGTAACCCGACAAGTGGTGGTCCGATTTATCAAAAACAATATCATCTGCCGTTATGGTGTTCCAAGCGAGATCATTACTGATAATGGATCTAACTTGAACAATAAGATGATGAAAGAGTTGTGCGCTGAGTTCAAGATCGAACATCATAACTCATCTCCCTACCGACCAAAGATGAACGGAGCGGTAGAAGCGACTAACAAGAACATCAAGAAGATTGTTCAGAAGATGGTTGTAACCTACAAAGACTGGCACGAGATGCTACCCTTTTCTCTTCACGGTTATCGAACATCTGCTCGCACTTCAACAGGGGAAACCCCTTTCTCTCTAGTATATGGCATGGAGGCAGTGCTCCCCATAGAAGTAGAGATCCCGTCAATCCGAGTATTGATGGAAGCTAAGCTCACCGAAGCTGAATGGTGTCAAAGTCGACACGACGAACTGAATCTGATCGAGGAGAAGCGAATCACGGCACTATGCCACGGTCAGTTGTATCAATAGAGAATGAAGAAGGCGTTCGACAAAAAGGTTCGACCCCGCATCTTCAGGAAAGGAGACCTTGTGCTCAAGAAGATACAATGATTTCTCACTGACTCCCGGGGCAAGTGGACTCCGAATTATGATGGCCCCTATGTGGTCACGAAAGCTTTCTCAGGCGGCGCCTTGAGACTCACAACCATGGACGGAGAGGAATTTGCCTACCCCACGAATGTTGATGTAGTCAAGAAATACTTCTCCTAAAACTAAAAAAAAAACGTCTCGGTGGATTGAAAACCCGAAAGGGCGGTCCAGGAAAAATTAGAAACATGAAAAAAAATCATCCCATTGGATTAGAAACATCACAGTACAATCCAGGCAAAAATTAGGGATAATAGCAAGTAACTATGTTCAACGGAGGCGTGTCCCTCAGCAGCAGTTGCACCATCCATCGGAGGAAAACTCCAGTCAAGGTCATCTTCGACAGAAGGTCAGGATGCCCCGAATTCAAAGTTGGTAGAAGGATAGCGGTCGTTATGTTTCAACGTAGCCCTTTTCCCTGTAAATTACCATTTTCTAACTTTGTAAATACTCTTTGGAATCATGCGTTTGGCTGATTTCCATCTTATCAATAAAATTTGAGCCCTTGTGCTTTTGTTTGTAATTCTTATTTGTTTTAGCTTTACAGAACGACATTTTAATATGATCAACGATTCTTGAAATAAAACAAAAATGAATTTACTTGTTAAAACTTTTTCTGCTTTTAAATTAAAGATGGCAATTTCTTTTGACTGTTAAACATCAGAAGAACATCGACCGCTTCTCCAGAAATAAG
Source organism: Lathyrus tuberosus (assembly GCA_022829125.1). Classification (NCBI taxonomy): domain Eukaryota; kingdom Viridiplantae; phylum Streptophyta; class Magnoliopsida; order Fabales; family Fabaceae; genus Lathyrus; species Lathyrus tuberosus. The sequence continues at coordinate 338,043 of JALAZF010001039.1, forward strand.
CGAACTTCGAAATGAAGAATCAAAGTACTTCTCCTACACCAGTGTGCCTGAATGAACGATCAACAGTGTCGGATGCGACTATTCCATCTGACATCTTCAGCCGAGTTCTTATCTCCTAAGCCCGATCAACGGTATTCCCCGCAGGGACTATCTCTCCTAAGCAAGGTAGAATTGCTACTTTTTTGACCAACGGTACTTCTTCGCCCCGCGATGGCCGAGTATCCAGTCGTGTTCACTCGTCAGTCTGTATGTCGCGTCAGTTTCGTCAGCATATACATACATACATCATGCATTATTGATTTGCATTCACATTTCATATTGCATCACTATCACTCTAGTCGATCTTATCCCCAAGTGATAGAAGTTCTCTCAATCGAGTCATCAGTTCTTGCCTCGTCAGGAAACGCTGTGTCTAAACAGCCTCGCCCCCAGTCTATTTCTGGAAGGAAGTTGGCCCTTGACCACTTTGATAACTTGAACCTCTGAAGAACCAGAGGAACTTTCAATCAGCATCATTCTTCGCCATTGAAGATGATATCCTTGCTTTCCCGGATTAAGGAAAATCCACAGAGAAAGCCTTGTAATCAGAGATTCGGCAGCAGGCCAGTTTTGCTCCGAAAAGATCGCTGATGAAAAGGTCCTCGGCACCTCAAAATTGGACCCCATCATATGGCATTTCTCCGGGAAGATCCCGAGAAAAGTACGATGTAAGATCCCACACAGAAGCAACCTCTCAAGATACTTGCTTTCCCCAGTAGAAATAAATGGCGTCTCCAACAGAGAAGTTTGTGCAACTCTACAACTCAGATGACTGGGTTCCCCAGCAAGTCTGACATCAAAAGTTTTTCCTTCAAATGGCATCTCCCCAGGAAAATTCGACGAGAAGTTTGAGGAAAATCGCTACGAATAGCGTCCCTTGTCAATAATGTTTATTGACAAAAGAAACTTAGACCAGTTCCTCGGTAGGAAACCAGGATCGAGGGGAAGTTTAAATCAGAAACTAAGACCAGTTCCTTGGTAGGAAATCAGGATCGAGGGGAGGTTTATCCCAAAAGGAAACTGAGACCAGCTCCTCGGATGAAGACCAAGATCGAGGGGAAGTTTACCTTTCTAAGCCTCAGTGTTTAGCAAAAGAAAAATGAATGCGTGAGCTACCATTCATAACCACCATTAAAATTTTGGGTATTCCGATATTTAATCCTCTTGCACCCCGAATGCCCGAATACCTTCGTCATTCACACCTTCGTGTCCAAGAAGATTAAATAGGGGCATCTGTCATACCCCAAATTTTGACCACTAAGATTTCCCATCATTGTGAAAATCATCACCACAATATGGATGTACCTCTGTGCCTCATCAATCTCCTCAAGGAATTGTTGAGCATTCACTACTATCAAAATTAGGGTTTCAAGCCCTCTCAGAGCCTTAGACAAAGGATCAATCAAGGAATGACATGATCTTCAACTTGTCTAGCCTCTCAAGTAGCTACAAAGGATCAAGAGGACTTCCACTTCAAGGATTAAGCACAGCGATGCTCCCTTCTAGGTGGATCAAGCCTCAAGATCGCCATCATCACCAAATTAGGGTTTTGATCTATCAGGGCCTCCAGAGGAAATATTTGATCTGGGCACAAGCCAAAGATCCAAAACATAACCTAATATACTCCATGGAACCTCATGGACCCAATCATCCAGTCAATTTTGTCTCAGGGGATGCATTCATCAAAAATCAGGAATTAGGGTTTCTTGACCTAATTCACCCCTAAGTTGAATTTTAGGGCAAATCATGAGCCAAGGCCTCAAAGGAGGATTTGAGGGTCTCTAATCCACTACATTGATCCATTTGGAACAATGGATCAATCCAAGAAGCTTGAGCAACAAGTCTCAATTTCATCTGCACCACAGTTAGGGTTTTAAGGAAAAAGTCAACTGTAACTTTGACTTTTGACCAGGACATGCTCCCAAGCCCTAGGACATGCATCAATATATCCTATGACACCCATGGAACATGTCCATCAAGTTTGATTTAGGTCAAGTACATGATTTCCTAAAGAATTGCACAGTTTGGAATTCATCTGATAAAAAGTCAATTGTGCACAAAAGTCAACTTTGACTTTTTGAGATTTTTCACAAAAATGGATTTTTAACCCTAAAATGATGTTAATGTATGATTTGAATCATCATTCATCAAGAAAAATCAAGAAAAGTTGGATAACTTGTAAAAGGGGTTACCATAAAAACTTAGAAAATTTTCTAAGTTAAAAATAAAGTGGCTAGGGTACCAACTTTGGAGGGTCATAACTCCTAAACCACAGAGCCATTTTCTCCCATCCAAGGCTTGATTTGTAGATCTCATTGCCCTCTACAAAAACTTCAACTAGACCTAACTCCAATTCATTGTGGATTTTAAGCTATGAGTGAGCCAAAATGGCTGAAAACATGAAAGTGCCACTTTTCCAACACTTATAAAAAAATCTGTCCAAGACAGATTTTGTTGGAAACACCAAAACATGTGGGGTTTTTCACACAGTTGCAAGCTGAATCAGTTCCAAAGATAAACATCAATGTTGTTGCAAATGTTGCCAAGAATCCAAGCAACTCAATAGCATGAAACCAATCCACTTGTGCCAAGAATTATGGCTGCCACAACACACCATGTCAAGGCTGCCATGAAAAATCAGTTTGGGGGTTTCGTGCCATCCACGATTTCTGAGTCAAAAGGAGTGATCACTATGCTACATTCCTTCAATCTGATCATGAACCAACTGATCCAACTGATAGGGTTGAGTCAAAAAGCCAAGGAATCTTCCAACTTGAAATTCATCCACTTTGGCACATTTTGTAACGCCCCAGTTTGGTGTGAGTTTTATTTAATCGAGTCGTTTGGATTATTTTATTATTATTTTATTTTATTTTCGACTTTTATCTGAAAATATGTTATTTTTCAATGTTGTGATATTTTATCGGGTTTTGGGAACGTTTGTGAGATAATTGAGTGTGGGGGTATTTTGATCATTTCATGATATTTTTCATTAAGTAGAAAATAGGAAATAGAAAGAGAGAAAAATAGAGACAAAGAAAAGGAGAAGAAAGAAAAAGAGGAGAAAAGAGAAGAAGAAGAGAAATAGTGAGAAAAACTTAGAAATCAAAGAAATCAACCCCTAGAATCGATTTAATCGGGTAAGGGTGCGAAACTCAATTATTGTATGCTTGTGTATGATTATGTATGTGTATTTGTGGTTGTTATTGGATTGAATTGGAAAAATTTAGTAAAACCTATACTATGTAAAATTGATTAGAAATTGATTAAATGTGTCGGAAATCATGTTTTTAGTGTTCATTATTGTTGATACATGATAGATACATGTTGCTATGCATTGTATTGCTAATTTTCTGGGTGTAGGTGAAAATTGGAAGAATTTGGTTGAGAAAACGCAGAACAAAGTTCTGCAGAAATTTTTTCTGGTTTTTCCAGGTCATACGCGTATGGGGCATGTTCATATGTGTATGGACCTTGGCATTACGCGTAACGTGGGCGAGGCATGGGCCAATACGCGTATGGATCTTCAATTTTCTCGGCCATCTGCCCATTTGCGTATGATACGCGTAGCATTGTAGGGCAATACGCGTACGGTGTTGGGCAGTACGCGTATAGACTTTTAAACGTGAATTTTGGGAAAAAATGGTTTCTGACCATACGCGTATGGCCTTGGACAATACGCGTATGTCATGGCGAGGATTTTGGGCAATACGCGTATGGCTCAGGGCAATACGCGTATGGCCAGGAGAATGGTAAAATGGGACTTTTCAAAATATCGTTTTTCGTTTTCTTTCGTAACTTGGGTTCCGTTAATCCGATTTTTACGTTCTTGGTATCGTTGGAAAGCTATTGAGCAGTACTTTCTTATTATGATGATTTGGAAATTGTTAGCCGATTTAATTATGTCGGAAATCATGAATAGTGTCGGTTTGTCGACTTTTGTCATTATAATAGTGCGTAATTTATGTGTATTATGCAAGGTGCTGTTGTATGAGATAAATGTATGTGTTTAGATGGTGTTGTGATGATTTGTGGCCGTATGGTAATTAAATGCATTGTTTTGGGCATAAGTACAAAGTGTGATTTTGTTGATGCGGATGAATGCATGTACGTGCGCATATTAAAATGTCATGAGTCATTGTATGCCAAGCATCATGATATGCATTGCAGTGACGTCCTGAGTGACGGTTTGATTCTAGAGGGGATCTGCTATAACATCGTGAGCCTTAAAAATAAGAGGTATGAATAGCCTTAAAAATAAGAGGACCGAAAGCGATAGTTATAGACGATCGTGTGCCCATGTGGGGTGTGAGCGATCGAATTGTGCACCTTATACCGAGAAGACCTAAAGCAATCCATAAACGTCGTGCGCCTTATACCAAGAGGACCTAAAGCGACGGGAGAACATCGTAGGCCCGACGGGGTGTTACTAGAGTGATCCTCAGTAACGAGCAATAATTCCAGCAGAGTTCCTAAGTGAACTAATGATGAGAAATATTGGAAGTCGGTACCGCATGGCATGTGCATAGAGTCGTTGTGTCGGTCTCTGTGCATTTGCATAAATCATAAATATGATTAATATGTGTGAGAATTGTGAGTGGATTAATCGTGTGTGGAATTGATGAATTGATATTCTTGGTAATAATTGCATTATGTACGATTAATGTGCATTGGTGTTAGATAAATGAAATATGTGTGATGTTGTGTGGTATTTGGATCCTGTGGTATGTTTGTGGTGAGAAATCTATATGTGCATTTTTGTGTTAATATATAATTATATGCAACTGTATTATGATTACTTTTCTCACCCTTCTGCTATTTTATAATGCTCTATGAGGCATTGCAGATTAGAGTTGCTGGAGGTATTTTTGTGAAGCTTTGCGTCTTCATTATTTTGTCGGTCGGCTCTGATATGTGACACCGGGTAGTTAGGGAGGTCGTTTGTGATACTTGTGTATTATATATATACCTTTTGTCTTGTGCATGTACAACTTGATGTATGACAAACTTTTCATGATATATATATATATATATATATATATATATATATATATATATGATATTCAGATTTTAGATTTTCCGCTTTTATTCTAAATTCTGAAATGTGGGTGTAAGGAACTAAGTTCCTCTGTTGATTGCTACCCCACTGTTGCATATCTTTATGAGCAGGTGTTGTATGCATTGCTTCAATATAATGTGATTCTCCCAGTCTATGCCATGATAATTTAAATATACTCTGATGAAATTTCAAATTTTCTTTTACTGCCTTAATAAATTGGGGGTGTTACATTAAGTGGTATCAGAGCTAGTTCGTGTCAGTCCGTGTCAGTTTGTGTCTGTCCTTGTCGGTTTTGGCATTGGAGTGAGTTGTTTGTTTAACCATAGTTTCTGTTATTGGAAATAAACAAAATATGGCTGGTAGGAATGATGCTGCTTTGGCTGCTGCTATGCAAGCTATGGCTCGTGCTGTGCAGGGTGCACCTAATGCTGCTGGTAACGATGAGTTCAGGAAGAACAAACCGCATGTCTTCAAAGGAAGATATGATCCTGATGGTGCACAGATTTGGTTGAAAGATATTGAAAGGATTTTCCGAGTGATGGATTGTGCAGAAGATCAGAAGGTGAGACTGGGAACTCACATGTTGCTAGAAGAAGCTGATGATTGGTGGGTTAGTACACGTCATGTGTTGGAAGCTGCAGAAGAGGAAGAAATTACTTGGGAAGTTTTTAGCCGGGAGTTCTTGCGGAGGTATTTTCCTGAGGATGTAAGAGGAAAGAAGGAAATCGAGTTTTTGGAACTAAAACAAGGTAACATGTCTGTTGTTGATTATACTGCTAAGTTTGTGGAACTTGTGCAGTTTTACCCACATTATGTTGAAGCGACCGCGGAATTTTCTAAGTGTGTAAAGTTTGAGAATGGCTTGCGTCCTGAGATAAAGCAGGCGATTGGATATCAGAGGATTCGGAGGTTTTCTGATTTGGTGGATTGTTGTAGGATTTATGAGGAGGACAGTAAGGCTCGTTCTACTCACTATAAGAGTGTGAGCGAGAGGAAAGGGAAGCAACAGTTCCGTGGTGGTCCGTATGTGACACCAGCGGATAAAGGTAAACAAAGGGGTACTTTTGATCGAAGGTCAGGTGGAGGAGGTATGTCTAATTCTCCGAGATGTTTTAAATGTGGTGAGTTGGGGCATCGTCAGTTTGAGTGCAGGAAGGGTGTGAGTTAGTGTTCTAATTGTGGAGGTTTAGGACATGTAGCAGCTGAGTGCAAGAGAAAGAATGTGGTTAAGTGTTTTTACTGTGGTGAACCTGGTCATATTAGTACGAAGTGTCAGAAACCGAAGCAAGCTCCAGCTAGTGGGAAGGTATTTTCTTTGGCAGGGACTCAGACTTCAAGTGCAGATCGTCTGATCAGAGGTACTTGTTTTATTTATAGTACTCCTTTGATTGCTATTATTGATACTGGAGTGACTCATTCGTTTATTTCGTCTGAGTGCGCGAAGCGTTTGAATCTTGTGTTGTCTTTGATGGGTGGTGAGATGGTTATTGATACTCCAGCAATGGGGTCAGTAACTACTTCTTTGGTTTGTCTAAGATGTCCTTTGACCATTTATGGTAAAGACTTTGAGTTGGATTTGGTGTGTTTACCGTTGGAAGGTTTAGATGTGGTTCTGGGAATGAATTGGTTGCAATTCAATCGGGTTCATATTGATTGTTATCATAAGCTGGTAAGGTTTCCTTCTCTGGAGGAAGACGAAGACTCGAGTTTCTTATCTACCAAAGAGTTGAAGAGACTTTTGGCGGATGAAGCTCAGTTGTTTGGGTTGTTTGCATCTTTGACTGTGGATAGTCAAGTTTCACTTGATGTGTTTCCTGTTGTGTGTGAATTTCCGGAAGTGTTTCCTGAGGATATTTCAGATTTGCCGCCAGAGAGAGAGGTGGAGTTTTCTATAGATCTAGTTCCTGGTACTAGACCTGTATCTATGACACCTTATCATATGTCGGCATCTGAGTTGGTTGAGTTAAAGAAACAGTTGAATGAGTTATTGGAGAAGAGGTTTGTGAGACCAAGTGTTTCGCCTTGGGGTGCTCCAGTTTTATTGGTGAGAAAGAAAGATGGAAGTATGCGATTGTGTATTGATTATCGCCAGTTGAATAAGGTGACGATTAAGAATAAGTATCCTCTTCCAAGGATTGATGATCTGATGGATCAGTTGGTTGGTGCTTGTGTGTTCAGTAAGATTGATTTGAGATCAGGGTATCATCAGATAAGGGTGAAAGAGGAAGATATCCAGAAGACGGCTTTTAGGACACGATACGGTCATTATGAATATTCTGTGATGCCGTTCGGGGTTTCTAATGCTCCAGGTGTGTTTATGGAATACATGAATCGTATTTTTCACGAGCATTTAGATCGATTTGTTGTTGTGTTTATTGATGACATTCTGATTTATTCTAAGTCTCGGGAAGAGCATGCGGAACATTTGCGTATTGTTTTGCAGGTTTTGAAAGAAAGGAAGCTTTTTGCCAAATTGTCCAAGTGTGAATTCTGGTTGTCGGAAGTGAGTTTTCTTGGACACGTAATTTCAGGTAATGGTATTGTTGTGGATCCATCTAAAGTAGACGCAGTTCTACAATGGGAGGCTCCGAGATCCGTTACTGAAATTCGAAGCTTTTTGGGTTTGGCTGGTTATTATCGAAGGCTTATTGAAGGTTTTCCTAAGCTAGCACTTCCTTTGACCCAGTTGACTTGTAAAGGGCAAGCGTTCATTTGGGATATTCGGTGCGAGGAAAGTTTTAATGAGCTGAAGAGAAGATTGACGACAGCTCCGATTTTGATTTTGCCAAATCCTAATGAACCATTTGTGGTTTATTGTGATGCTTCTTTGATTGGTCTAAGTGGTGTTCTGATGCAAGAAGGTAAGGTGGTGGCTTATGCTTCAAGGCAGTTAAGAGTTCATGAGAAGAATTATCATACTCATGATCTTGAATTAGCGGCTGTGGTTTTTGTGTTGAAGATTTGGAGGCATTATCTCTACGGTGCAAGGTTTGAAGTCTTTAGTGATCATAAAAGTTTAAAATATTTGTTTGATCAGAAAGAGCTAAATATGAGGCAACATAGATGGTTGGAATTTTTAAAGGACTACGACTTTGGCTTGAATTACCATCCTGGTAAAGCTAATGTGGTAGCCGATGCATTGAGTCGGAAATCGTTACATATGTCCGCTTTAATGGTTAAAGAGTGGGAACTTTTGGAATCGTTCAGAGATTTGAGTTTGGTTTGTGAAGTGACGTCGGATAGCGTTAGGCTTGGTATGCTAACGATTACTAATGATTTTCTGATGACTGTTGGTGAGAAACAGAAGTTGGATGTGAAATTTGTAGATTTGATGTTGGATGGAGGAAAAGATGAGAATAGTGATTTTCAAGTGGATATTAATGGTGTTTTGAGATTCCGAGGTAGAATTTGTATTCCGGATGATGCGGAGTTGAAAAAGATGATTTTAGAGGAAGGACACCGGAGTAATTTGAGTATACATCCGGGAGCGAATAAGATGTATCAGGATTTGAAGAAGATTTTCTGGTGGTCTGGATTGAAAAGAGATGTGGCTCAGTTTGTTTATGCATGTTTGACTTGTCAGAAATCGAAAGTAGAACATCTGAGGCCTAGTGGTTTGTTGCAACCGTTGGATATTCCTGAGTGGAAGTGGGATAGCATTTCCATGGATTTTGTAACAGGGTTACCGAATACTCAGCGAGGGCATAATTCTATTTGGGTGATTGTTGATAGGCTGACTAAATCGACTCATTTCATTCCGATTGACATCAGTTTTTCTTTGGAGCAGTTAGCTGAGATTTACATCAGTGTGATTGTGAAATTGCATGGGGTTCCATTGAGTATTGTGTCTGATCGAGATCATAGATTTACCTCGAGATTTTGGGAAAGTTTACAGAAGGCTTTGGGTTCTAAATTGAGATTGAGTTCGGCTTATCATCCACAAACGGATGGTCAGACGGAGAGAACGATTCAGTCATTGGAAGATTTGTTAAGAGCGTGTGTTTTGGGGCAAGGTGGTGCGTGGGATAGTTATCTTGCATTGATTGAATTTACGTATAATAACAGTTTTCATTCTAGTATTGGAATGGCACCGTTTGAAGTATTGTATGGACGAAGATGTCGAACACCGTTGTGTTGGCACGAATCTGGTGAGAGAACGGTGGTTGGACCGGAGTTGGTACAGTAGACGACGGAGAAAGTGAAGTTTATTCGAGAGAAAATGAAGGCTTCTCAGAGTAGACAAAAGAGTTATCATGATCGGAGATGGAAAGATCTTGAGTTTCAAGAAGGCGATCATGTATTTTTGAGGGTTACGCAGGTAACGGGTATGGGTCGTGCATTGAAATCGAAGAAACTTACTTCTCGGTTTATTGGTCCTTACCAGATATCCGCGAGAGTGGGTGTTGTGGCATATAGGGTGGCGTTGCCGCCGAATCTGTCAAATTTGCACGATGTGTTTCATGTTTCATAGCTTCGGAAGTATGTTCCAGATCCGTCGCATGTGATTCCGATGGATGAGGTTGTGGTAAGGGAGAACCTTACGGTCGAGACATTACCAGTTAAGATTTTGGATCGCGAGGTGAAGCGATTGAGGGGCAAGGATATTGCACTTGTGAAAGTGGCGTGGGGAGGCGCTGCTGAGGGCAATTTGACTTGGGAGTTGGAGAGTCGGATGCGAGAGTAGTATCCAGAGTTGTTCGTCTCAGGTATATTTTCGAGGACGAAAATTTCTAAGTGGGGGAGAGTTGTAACGCCCCAGTTTGGTGTGAGTTTTATTTAATCGAGTCGTTTGGATTATTTTATTAATATTTTATTTTATTTTCGACTTTTATTTGAAAATATGTTATTTTTCAATGTTGTGATATTTTATCGGGTTTTGGGAACGTTTGCGAGATAATTGAGTGTGGGGGTATTTTGGTCATTTCATGAAATAGAAAGAGAGAAAAATAGAGAGAAAGAAAAGGAGAAGAAAGAAAAAGAGGAGAAAAGAGAAGAAGAAGAGAAATAGTGAGAAAAACTTGGAAATCAAAGAAATCAACCCCTAGAATCGATTTATTCGGGTAAGGGTGCGAAACTCAATTATTGTATGCTTGTGTATGATTATGTATGTGTATTTGTGGTTGTTATTGGATTGAATTGGAAAAATTTAGTAAAACCTATACTATGTAAAATTGATTAGAAATTGATTAAATGAGTCGGAAATCATGTTTTTAGTGTTCATTATTGTTGATACATGATAGATACATGTTGCTATGCATTGTATTGCTAATTTTCTGGGTGTAGGTGAAAATTGGAAGAATTTGGTTGAGAAAACGCAGAACAAAGTTCTGCAGAAATTTTTTCTGGTTTTTCCAGGTCATACGCGTATGGGGCATGTTCATACGCGTATGGACCTTGGCATTACGCGTAACGTGGGCGAGGCATGGGCCAATACGCGTATGGATCTTCAATTTTCTCGGCCATCTGCCCATTTGCGTATGATACGCGTAGCATTGTAGGGCAATACGCGTACGGTGTTGGGCAGTACGCATATAGACTTTTAAACGTGAATTTTGGGAAAAAATGGTTTCTGCCCATACGCGTATGGCCTTGGACAATACGCGTATGGCATGGCGAGGATTTTGGGAAATACGCGTATGGCTCAGGGCAATACGCGTATGGCCAGGAGAATGGTAAAATGAGACTTTTCAAAATATTGTTTTTCGTTTTCTTTCGTAACTTGGGTTCCGTTAATCCGATTTTTACGTTCTTGGTATCGTTGGAAAGCTATTGAGCAGTACTTTCTTATTATGATGATTTGGAAATTGTTAACCGATTTAATTATGTCAGAAATCGGGAATAGTGTCAGTTTGTCGACTTTTGTCATTATAATGGTGCGTAATTGATGTGTATTATGCAAGGAGCTGTTGTATGAGATAAATGTATGTGTTTAGACGGTGTTGTGATGATTTGTGGCCATATGGCAATTAAATGCATTGTTTTGGGCATAAGTGCAAAGTGTGATTTTGTTGATGCGGATGAATGCATGTACGTGCGCATATTAAAATGTCATGAGTCATTGTATGCAAAGCATCATGATATGCATTATTGTGACGTCCTGAGTGACGGTTTGATTCCAGAGGGGATCTGCTATAACATTGTGGGCCTTAAAAATAAGAGGTATGAATAGCCTTAAAAATAAGAGGACCGAAAGCAATGGTTATAGACGATCGTGTGCCCATGTGGGGTGTGAGCGATCGGATTGTACGCCTTATACCGAGAGGACCTAAAGCAATCCATAAACGTCGTGCGCCTTATACCAAGAGGACCTAAAGCGACGGGAGAACATCGTAGGCTCGACGGGGTGTTACTAGAGTGATCCTCAGTAACGAGCGATGATTCCAGCAGAGTTCCTGAGTGAACTAATGATGATAAATATTGGAAATCGGTACCGCATGGCATGTGCATAGAGTCATTGTGTCGGTCTCTGTGCATTTGCATAAATCATAAATATGATTAAATATGTGTGAGAATTGTTAGTGGATTAATCGTGTGTGGAATTGATGAATTGATATTCTTGGTGATAATTGCATTATGTACGATTAATGTGCATTGGTGTTAGATAAATGAAATATGTGTGATGTTGTGTGGTATTTGGATCCTGTGGTATGTTTGTGGTGAGAAATCTATATGTGCATTTTTGTGTTAATATATAATTATATGCAACTGTATTATGATTGTTTTTCTCACCCTTCTGCTGTTTTATAATGCTCTATGAGGCATTGCAGATTAGAGTTGCTGGAGGTATTTTTGTGAAGATTTGCGTCTTCATTCTTTTGTCGGTCGGCTCTGATATGTGACACCGGGTAGTTATGGAGGCCGTTTGTGATACTTGTGTATTATATATATATACCTTTTGTCTTGTGCATGTACTACTTGATGTATGACAAACTTTTCATGATATATATATATATATATATATATATATATATATATATATATATGATATTCAGATTTTAGATTTTCCGCTTTTATTCTAAATTCTGAAATGTTGGTGTAAGGAACTAAGTTCGTCTGTTGATTACTACCCCACTGTTGCATATCTTTATGAGCAGGTGTTGTATGTATTGCTTCAATATAATGTGATTCTCCCAATCTATGCCATGATAATTTAAATATACTCTGATGAAATTTAGAATTTTCTTTTACTGCCTTAATAAATTGGGGGTATAGATTGGGGGTGTTACACATTTTGCCTTGAATTCAAAGGGGCATTAATGTGGAATAGTGCATTTTCAACAAAGCCACTCTACTCATTCAAGTTCTCTGATTAAACAACAATAAAAACATATGAAGAATGTGATTTTGGTCAAGGCATAGCCCTGCTCTTGGGAATGGCTAGTTTGCCTTGCTTGAGAAGAAATCCTCCCAGCCAATCCATGCAAATGTGATCTGATCCAGCAGCCATTCACTATTCCTCCAAGACAAAAGTTGATCACCTATAAATAGAGGTTCCAATGGATCATTCAACTCACACCAAAGCCAGTTACAACACTGCTTTCTCTCATTCTTCCTTAAACCTCAAGTTTCTTGGTTTTTGAGTAACCACTATCGGGTTTTGAGTTGCAGCCTTAAGCAATCAATTCCAATTGCTCAAACACATCACATATGATGTATTTGAGGTGTCCAAACACTTAAACATTGACTATAACACCTCAGGCTCAAAATCACCCATCAACCAAGCCATTATGCCTCAATTATACAGGTGGAGGTCTCCAGCTTGATCCAAAGAGTTTCAAAGTGTTCCAAAGCTTGCAACACACTCCATAACATCCATTGAAGCTGTAGGGATCATTAATTCACAATTGGAACAAGGTTTGTGCAGAGTTCCATTTCAGCTTGCATCAAGGTAAGCCTCAAAACTCCAACTCCATGATCCATGCATATTTCCTCGCCTGATATTTTTGCCAATTGCTTGCCATCATATGTTGATTGTTTTCCCTCAAAAAATTTGATCATAGCACTCATAATCATGCCTACTCGATTGCTTTTTCAAAATTAGGGTTCATACGGCCACAATGATATAATTTGCTATACACTGAAAATGAATGAAATTGGGAATTGCCATCTTCTTCCTTGTGAAAAAACGCATGAGTTTGGTGTTTGAATCATGTCAAATGGTTGAGAAACGAGAGAGATGGAGGGCTTCATTGTTGAAATACAAATAGAGTTCGGGATTTAGTTATCGTTCCACAAAGATTGTTCGGTGATATCGCAGCCATTCTACAGTCGTAACGTTTCAAGCCTTAAAGTAACAAGGGGTTTTAGGTTGGTTTCATAGTGTTTGCATTCAAATTAATTAATTAAAAGCGGTAAAGAGGTTGTTTTAACGGTTAATAAAAGCATGTCAAGATTAGGGTTCGACAAACCACTTTGTACGTATATAATCGATAAGCTAGTGAACTCGGTTAAATGATAAATACAATCACATATCCTCCCAATATGTTTATCTCTAACACATATTGTGAGTTTTGCCATTTTGATCCTTTGTTGATTTCTCACACAAACTATCAAAATAACAACATTAAAGTTCAATATTTGGTGAACATCAACACACATTACTATCTCTAGCTAATGGACATTGATGGATGAAAAACCTAGGTAAAGAGTTGGAGCATATTTCTCAATCATGAACCAACACAAAGAATAAACATAGAAACAAGGTTTTTCACCATACATTCATCATCTAAGAGTTCACAAACTAGAATCAATCCATATACATACAAAGAAAAGGTTTACCTATATCTAACCTTGACACAAAAGAGAGATTAGCTACACATCTTCATGGTAGCTTGCACAACAAGTAATGGACAAAGTTTTTGGAGCATCAATCTTCAATAATCAAGGATTGAAGCATAAAAACTAAGAAAGCAAGAAAATGGGTTTTAATGGAGTTTTTCTCTCCAAAATATCTAAGTTACAAATGAGAAGATGAAAAAGTAGTATGATGTACTTCCAAAATGATACCAACATTAGCTTAAATAGAATTTCAGCCCAGAAAGGAGTGCTGGGTGGTGCAATTTTGTGCTGGGCGAAGCCCACTTTTCATCTCACGTGACAGCCACAAAGCAAAAAGTGGCAAAGATATTTTGCAATAAGCGCCGGGCGAAAGGCTTAGAGCGCCGGGCGATGCAAAAATGGTCGGGAGAAGCAGGAGGCGTAGTAAAGCCAACTCTCTAGAACTATGCTGGAAAATTGGAGGAAACATGGGATGAGGCATCGCCTGTGAAGTGTCGGGCGAAACTTCCCAAGCGCCGGGCGAAACAAACCTAACGCGCGGCGAAATCAAGAGGTGCAGGAGTGCCAACTCTCTGGAACTTGAAATGAAGAAATGGAATTTTTGGGTTGCCAACCGCCTCTGCAGCGCCGGGCGGTCAAGAGGCCTCAGGACCAAAACTTTGAAATTTCACCACTTCAAAATCAGGTCGAAATAATTAGCGATAAAATAACCAGAATTCCTGCAAAAAGTAGCACACACATCAAAGCACCATATATTCACAAAAATGCAAGACCTGCTTAAATAATAAGTCGTTTTTCGATTAAAGCATTTAAAAGAGCTACAAAGGTGTAAAAATAAACTATGAAAATAAACACATTTTCACACCTAACATTCATGCACGAGCTAGAGGAAGAAGATGGCCATGGCGCCATTTTCAGAAAATCCAACTAGTTTGATATATATTTTTCACTTGCCATGTTATTAATGAATTGGAATTGCGCCCCAGTGGTTGATCAGCTGGTTTGTATGTATTGGCAAGCGAAAGGTCTGGGGTTCGAATCCCCCTCGCCCCAGACCTTTTTATCACTTTTTCCTATTTTCCTATTTTTCACATTATTTTGTTAATGATTTGAAAAATTAATAACTCACTCAATTTTAATTATTTTTTACTGATTCTTTTTGCAAAAAATCATAAAAATGTTGAAATATTTTATTCCACAAAAAAATTAAATTTATATTATGTATTTAATATAATTAGTATTTTTGTGAATAAATTCATTTTTTATTTGTTTTTAAACATTTTAAAATGAACATCCATCTTGAAAAATCAAGACCAAATGAGTTTTAATATCTCTTGTGATTTATACCTCATTTTTCAAACCTTAAACAAAAATCACAAGTGGTTTATTCAAATCTATTTGGGATTTTTCATTGATTTTCTTTAAATATTTACTATTTAAAGATTAAAATTAGGGTTTCTTTGATTTTCACCCTCATCAAACAATTACATTTGGGCCTCTATTAGAGTGTAAGACCCAACCCTTTTTTTGTAAAATACAAACTATTTTTTTGGGCCTCACTTATTGTATAAGTCCCACTGTATTTTCAAAAACCTCGGCGCGCTCGCCAATTAAAAAATCAAACCCTGGGCCTCTCCTTGAGCTATAAGACCCATTCAAAACTTTTGGGCCTCTATTAGAGTGTAAGACCCAACCCCCTTTTAACCAAAAACATTTTGGGCCTCACTTATTGTATAAGTCCCTATGCGTTAAAAGAAAACAAACGGCGCGATCGTCGCCTTTTCAAAACAAACCTGGGCCTACCCTCATGTTATAAGCCCCACTCTTTTTCTTTAAACCGTTTGGGCCTCTTGAGAGAGTGTAAGACCCATCCCTTTGCACAGAAAACCATTTTTGGGCCTCAGTCACTAGTATAAGTCCCTCTGTACAAATTCAAACAGTGCGCTCACTAATAAAACTCTGGGCCTCTCCTTGAGCTGTAAGCCCCAAACCTTTCTTTTGCAAAGCACTTTCTCCTTTGATTTTGAATATACTGTTGTTTTCAATTTTTCTTTGTTGAACAACTAACCAAACATCATGGAAGCTCTACAACCGAGTAAGTGGTTATCGCTTTCATTTACCGCTTTCATATACATATAATTGTATTGTGGGGTTGTTTCACTGTAAGTCTTCTTTCATAAACTCATATCAACTGTGTAATAATAGTATAGATATTTTCAGTTTCCCCGGCAACTACGTCTAGAACTAGGTGATGCCGTTTCGTTCATAGAAATAGACAACTAGATCCCCAATAGGATCACCAGATACAGCTTTCTCTTCGGTTGTCCTCATTAGGAACTATCAAGAAACTCTACTCCCAGAGATGAATGTATTCTCCGTGAATGGCATCTTTGAGTTTCTTCCAAATTCTCAAACTTTCCTGACTTGATCTATTCCTTGTGAATAGCTTTCCTTGAATTTCTTGGGGTTTGGGGACCCACGGGCTTCTTAAAAGCATCGGCCTCCTCTTGGGCATCGTACAAGGACCCACAGGCTTCCTAAAAGCAACCTAGCCTCCTCTTGGGCTTAGTACAAGGACCCGCCGGCTTCTTAGAAGTATTCACAGCCTCCTCTTAGGCTTCGTATAATGATCTCTTCCTCCGGGAATGATAGCCTCCTCTTGGGCTTCGTACAAGGACCTCTCGGCTTCTTAAAAGTTTCTAGCCTCCTCTTGGGCTTCATACAAATTGTCCCGACGACCTCCTAGAGGTATAGGAACAGAACTTAGTCATCTGCATAGAACAGTCCTTTCAAAGAGTCTACTACTGTTTCTCAAAGCATAGTACAAAAGATGAAACTCTGGACTTGGACAGTCTAATATCCTTGAGTCTCAAAGACATTCTCAAGCACCCTTCAAGAATAGGAAGGAACCCCGCATACTCGGACAGTCTCAATACCCTTCGGATTTCCCACTTCCTTAGAGAACAGGAATAACCCGGATCCTCGAATCAAATCCTTGAGTACAGTGTTGCTCATATAAGAACTGATTTTCTCTTTAAATCAGCATACTAGACCTGTCACTCAACTGAAACAGTCACCATAGCCTCCTCTTGGGCTTTGTACAATGATCCTCCCCAGCGGAGTCAAACAAAGTTTAGCCTCTCTCTCGGGCTTTGTACGAGACACATAAGAGACTCCCTCGTTGAGTCGATCACCCCTTCCGCCTCCATCTCGGGCTTCGTACGAGATACAAAAAGACTCTCTTGCTGAGTCAAAACCCTTTAGCCTCCATCTCGGGCTTCGTACAAGATACAAAAAAAAAACTCTCTTGTTGAGTCAAATAGCCTTCATCTCGGGCTTTATATGAGATACCAAAAGATTCCCTCGTTGAATCAAAACCTTTTAGCCTCTCTCTCGGGCTTTGTACGAGACACATATTAGCCTCCTCTTAGGCTTTGTATAAGAAGACCACTGGTTGATCCAATCAACCTTTTAGCATCAAAGTTGTGCCTCGTTCACAGTACACAAACATCAAACTATTTCCCCTTCATCTAATCGCTGTAAGCGGCAAGCCTCTGGATCATCTACATCCATGCCACTGTCCCTCTTTTAGTATGAGAAATTCCTAAGGAAAGATAGCATTGCTCTAAACTGAGTTAAAGTCTTCTCCTTCAGGTTAAAATCCCCTATAAAGGAATTTATGGCATTGTCGGATTCACAAATCCCGGTTAAAGTAATTCTCCTTGATAAACAGTTGTGACATACAACCCCCTCTTTAGAGATGACAAATTCTCTCTAAAGACAACAACTTTAGCTTCACATTTTGGGCTTTGAACAAGATACAAATAGACTCTTCAGTTTCACATCTTGGGCTTTGAACAAGATACAAACCACCTTTTGCTTCATGTCTTGGGCTTTGAAAAAGACACCAAAACAACCATTTCCTCCCATAGAATAGGAGGAACTACGAACGCTCTGATTTCCCTGTTTCGGTAAACGGGAATACGTAGGCAAAAGATTGAAAGAAAAATCTTAGCGAGCACACTAAACAAAAACCCTAAATCCCATATACCATAATCTAAAGCAGTATCCTAACAAAATCCCAGAGAGAAATCAGTATTGGCGAAAATACAAATAACCAATACAAAGGCTCCCACCACATTGATCGCATCTGTAACCTAACAGACCGCTGGTTAAACTCGGCATACAAGCAGGGTTAATTGGAGACATCTATTTCCCTTCCTTCATCAGCTTTAATAGGATAAAAAATGAATCGACCTGTAGTTCAAACTCAATTGCAGTGAGAGTGACCAGCGCTTAAGAACCGCGTCCAAAATCGCTCGCTACAGGGTGGAAGACTCCAATGATCCTGCTCCGCCAGAAATCAGTGTCATTTCTGAGGACAAACCAAGAAAGAAGGTACCAGACTTTGTGATTCACCGAGGAGTTTGTCGCCAATGGGTTGCTGTCGATATCCCGAAAGTCGTCCATAAGTCTAAGTAATTGCCATCTTTGTTTTAACCTTTCACCCTACCCAGGTGAAACTGATGTTTTTATACGGCTCATTCTTCTGTAAATGTCCCTCTTCGCTTTTCCCAAAGCAACAGAGTTTTGTTTTATAGGGTTGTATTTCAAGAATCGACAAAATCATAAATAAATAACGTCATTCTGTAATTCTCGTATTTATTGTTGTTTTCACTTTTTCGTTTTTCAAAAAATGGTAATCCTAAAACAACCCGAAATAAAAAAGAAACAAGCATTTTTCAGAAAATACACTGCACACACTCTTGCATTCTCTCTATCTCTTCTAAAAAATGAATCATCACGTCATGCAGATTACTTGTTTTAAACCCCGTTGAAACATACGATCCAATGACTTCTCCCAACTTTTAATTCCCAGTATTCGAAGCTAAAAAAGAAGAGAACGCAGAAATTCTGGAAGAGATCTCCCGACTACTCAGGAAAGAGGAAAGGTCCATTAAACCTCACAAAGAGCCGTTGGAAACGGTCAATTTGGGATCAAAGGAAGAAAAGAAGAAAGTTAAGATTGGAGCATTGCTCAGTCCGAATGTCAAAGAACGTTTTATAAGACTTCTCAAATAGTTTCCAGATGTATTTGCTTAGTCCTATCAGGACATGCCAGGGTTGGATACCAGCATCGTGGAACATCATCTATCGCTGAAATCAAAATGCCCTCCGGTGAAACAAAGGCAGAGACGGACTCATCCAGATATGGCTATCAAGATCAAAGAGGAAGTACATAAAAAGATAGATGCGGGTTTCCTCGCTACCTCAGAATATCCTCAATGGTTAGCCAACATAGTACTAGTTCTGAAAAAGGACGGAAAAGTCAGAATGTGTGTAGATTACAGGGATCTGAACAAAGCAACTCCAAAAGATGACTTTCCCTTACCGTACATAGACATGCTGGTAGACAGTACGGCAAAGTTCAAAGTCTTCTCCTTCATAGATGGATTCTCAGGCTATAATCAAATCAAAATGGCGCTGGAAGATATGGAGAAAAATTCATTCATCACCCCATGGGGAACGTTTTGTTACAAGGTAATGCCATTCGGTTTAAAGAACGTCGGGGCAACCTATCAAAGGGCCATGACTACTCTGTTTCATGACATGATGCACAAAGAAATCGAAGTGTATGTCGATGATATGATTGCCAAATCTAATACAGAAGAGCAGCATGAGACCCACTTGTCAAAGTTATTCGAGCATCTGAGAAAGTACAAACTCTGTCTGAATCCCAACAAATGCACGTTTGGTGTCTTCTCGAGAAAACTTTTAGGGTTCATCGTCAGCCAAAAGGGAATTGAGGTTGATCCTGACAAGGTCAAGACCATTCAAGAAATTCCTTCGCCAAAAACTGAGAAACAAGTCTGAGGATTTTTGGGACGTCTGAATTACATTTCCATATTTATATCTCTTATGACCGCGATATGCGCGCCGATCTTCAAATTACTCAGAAAGAATCAAGACTGTGTATGGACAGAAGATTTCCAAAAAGCTTTCGACAGTATCAAGGAATATCTGTTGAATCCACCTATTTTGTCTCCTCTAGTGGAGGGAAGACCACTGATCATCTACCAAACAGTCTTGGAAGACTCTATGGGTTGTGTACTTGGCCAACAAGACGAAACCAAAAGAAAAGAGTCTGCCATTTACTACTTAAGCAAGAAATTCACCGACTGTGAAACTCGGCACACTATGCTTAAGAAAACTTGCTATGCTCAGGCTTGGGCAGCCAAACATCTTCGCCAGTACATGATTTTCCACACTACTTGGTTTATCTCAGAAATGGATCCAATCAAGTACGTCTTTGAAAAACCTGCTCTCACAGGAAGATAGCCCATTGGCAGATGTTGTTATCAGAATACGACATAGAGTACGATGCTCAAAAATCCGTCAAAGGGAGTATTTTAGCCAATCATGTGGCTCATCAACCGATTGACGATCAAGAATCAGTCAGATTTGACTTCCCAGACGAAGATGTCATGTACTTAAAAATGAAAGATTATGATGAACCGCTACCTAATGAAGGGCCAGAACCAGGTTCCCAATTTGGATTAATATTCGACGGAGCTGTCAACAATTATGGAAACGGAATTGGGGCAATCATCGTAACACCTCAGGGTACCCATATTCCTTTCACTGCCCGAATAACTTTCAAATGCACAAATAACGAGGCCGAACATGAAGCTTGTATCATGGGTCTCAAAGAAGCAATTGACTTAAGGATTAAGAACTTGGATGTGTATGGAGACTCAGCCCTGGTTATCAATCAGATCAAAGGAGAGTGGAACACATACCAATCCGGACTGATTCCTTACAAAGATTGCGCGAGAAGGTTGTTACCATTCTTTAACAGAATTGAGCTTCATCATATCCCTCGTGAAGAAAATCACATGGCTGACGCACTACACACTCTCTCTTCCATGATTGTTGTAAATCATTGGAATGACGTACCTAAGATTGACATAATGTGCCTTGAGCGGCCCGCTTACATCTTTGTAATGGAAGTGGTCATAGACGATAAACCTTGGTATCACGATATCAAACGCTTCCTTCAGAAACAAGAGTACCCACCTGGGACATCAAGAAAAGATAGGAAGACTCTCGAAAGATTGGCTGGCATCTTCTTCCTAAGCGGTGATACACTCAATAAGAGAAACTTTGACATGGTCTTGCTCTGATGCGTAGACAGACCAGAAGCAAACATGTTTATGAAAGAAATTCACGAAGGATCCTTTGACACTCATGCCAACGGACACACAATGGCAAGAAAAATTCTGAGAGCAGGATAATATTGGCTGACAATGGAATTCGATTGCTACAAGTACATGAGGTAATGTCACAAGTGTCATATATATGCAGACAAAATCCATGTACCGCCAACGCATCTCAAAGTTCTCTCTTCCCTATGGCCTTTTTCTATAAGGGGAATCGACATGATCGGCATGATCGAACCCAAGGCTTTGAACGGACATCGGTTCATCCTGGTAGCCATCGACTACTTCACCAAATGGGTCGAAGCAGCGTCATATGCCAATGTAACCCGACAAGTGGTAGTCCGCTTTATCAAAAATAATCTCATCTGCCGTTATGGTGTTCTGAGCCAGATCATTACTGATAATGGATCTAATTTGAAACAACAAGATGATGAAAGAGTTGTACGCTGAATTCATGATCGAACACCATAACTCATCTCTCTACCAGCCTAAGATGAACGGCGCGGTAGAAGCAGCTAACAAGAACATCAAGATGATCGTTCAAAAGATGGTTGTAACCTACAAAGACTGGCATGAAATGCTACCCTTTTCTCTTCACGGTTATCGTACGTCTGTGCGCACTTCAACAAGGGCAACCCATTTCTCTCTAGTATATGGCATGGAGGCAGTGCTTCCCATAGAAGTAGAGATCCCATCAATCCAGGTATTGATGGAAGCTAAGCTAACAGAGGCTGAATGTTGTCAAAGTCGGCATGATGAACTGAATCTAATTGAAGAAAAACGAATAACGGCTCTGTGCCATGGTCAGTTGTATAAGCATAGAATGAAGAAGGCGTTCGATAAAAAGGTCTAACCTCGCGTCTTCAGGAAAGGAGACCTCGTGTTCAAGAAGATATAATCATTTCTCACTGATTCCCGGGGAAAATGGACTTCGAACTATGACGGCCCCTATGTGGTCAAGAAAGCCTTCTCAACCAGCACCTTGAGACTCGCAACCATGGATGGAGAGGAATATGCCTACCCCACGAATGTTGACGTAGTCAAGAAATACTTCAATAAAAAAAAACGTCTCGGTGGATTGAAAACTCGAAAGGGGGGTCCAGGCAAAAATTAGAGACATAAGCAAATATCATCCCGATGGATTGGAAATCTCAAAGTATAATCCAGGCAAAAGTTAGGGATTAATGGCAAGTAACTATGTCTGATCAGCTCAACTCCTCAGCAGTAAAGCCATCCATCAGGAAAACTTCAGTCAAGGTCATCTTCGACAGAAGCTCAGAATGTCCAAAATTCAAAGTTGGTAGAAGGATAACAGTCATTATGTTTCAATGTAGCCCTTTTCCCTTAAATTACCATTTCTAAACTTTGTAAATACTCCATGGGATCACGCGTTTGGCTGATTTCCATCCTATCAATAAAATTTGAGCCCTAGTGCTTTTGTTTGTAATTCTCATTTGTTTTAACTTTACAGAATAACATTTTTAACATTATTAACGATTCTTGAAATAAAACAAAAATGAATTTAATTGTCAAAATTTTTCTGCTTTTAAAATAAAGATGGCAATTCCTTTTGACTTTGAACATTAAAAAGAACATCGATAGTTTCTCCGGAGGTGATTAAACCTCAAAGTGCAGAATCAAAGTGCTCCTTCTAAATCAGTGCACCTGAATGAAGGATCAATTGTTTTAGATGCGAATGCCCCATCTGATATCCCCGGCAGAGTTCTTACCTCTTAAGACCGATTGGACGATTCTTTCTCCCCCACAAGGACCACCTCTCCAAAGTAAGACAAGATTTGCTATCTTGGACCAATGATACTTTTCATCCCCCGTAGTGGCCGAGTATCCAGTCGTGTTCATCTACTAGTCTGTATGTCGCGTCTGTTTTGTCAGAATACACATGCATACATTATGCATAATTGATTCATGTTCATATTCACATTGCATTACTATCACTCTGGTCAGTCTCATTTTCCCCAAGTGATAAAACCCTATTGTCAATCAAGTTGTCAGTTGTCCTGCCTGTGTCGGATAAGACAAAATCCCGGTTTAAGTTCTTTCCTCGTCAGGAAATGTATCATCTGAGCAATCTCTCCCCCAGTTTATCTCTGGATTGGAGACGGTCCTCTACCACTTTGATAACTTGAACCTCTGAAAGGCAAGAAGACATTCGACGGAAACTTTCCGAACATCACTCTTCACCATCGAAGATGATATATTTTCGCTTTCCCGGATTAAGAAAAATCCCCAGAGAAAGCCTCTTAACCGAAGACTCTCAGTAATACGTCATTTTTTCTCCCAAGAAAGTCGATGTTAATGAAGTCATCAGCACCTCAAAATTGGATTGCATCACATGGCATTTCTCCGAAAAGATCTCGAAGAAAAGTATGATGTAATATCCCCAAGAAAAAAGCAGTCTCTCAAGAGACTCATTTTCCCTAGTAGAGTCAGCAAATGGCATCTCCAACAAAGAAGTTTGCACACCTCTACAGCTCAGACAAATGGGTATCCCCAGCAAGTCTGACCTCAACTCTTTTCCATCAAATGGCGTCTCCCCAGTAAAACTCGGCGAGAAGTTTGATGAAAACTGCTGCAAATAGCATCCCTTGTCAAGGAAGAAACTCGGCAAAAAGAAAACTAAAACCAGTTCCGTGGCTGAAGACTAGGATCGAGGGGATGTTTATTCAAAAGAAACTTAGACTAGTTCCGTGGCTGAAGACCGGGATCGAGGGGAAGTTTATTTCAGAAACTGAGACCAGGATCGAGGGGAAGTTTATTTTAGAAACTTAGACCAGTTCTGTGGCTGAAGACCAGGATCGAGGGGAAGTTTATTCAAAATAAAACTGAGACCAGTTCCATGGCTGACGACCAGGATCGACGGGAATTTTATTCAAAAGAAACTGAGACCAGTTCCGTGGCTAACGACCAGGATCGAGGGGAAGTTTTACCCTTTTCTAAGTAACATTGCTTAGCAAAGGAAGATGGATGAGCAAACTGCCATTCATAACCACCATCAAAATTTCGGGTATTCCGATATTTAATCCTCTTGCACCCTGAATGTCCGAACATCTTCGTCATTCACACCTTCGGGTCCAAGAAGATTAAATAGGGGCATCTGTCATACCCCAAATTTTGACCACCAAGATTTCCCATCATTGTGAAAATCATTACCACAATATGGATGTACCATCATACCCCATCAATCTCCTCATGGATTATTGAGCACTCACCTCAACCAAGAATTAGGGTTTTGAGCCCTCTCAGCACACTTAGACAAAGGATCAATCAAGGAATGACATGATCATAAACTTGTCTAACCTCTCAAACACCCATAAGGGATCAAGAGGACTCCCACATCAAGAATCAAGCACAAAGTTGCAACATTCCCAGTGGATCAAGCCTCGAGATCGCCAGTGTCACCAAATTAGGGTTTTGGTCTACCAAGGCCTCCAGATAAAAATTTTATTCTAGGCATGAGCCAATGTTTCAAATCGTAACCCAAGATACTCCAAGGAACCTTATGAGTTCCATCATCAAGTCAAAATTGCCTCAGGGGATTCATTCATCAAAAATCAGGAATTAGGGTTTATTGACCTAATTCACCCCTAAGTTGACTTTTGGAGCAAAGCATGAGCCAAGACCTCAAGACATGATTTGAGGGCCTCAAATACACCACATTGATCCATTTGAAACAATGGATTAATCCAAGAAGCTTGATGCACAAGTTTCAATTTCATCTGGACCACAATTAGGGTTTTAAAGACAAAAGTCAAATGTATCTTTGACTTTTGACCAAGACATGATCCCAAACCTTGGGACATGATTCAATACACCCTATAACACCTATGGAACCCATCCATTAGGTTTGAATTAGGTCAAGGACTTAATTTCACAAAGGATCACACAATTTGGATTTCATCTGATAAAAAGTCAACTGTGCACAAAATCAAGTTTGACTTTTTGGAATTTTTCACAAATATGGTTCCCCTAAGTCAAAAACAATGTTAATGTATGGTTTTGATCATAATTCATTAAGAAAAATCAAGAAAAGTGAGGTTTCTTGCAAAAGGGGCAACCATGAGAAACCAAAATTTTTCTAAGTTATGGAACAAAAGTGATTTTGTACCAACTTTGCAAGGTCATAACTCCTAAACCACACGTCCTTTTTCTCCTATTCAAAGCTCAAATGAAAGTTCATCTTACATACTTCAAATATGTCGACTACATCTCATTCCAAATCCCCGTGGATTTTGAGGTACAGATTGATCAAAATCACAAAAAAAACATGAAAATGACCACTTTTCCAACACTTGGTGAAATTTTCAAGTCAGAATCTGTCTTGGTTTTTCACCAACTTTGAGGTCATTTTTCACTTTGATCCAAACTGAACCAGGTCCATTTGTGAACATCAAAGTTGAAGTATGTCATGAGAGCTTTCCAAAATGTCCAAGAACTCAATCAAACTCCATTTGAGCTAAGATTATGAATCTCCCAAGTGGCCTTGCTGCAACTATTTTCAAGACAGATTTTGGTGCAAACTTGCACCCCACGACTCCTTAAACTGGTTTTGAACACTTTGATCATTCAAATTCTGTCCAATTATAACACAAATGAATGAATGATCTGATCCATAACACAAAATGCCAAGAACCTAGCTTCCATGTGCAAAATCATCATGAAAAGGAATCTTGAAATTCAAATTTGGCATCAAGCATTAAAGTGATGCATTGAGGTGGCATGAATGAGCCATAAACCAATCTAAATGAGTCAAGACATATCCAAATATCAGAGGACCTAAACATGCAAAGTTTGGCACATGTCAATGGCTAGAGGAGACCCTTGACCAAGGAACCAAAGCATTCAATGCAATCTGATCCAAGCTGCCATTCATTATTGATGTCAAAACAAACTTGTTGCACTATAAATAGACCTCAATTTTGATCAGTTTGAGTACACCAAAGCACCCAAACTGATGCTTTACTCAAAATCACACTTTCATTCCAAATTTGTCTTCCATTTCAAGTCACTATTGGGTTTTGAAATTGGAAGTGATTGTGTCCAAACCAATAATGCAAACACCTGACATACATCATATGTAAGTGATTCAAACACATAAACAATATTTGGAACATCAGAATCCAAAAGTAGTACCCCATTTGCACAAGCTTCTAGCAGATTTGCAGTTGAGGTGCCACATCAAGTTCCAGCTCATTTTAATCCACTCCAAACATTCAAACACACTCCTTGGCACCTAAGGAAGATGTCCAGATCATTGGAACACATCTGTAACATCTCCATCATCAAGCTCGATCACCAGCTGCAATAGGTAAGCCTGACACCTTCAAACTCTATATTCCATGCATCATAAATGTCATTTCACGTTACCACCATGATTCTGCATGTATGTAGAGTAATAACCCTCAATCAATTGCCATGAATCAATCGTGTATGGAATTTCATTGTGTTCATGCTGAAATTAAGGTTCTTGAGGTTATCCTTTGATTTCTCACTCCTTACTTAATATAAATGCAATTAATCTATATGGTTGTGATCCTTGTTCAAAAACGAACAAGATTGATGTTTGAATCGTGCAAAACCATTAAGTAATTAGAGAGAAAGGTGAGAAAACGCAAATCACCCATGGCGCGGTCATGAGGAAGAAGAAAGTGACCGTTGGCGCCATAATTCAAATTTTATTTGAATTTTTTAATTTTTGTTATTTTATTTAATTGATTCAAAAATTAATTTCTCTCGGAATTTTTATGTTTTTGAATTGATTCTTTTTTTCAAAATTCATAAAAATGTTAATTTATTTTATTTTACAAAAAAATCCAATTTATATTATTTTTTTAATATATTTAGAATTTTTATAATTAATTTCATTTATTTGTTTTTTAAACATTTTAAAATGAAATTCTCACCTTGATTTTTCAAAACCAATTGGATTTCAAGCTTTCATGGGATTAAACATGATATTTCAAAATATTTTTCAAAGCTTACCACTTGTTTTTAAATATATTTGATATTTAATTTCCTTTAAAAATATATATTTGATTAAAATTAGGGTTTCTCTTAATTTTAATTTTTTAAACTTCATTTCAAAATCACTTTGGGCCTCTTGGTAGAGTGTAAGTCTCATCCCTTTGTAAATAAACCTCTTTGGGCCTCAGTCATTGTATAAGTCCCGATGCGATTTTAAAAATCTCGGCGCGATCGCCGTTTTCAAACAATTTTCATCTGGGCCTCCCCCTTGGTTGTAAGTCTCATTCTCTTTTCTTTCAAACAACTTTGGGCTTCTAATAGAGTGTAAGACCCAACCCCCTTGTACATAAAATAATTTGGGCCTCAGTCATTGTATAAGTCCCACTGTGTTTTCTAAAACCGCGGCGCGATCGTCGCCTTTTAAACAAAACTTTCTGGGCCTCTCCTTGAGTTGTAAGCCCCATCTTTTGTACAAAAATAAAATTTGGGCCTCTAATAGAGTATAAGACCCAACCTCTTTGTAAAATACAATAATTTAGGCCTCAGTCATTGTATAAGTCCCGATACAATTTTCAGAATAATAGCACGATCGATATTTTACATCTGGGCCTCTCCTTGAGTATAAGCCCCAATCTTCTTTTAGACAACTTTCCCTTTTGATTTAGATTCAAATTCTTAGTTGTTATCAAAACTTTCTTCAATTTGTTGAATAACTAACCATACAGTTGTTACAATAGAAGGTTGCTCACCTGTAAGTTTTATCAGCTTTCTTTCACATACTTGTTTATATATACTTATGTATATTGCTAGAAGCTTGCTCACCTGTAAGTCCTTCTACACTCTTCAACATACTTGGCTATATATTTCATATGTATATACCTGTATATTATCTGCTTAGAGTTTTCCCCGGCAATTAGGTCTAGGATTAAATCAAACCAGTGATCGCTCTTTCAACACAGTGAAAACTAGTTCCCCATAGGAAATTCCAGATACAGTCATGCCTCCTCTTGGGCTTATACAATATGGAACAGAGAAAGGAATTATTCCCAGTGAAACTTTTCTCAAGACTGTCACTATTAGAAAATTGTCAAAGAAATTCATTTCCCCCAGAAAGGATTAATTCCCGGTGAAACCTCTCTTGAATTACTTCAAACCCTAGAACTGTTCTCTAAAGGTTTAATTCCGGGTGAAACCTTTCTTGAACTATACTTAGGTTTGGACCTATAGGCTTCCTAAAAGCATCTCAGTCTCCTCTTGGGCTTTGTACAAGGACCCTCAGGCTTCTTAAAGGTTCTCATGCCTTCTCTTGGGCTTAGTACAAGGACCCGAGCCCTCTTACATGTATAGGACAGAACCTAGTCATCCTTTGCTAGAGCAGTCTTCCTAAGAGTCAAAACCTCAGACCAATTAAGGGTTGATTCTCATCCCTTAAGACACATGCCTCCTCTTGGGAATCATACAAAGATAAACCCTTTCATACCAGTAGACTTGGAAAGTCTCACCTCCTTTTGGATCTCCAGAAACCCTCAAGTTTCCCAAAAGAACACAGGAATAACCTTGATCATGCTATAAACACACAATCTTTCATCCTAAAATTCCCCAACTAGGGTCATCTTACCATCAATACAACACTAGCCAAAAATCAGAACCTCAAGGCATCTGATATCTCAACTCTTCTATAATCCTTAGTAAGAGTTAATTCCCCACTTTGGACCTGTCTATGGATCTCAATAATCTTCATCAGAAGTTAGCCTCCTTTTAGGCTTTATATAAGAAATTCCCCAATCAGCCTCCTCTTAGGATTTGTATAATGATTCTTCTTTTTCTCGGTAAAAGTCAGCCTCAATCTTGGGATTTGTACAAGACACCTAAAATATCCTCAGCTGAGTCAGTCAAATTTCCCTCGGCCTCAATCTTGGGCTTTGTACAAGACAGATCATACTCTCCAGTAACGTCAGTTTCCCATTTTAGCCTCAATCTTGAGCTTTGTACAAGACACATACACATATTCCCCATAGGAGTCAATAACTCTCCTTTAGCCTCAATCTTGGGCTTTGTACAAGACAGATAAAATATTTCCCCAGAAAAGTCAATGTTTAGCCTCCTCTTAGGCTTTGTATAATGATTTCCCCAAAAGAGTCAGTCTCTTTTCTGCCTCAATCTTGGGCTTTGTACAAGACATATATAAAAACTCCCTAAATAGAGTCAACCTTTTAGCTTCAACCTTGGGCTTTAATCAAGGCACACATAAAACCAACGTCCCCTCAGAGGAAATCAAAAACCTCTCTATAGGAAGACATTTCTCTGTACATCACACATCAAAATAAAAAATCAAAACAAACCTTAATCCTAAATAACTGCTATAAGTGGGACACTTGTTGATTCAAATATCCAAGTCGTGGTCCATCTTTTATCCTGGTAAATCCCCTCTTTCATCTAACAGCTGTAAGTGGCAAGCCTCTGGATTATTTACATCCACGCCAATGTCCCTCTCTTAGCACGAAAGATTCCTAAGGAAAAATGGCATTGCTCAACACTGAGTTAAAGTTTCCTCCTTCAGGACAAATCCCCTAAAAAGGAAATTATGGCATTGTTGGATTCTCATATCCCAGTTAAAGTAATTCTCCTTTACAATCAGTCACCCAACAATTGTGATGGACAGGTGAGATATCTCCCTTAGAGATGACAAATTCTCTCTCGGTCAAACTCTTTTAGCTTCAATCTTGGGCTTTGAACAAGACACAAATAACCCTTTAGCTTTAATCTTGGGCGTTGAACAAGACACAAATACCCTTTAGCTTCAATATTGGGCTTTGAACAAGACACCAAAACATCTTTTTCCTCCCATAGAATAGGAGGAACTACGATTGCTCTGATTTCCCTGTTTTCTTTAATGGGAATACGTAGGCATAAGATTGTGAAATCTTAGCGAGCACACTAATAAAAAAACCTTAGGTCCAGTATCTTACCAAAACATCAAAAAACCCGAAACCAACAAAAACTCTCTCTCTCTCTCAAACATTCCCAAAGGAGAAAGTTTCCCAATCAACAGACAAACACCAGTAAATAGAAAACAGCAAAATTGCTAATGATCTATGGATAACCATATATAGGATGGGTAATTGACAACTCCCCATTGTATAACCTGACCTCGAACCCCCCAATCACTTAGCATTTGTTAAAGAAAATATTTGCGTGCAAGGTTAGTTTTAGATAACTTCCCTTTCCTTTCCAACTTCATAGGATAAATAAGAAATCAGAAAGTAGCATCCAATTCCAACCAAACGCGGTAAGGTGGTCGTGTCATCGACAAAAATCGCACGCTATAGTGATTTTGAATTTTCACCTTTGATCGGGGTATTGGGTGATTGCGGATTTCTCACTATCTGAGAATATGGAATGGGTTGGAGAATAGGGAATTCTTGAAGTGGGTTGAAGGAATTTTGAATGGGGAGGTCATTTGGTAAAATGGCCAATCTAGAAACAGGCATGGCCTTTGAATAGTTATCTGGTGTCTGCATTCTGGGCTTTACTGGCCTGCTCATTCTCTGTATAAGATTGCAAAAATTCTCTTGTTAGAAAATTAGGGAGAGAATTATTTTCCCCTTTAATGAATTCAATATCAAAATTAAAACTAGACAATATAGCTTGCCAACGTGCGAAAATCTGTTTTGAAATAATGTTTTTAACATCCTTTTGTAAAACTTCTTTTGCTGATTTGCAGTCAATTCGTAAAAGGAATTTTTTATTGAAAATGTCATCTTGAAATTTAGATACACATAAAACGATTGAAAGTATCTCCTTTTTAATAGTGGAGTAATTCTTTTGAGGTCCAAACCATATGCCGGAATGAAAATGAAAAATTTGTTCAGATGTAATGGGGGATGCATGATTAAGTTTTTGTCTGAGTATTCCACCATAACCATAATCGGAAGCATCCGTCTCAATGACCATGAAGGCTTCGGGATTGGGAATTCCAAGACAGGGAAGGGACTTGACTTGAAGTTTTATTTGTTTGACCACCTTGGTGTGTTCAGAGGTCCAAGGGGGAGGATCCTTTTTTAGTCTTTGAAATAAAGGTTTACAGATGACTCTTACCTTTGGGAAGAAATAAGAGGTGTAGTTGAGACATCCTAAAAACCTTTGGAGTTGAGTTCTGTTTGTAATGACATCAGGAAATTTTTCTCCAAACTCTATAGCACTGGCTATAGGTTTTATTGTTCCTTTGATGATCTGATGTCCAAGGAATCTGATCTTGGTTTGGAAAATCTTGATTTTAGGAGCAGAAATAGCAAGGCCATTTCTTTTGACAACATGAACAAAGGTATTGAGATGTTTGAAATGTTGATCGATATCTTGAGAGAATATTAAAACGTCGTCAATGTATACTAGAGCAAAGTCCGAGTAATCATTGAATATATCGTTCATGATATTCTGGAATTCAGAGGGGCATTCTTAAGACCAAAAGGCATTACATTCCATTCGTAATAACCAAACGGGACTGTAAAAGCAATCTTGTATTTGTCTTTTTCATGAATCTGAATTTGCCAGAATCCAGACTTTATATCGAATTTGGAAAAGATCTTGGCCTTATGCAAGCGATTGATTAGGTCTCTTTTGTTAGGAATGGGATATCTTATCCATTCCAGGACTTCGTTGAGAGGTTTGTAATTAATAACCAATCTGGGAACTCCTCGTTCCTTTTCGGCTTGATTATTAACATAGAAGGCAGCACAACTCCAGGGAGATTTGAAGTGTCTTATGAGTTTCTTGTCAATGAGATCTTTAATCTCCTCTTTGCAAGTGTTCATAAGGTCGTGACGCATTTGAATAGGTCTGGCTTTTGTGGGAATATCTTTTTCTTGGAATCCCGAGGTGTAAGGGAGAGAGACATCGTGTTTCTTTCTCTCCTAGAAAGTGTTGGGGAGATCAGAGCAAATCTCCTGCCTGATCTTTTGGTCAAGGATTATGATCCTTTGAATAACTTCTTTTCTTTGAAGATTTTCTTCGATTTTAGTGTGAGAGAGTTCATCATTAAGGAAATCTCTCTCATTTTTAATAGATTAGTAAGTTATTATTCCTCATCTTTGGTTACAAATGATTAATTAATTAAATTAATTAAATAAAAAATGGTAATAAAAAAGTAGTAGTAACTTTCAAAAATGGTTAACTGCTTTATAACCAACTAATCCCATTACTGAATGAAATAGAGTCATATAACAACTTTCGTACCTAACTAATATTACTATATTTAATTATTTTAATTTTGAAGATTTATAATGTATTTTATTTATGATTAAATTTATCCAAAGCTTTTTCTTAATAAAACTGAATGATAATGATTATAAAGTCCGTATACTCTAAGTTTTGATAAATTACATACTTAAAATAATCACAATTATGTATTATCTTTTAAAAAGTTAAGTAATGACTGATCATTATCTATTACTATATATAAAGAGGATAGGGAATTTTTGGCTGACCTTAATTTTTTTCCAAAAATACCCTCAAGTAACTATTTCTTTTTCCACAAATATCCTTGCATTGGTAACTAATTAAAAAGAGTTGAGAATAGAAATAAAGTGGGAAAAACTGTTCCACGCTTATACAAATAAATACAAACATGGTGGAGCCACTAGCTCAACGGTTATAAATTAATTAACTTCCTCTTATTATTTAAGCCAACTAAAAAAGGAGAGAAGCATAGGGAATAAGAAAGAAACTAAGCGACACACACTCATCATAAAGAAAATAAATATTTTTTTCGTTTTATCTAACCCAAGAGGATTTGTTTATTCCAATAGGATAATAATTGGAGAACATAAGGCAATGTTATCATGATATTACTAAGGTATGACTTTCAATTCTCCATTTTTTTTGGATTTTCTACACATTATTTTAGCATGTAAATTAATTAAAGTTATTTTTAATGATAGGATTTAAAAATTTGTTCTGCTGATCAAGAATGAATAAATTTGACAATAATGGTAGTTGAATATTCCTTTGTGTGTTTTTATTTTATTTTATTTAAAATGAGAAAAATGGTCATTTGATGATTTTATACATCAATTGATTGTTTCAATTACATCCTTAATTTTTTTCGAAAATGTTTATCAATTTTTCATCAAATTTTTCTATGACTCTAGTTATAGTAGAGAGAAGTATTATAAACTATATGGCAAAGGATTAGTCTAAACATCTACTATAACAATAAATTACAAAGAAGGTTCAAGTTTTTAGTCGGTACTTTTAAAGACAGTTTATCCATAACAATTAAGTATTACCTTTTTGTGTTCAATTTAAGTTTTTTTTAACTCTTACTCGGCACACGTTAAAGGGATAAATTGCATAATTTTTATATGTATTTTTTTTAAATTTCAATTTTTAATCACTCAAACCAAAATAAAACTTAGAAAAAATTATACAAAATAATTTGATGATAATTTGTCATCCGTAACAGCAACACAATTTATGGAAAGAATTGAGTTACAAAGAGAAGGATGAAATAGAGGAGAAAGAGGAAATGACTTTGGGTATTTAAGGACATTTAGTAGTGAAAGAGAGATGGAAGAGGGATTAAAAAAACTCTGCAATGGTTTTTTCTCTTATATTTCAACATAGCTTCTTTATCTAATTAATATTCATTGTTTCTTTTGTACTAATAATATTTTGTTTTTGGTTTATTCTATATTGGGGAGACATATCTCTATCCATCAGAGGCGTGCATGACAGATTACAGGATCAATGAGATGTTGCAACTATGTTGAAATATAAGAGAAAAAAACATTGCAGAGTTTTTTTAATTCCTCTTCCATCTCTCTTTCACTACTAAATGTCCTTGAATACCCAATGTCATTTCCTCTTTCTCCTCTATTTCATCCTTCTCTCTGTAACTCAATTCTTTTGATAAATTGTGTTGCTGTTACGGATGACAAATTATCATCAAATTATTTTTTATAATTTTTTCTATGTTTTATTTTGGTTTTATTAATCTATATCTTAAATCATTTTTTACTCATCTCTTAACTTCTTTCTTCATATTTTTTCTTGATTTTTTTTAATCTAATTTCATATGCTATGACTTTTGATAATTGAACAAAATTAAATATTTCCTGCTCCCTTAGAAGAAACAGTGATTCTTTTGGTTAAATTATTATGCTTATTTTCTTTTACTTATGATACTAATTTATTCATCATTCTCTATTTTATCCATAATTCGATGTCACTAGTAATGTTTGCTAATTCCACATATCTCAAAATTTAAATAAAAAGGCAAGGCTCTATGTCTTTTCCAGAAAAATATTTTATTGATTAGAAAGCTTAATGAGAAAGATAGAGATAGATAGATAGATAAATAGATAGAGAGAGAGAGAGAGATATTAGAAAGAGAATTACAAAGTTTATTATACACATAGTTTATATTAAAATCAAAATTAAATAAAAAATACCCGTTTATATTTTAACGCGTGTGCACACTACAAAAAGCGGACAAACATTTGGATGCTAGTTTATATAAGTACAAATTAAGAATCTCAAAATTCTCAATTCATAGGATATTAGAACAGGAATAGGGAGTATATTCCTGTAAGCTAGTTTCTACATAACCCGCACCAAAAAATATGACTGTTGTTTACTCCTTATAGGGGATAACAAAGAAAACAAACAACTTTAAACATGTAAGGCTTAAAGTAGGAGAAGACTAAAATTCAAGTTCAAAAGATGGCTAACAAAGCAAGAAAATTTTGAGGGGCTCTGTGTCCAGCCATTAACATAAGCAACATTGGCCACTATAGCAGTAGCCACAGTAATGACGCAAAATAGAGAAAACAACCAAAATAGAGAATGAAATCCAAAGTTGTAAGGTTGTAATAATGTATAATGTGTGGAAGATAATAAGAAGAATTAGGACCAGTTGCACTAACATCATAGATTGCAATTTGGAATAATGAAACAGTTAGTAGAACAACAGATTGAGGAAGCAACATCATCTGCAAAATATTAAGGAAAGATGTTCAACGATACTTACACTATTCAGAAAACACTTCATTAACTTTGGGTTACGTCATTGGATTTTTAACGGCTTCCAAATTTGTAGCCTCCATACATCCATAAGAAGAGCCGAATACGCGGAATAAATTTCTGCCCAAAATATGATACAAAGTAGTAGCACGCAGGGAAAATCATAATTCCAGAGACAATTGAACTATGGCATAAGTTTGTATCACAGACCTGTTACAACCAGTTGTTACCCGTAGTCCATCACCCCTCAGACATCAATCGAACTTATCAAAAATTAAATAGTTTTCATATACATCATAAATCTGGCAAGTTCAAACAATAACATACTTAGTTACAACACAAATTTAGCAAACGCCACTTACTTGCGTCTCATCTGATGGCTATAATGTAAATCTCAAGCTCAGATCATACAGGAGATTCCAATTATCGTCAATCAAACTAATGGAACCACGATGGAATCAAAAGAATAAATTTCAATATAATTTAGTACGGTTATAATCAAATAGAGTACAATTTGTTGCATCACATTACCTTATAAAGATGGTTACAATCAATGGGGGCAAGTTATGTCTGTATGGTCGCATCATCCAATATGTCGACCATCTGGAAAAAGGAAAAAACATTAATATAATTATAGATTGAATTATGTATTCAAACATTACAGTGTGAGGAATAAATAATACAAGACTACCAATGTTTAAAGGTAAATGGAGTTACAAAGTTACTAATCCATCTCATTCAAATCAATTCAATGTGTCCATTTTAGAAGGATCTTGTAATTTTGTG
The DNA here is from genome assembly GCA_022829125.1 of Lathyrus tuberosus. Lineage (NCBI taxonomy): Eukaryota > Viridiplantae > Streptophyta > Magnoliopsida > Fabales > Fabaceae > Lathyrus > Lathyrus tuberosus. Next base: position 373,926 of record JALAZF010001039.1, read on the forward strand.
TTTTATGCTTAAGACAATCAACAATGACAACAAATTCAACAAAAGACAAGTATATGCTATTTTACTTGCTAGCTTCAGTGAACCTAATGTATTTTCATATTAGTATTGTCAGTAGCATACACAAACATTTAATCAAACATCTACCATTCATAGAATTTTATCTCAAACAAACCGAGTGCCTCAACCTTCAAAGTTCAACTTTCTGATTTAAAAATTAAATGAGAGAAGAAAAATAATGAAAAATAACTTATCTCTTTATTATACCGTGTAAGCAATTACTACGAATGTTATCTCCAAAGTACCACTTCTTTTCTCATGTCCACTTTTTTTCCACAGATCTATTCAACTGTTAAGACATAAAGAAAACGTTTAGCCATTAAGACGTTTATATTCGTGCGCAAAACAGAAAGACGAGCAGCAAGAACAATTGAAATGTTGTTTTAACATACATTAAATTCAAATGTTAGTCAGGTAAAACCAATAAAAAGCTTACTGCCTCTTCAGTCCAAAATCTGAGTTCTTACTGCCATTTCCACTCCAGCCCTAACCTTCAATGCTCTATAGATTGAAAGTAATAGATCCAAAATCCAAAATCTAAAAATCAAGATCCAAAAAAATGCCTTCAATGCTTCAAAATTTAAGATCCCTAACCTGCAAAATCCAAATGATGAAGAAGGTGGTTGGATCTTAAAAACTATGCATCGATACAAAACAACAAACCAATGAGGGTATACAAGCTCAAAGCAATCCAACACTATTATGACTGAAGTAATATGAAAATGGCTAACATTGACTATAGGAACAACGGTCAGTGGTCCAAACCATCCATTCATGCGACCAACAATTCCATGAATCTGCTTCACAATCCCCTCAACCTATTTCAACAACAATCTTCACCAAATAGAAATAATCATCAAACAAAAATAAGAAAATCATGATTAAAGATAGAAGTGAACAAAGATCTCGAGAGAGAAATTTTTGTGTTTCTCACAGTTTGTCAGCGAGGTTACGGAGCATGCCATCCAACATCACGATCGTGAGAATCAGTGGGAAACAAAAATTTCAACCTAACATAAAAACATAAGGGACCCAAACACATTTTTTAGTTAGGGTTCAACAAAAGAGGCTCATATTCACCTTTTCTCAAACAATAGAGGAAGTTTGCAAAGGCTGCGTCAACAATATATGTGCATTGAACCCAGAAGATTTCACACAGACACTAAGCCACCATGCCTAGATACAAATCCTCACTCATGTTAGATTTAGTTGTTCAAAACATCACTACCTTTCATTGAGATCTATCATTGGCTATCACAACAACAGTGAGACAACAACTCTTAAAACAGATACATACCTTGATAGACAAAAGAGAAAAAGACGAGGAGCAAGTCATAGAGAAGAGGATATTATGATTTGAAATCGGAAACATAGAGAAGGACGAGCGAGAGTGATAGAGAAGAATATCAGAAACTGATTTCAGCTTGTCATTTAGGAGAGAGAAATGAGTGAGGTCCAGCTACACAGTTTGCATTGGAACCCAATATTAGTTGAAATGGTACAACTAGGTAGTTTGTTTGAAACTAATATGTGTTGAGATAATACATTTTAGTTACAAAAAGTAATTAGAAAAAGTAATGTGCGTTGAAACTATATTGCAAAAGCATTAGAAAAAGTAATTTGGTTACAAAAAGTAATATTTAGACACAAAAAGCCCTTCATTTGATGTGGTGGCATTTTTTAAGACAATGGTAGTTAAGGGTTTCCCAGAGCCCTTAATTTTCTTATATTATAGATCATTTTGTTAATCGGTATCTAAATTTAAAATTTTCAAATTATTAATGATGTTTGAGTCTTTTTCCAAAGCTTCATAGTTTAATTTCGTTCAACAAGTGTCACATTTATAAGTAGGTACTTTATAGTTTTATTGTAACTTAATTAATTAAAAATTGCTTTGTATTCTTGTGTAAAATTGTGTTCACTTAAATTTATAGGACTTGTAGCATTAAATTATATGTGGGAGATCAAGGTTTTATCGAACATCTTGTTATTCGGGTGGAGATTCATCCTTAATAGGATTCCCACTAAAGATCAATTGTTTAGAAGGGATATTTTGACGGATAAGAGATACTCTTGTTCTATGTTCTGTTTTAGAGAAGATGAAACCATTTTGCATCTTTTCGGTTTATGAGAGTTCATTTCTAGAATTTTGAGTAAGGTTCATGCTTGGATTGGCCAAGGTTTGGAGTTGTCTTTGGGCGAGCTTGTGAATTACTTCTTCCATTATTAGAAGGTGAAGAATGAGTCGTTAGATTAATTATTGAATTAATCAAATATGGATTGACATAATTAATTATTAATTAATTATATTATGATCTATTGTTATTAAACACTAAATAGATGAATTGTTTGATTGGGTTTTGTGTCTGAATGGACCTTGATGGGTTGGACCATTCAATTAAGCCCAATGAGAGGTCTCTGTCCTCAACCGTTTAGCTATTAAGTGTCTCCTCATTAAACAATTAACATACGCTGAAAACCCTAAACGGCAATGAGGGTAGTAATTCTCTCATACTCACTCTTCTGATGGCCGTCTCTCAAATCCTACAAGGTACACCGTTCTAATTATCGTTGTTGATTATTCTTTAATATAACAATATATTATAAATTTGTGTCTATTCGTTTCATTTATATCCTTCATTTGGTATCAGAGCCTCGTAGATACATATTATAGCTATTGTAATAATTGACCAAAATCTTATAATTTTTTGTGCATTATGTTGAACAATTGCAAAGAAAACCTGTGTAGTGTGAATGGTTGTGAAGGTGAAATATAAACTTGTTTTGCATCTAATTTTAAAAGTGGTTTATACACACGGATGTTATCGACGCGTATGTATATTTATTATCATCATATATAGTCATCAGAAAAAGCGTTCTAATTTTAATTTGGGTTGGTTTTTTATTTCTATCCAATAATTAAGTTGTTTCATTTCATTGATTCTCTTTTAGAAATTACCATAATATGGTGCAATATTGTGATGTAATTATTCAACTTTGAATTTTATACTTGTTCTTGATTTGGTTATTGGTAATTCCATATAAGGGTTTGAATGATCTCAATATATTCTATAACTTCCAGTTAAATACATGTGGTAGGGTATGTGGTATATCCAAAACTTTGTTATAAAGTTCAAATAAATAGCCTATTTTTCTGGCATATTTTCCTCATAATAATAAAATTAACTTTTTTTCTCTACTATGTTAATGCCAAATAAATAGCATTAAATATTTAATTTATTTTTGGTATTCCTTAATATTATGATATACTTCAATATCTTAATATAATATGTTTTTTAGTGATTGATTTAATTTAAATTTCATACCTATCCAAAATTACCATATATAATAATTTTGATATATTCTTTAGAAAAGTTAAATTATATTATCCTTGAATTATGATGATTTATAGTTAGAGTTTATAATATGATATAACATTTTATTGCTGATTTATGAGTTTTTGAGATAACAATGCAATACTCTACAAATCATCAAAGACTCAAAGACTCTACGAAGGATGTAAGTCAAACTCTTTGAGGTCAGTCATAATTTGATTATTTATTTTTGAATCGCTTGTGACTTATTATAATATTATATACTCTTTAAAATTATAAAATGTGCATTTATATAAAAATGTTATTTTTCAGAATATTTCGAAATCAAAACTCCCTATTTATTTTTTATAAATTGATTTCTATAAAAATCTAGTTTTTATGATTATATATTAGAAATCTTATTATTTGAGTTTTATTTTGGGTAATTAAGTAATCACTATCAGTTTGTATAATTGTAATTTCATCTATCGTGGATATAATTATACAAATTTTTCTATTTTGAATAAAATATAATTATTCTTAATTTGTATGATTGTAACTCGCCTATAGTTGGTACACTTCTACAAATTTTGGTTAGTAAAACAATTATATTTGTTGTAATTATAATAAATATTATATTGATAATAGTTATACCCCATCGGTATATTATTATTAATAGGGTTAATACCCCTTTTGCCCCCTGCCATATGAGCGAAATCCCAAAAACAACCCTGTAAAAAAAAAACACAGATTTCATCCCTGTAATTTGTAGATTCCCTCGTTTTGGCCCCTGAGTAGATTTGGTCAACAAAATTGATGATGTGGCACTGCTTTGTTGGCTTTTTTATTTTTTATTTAATTTCTTATTATGTGGAAATGCCACGTGGACTTCTTTTAGTGTTATATTAAATTGCTTTATCTTGTAAACACAAAAATTTGAGGGAGGTGGGATTTGAACCCACCCCTTTTATTTCAAAGACTAAGCGCCTACCACTAGGCTAAAGGCTTTATCTTGTAATTCAATTGCTTTTAAACATATATATTATACATTTGCATATTTGTTTGCATTTTGATCAATTATTATTAGAATATATTGTAACTATATTATATATACTATAACTATTATTAGAATATAGTTAAATAACATATTGTAAACATTATACTATATTATACTGTAGCTAAATTCTAAATATTAATATAGTATATTATTATTTAAGAAATGTATTAGTTAAATTTAAATATTTACTAAATATTACTGTAGCTATATTATTATTTACTAAATATTTACTGTAGCTAAATTTAATTGATTATTTTACTGTAGCTAAATTCTAAATATTTACTAAATATTAATATAGTATATTATTATTTAAGAAATTTATTAGTTAAATTTAAATATTTACTAAATATTACTGTAGTTATATTATTATTTACTAAATATTTACTGTAGCTAAATTTAATTGATTATTGAGATTAATTGGAATACACTGTCAGTGTAAAACTACTTTACACTGTCATCTAATTAGAATTAGTTATTTTAACACATGAGAAGAGAGAAAAATGGAAGAAGTAGTTATTAAAATGTTTTATTTATAATTTAATTTTTTTATTATTAATTTCATAAATATGTGTCAAAATACCTAATTCTAATTGGATGACAGTGTTAAGTAGTTTTACACTGACAGTGTATTTCAATTAATCTCTTGATTATTTTACTGTAACTATTTTACTTATTATTTACTAATATTTAATTGATTAATTATTATTTACTAATATTTAACTATTTTACTAATATTACTGATTATTTAATTGATTATTATTTATTTACTAATATTTTATTATTTTACTTATTATTTACCATTTTAACAATTTACTGTACCTATTTATTTATTTACTGTAGCTAAATTTAATTGATTATTTCACTGTAGCTAAATTTAATTGATTATTTTACTGTAGCTAATTATTTATTTATTATTTACCATTTTAACAATTTACTGTAACTATTTATTTATTTTCAGTTTGAATTGAATGTAACAATTTACCGTTTTAATTGAAAGTAAATATTAATTAATTTTTTTGTAACGTTTTAACATTATTTTCAGTAAATATTATTTTTCAGTATTTAATAAAATACATACTATTACTAAATAGTTTAAATAAAATTCAGTTTTTAATGTTAAATAAGTAAATTTTAATTAATATTTTTATTTTCAGTTTATTAGTAATTACTAATATTAAAACTACTATTATATTTATTTATTTCCTTTAGTTTTTTATTAAGAGTTTTTTAAAATAACAGTTTTTTTATTTTAAATAACAGTTTTTTTTAAAATAACAGTTTTTTTAAATAAAAGTTTTTTTTTTATTTTAAACTAAATTTAGTTTAGTTAAGTTTATCTTAAATTTAGTTTAGTTTAGTTTGTATAATATATAATTTACACAAATGAATAACAACTGATGTATTGTAGTCTAGTGGAAAGAGATGTTTCTTGCACCCAATGAGTCATGGGTTCAATCCTTGTATTGGGTTAAATTTTGAACTTTTGATATTTTGAACTAATAACATGCAATCAATAAAATATTAATAAAACTGGCACGCGTGTAACTAAATAAACAAAAAAAATAAAAAATATAAAAAGCCAACAAAGCAGCGCCACATCATCAATTTTGTTGACCAAATCTACTCAGGGGACAAAACGAGGGAATCTACAAATGGCAGAGATGGAATCTATGTTTTTTTTTACATGGTTGTTTTTGGGATTTCGCCTATATGGCAAGGGGCAAAAGGGGTATTAACCCTTATTAATATAATTTGTTTTACCTAATGTACTTGTGATTTACAATAATGTAAATTATGATTCGAGTACCCTTTCGGTATTTGAATTTTGTGTCGCATAATATTTGTACATTATATATTTCTTATTATATATTGTTGATATTATTATTTAAGGTAACAATAAATAAATAAAAATTATTTTTTAAAGACATGTAATATTTTATGAAATTCAATAATTTATTTTTAATATTTTTTTATAATGAATTTCAATTCTTTTTGAATTATGTGAGTGATAGACATGCCCTATCAGTGTGAGTTATTTGACATGATCATTGTGTGATAGAGAAAATAATTGAATATTTGTTTAAATATTTTTTAAAATCTTAATCTTAGTTCAATTACTATTCTATATCATGTGGGAGAATTTACATGTCAATTTTATAAAATGAGAATCAAATATTATTTAATATAATATTATTTTATTGAAACTTATATTGAGGATATTATAGTCTTATGATATTGATGAAAATTTATGACTACTTGTGTTATATCCTCAATATTAATTAAATTAAAGTCTCATTTTTTTCCGTTGTGTATAACATAAAATGCTTCTCAAATGTGTGTAGTTATATTTGTAGCATTTGAGTTTTTAGTGAGTTATTAAGATGTTATGTATAATCATATATTATGGGTTTGATCTCACTTAGTTGATGGTAAATCTTTTATATGACCATCATATTCTTTCATGTGAAATTATCTAAATAATGATATACTCTATTTACGTGCAAAATATGTGGCTGAAATGATATTATATGTAATACCCCGTAAATTTATTTTTTTTTCTCTGGATAATATTAGTTGTGATCAACTGAGTCCCAGTGTACTCTGAGAAATTATCTGCAGAGATAATTAGAGTAACTGTTGAACTTAGAGTAAATCCAATTAATAATATCTGACTCTGAGATAATTGAGTATTTGGACTTAAGAGACTTTTTGGACATTTAGTAGTATTATTTATTAATGATCGTTACTATATGTTTTCTTTTCCTCCCATTTTCCAAATAAAAGAAAAAGATAGTAAGAGAAGTAAGGAAAAAGGAAAGAAAGAAGAAAGAAAGAAAAGGAAGGAGAGAAAAGTGGAGAAGAGGAAAAAGAGAAGAAATTCAAGATTTCAAGAGCAAACCATTAGCAATCCTTCATCAAATCATCTCATCTCCTTCATCTTCAACTTCTAATCCAGGTGGGTTCTAGATAGATGCTTTAGTGTAGAAGTTCTTGAGTTTTTAGAGTTAGGTTGGATTTTGGGAGAAAATGAACAATTTTGCAAATCGATGAAATTTAACGGTTAAAAATCGGTATAATCTATGTTGAATGATCATATTATGCATGTGAATATTTATGATGCTTGTTGGTGCTGTTTGGAGAGGATTTGAATTGAGAGAGATGGATTTTCACCCTTTGGAACAAGAGAAAACGCAGCTGAGCATGGTTGTTCTGGTGCAAAGCGCCGGCCGGTGCTCAGAGCGCCGGGCGGTTCGAGGCAAGCGCCCCTGTTTCGCCGAACGATGCTCGGGAGGCGCAGCATTGTAACACTCCTGTAACTTTCAAAGTTTTGTAAAAATTGTTACGCCCCTACTTCGCCGGGCGAAGCAAGAGGCAAAAGGGAAAGCGCCGGGCAAAATTTAAAAGCGCCGGGCACTCCTGGGACTTTTTCAGTGTTCCCTTTTCTTTTAAAATTCATAACTTTTGACCCGTTTATCCGATTTGAATGTTCTTGATATCAATAGAAAGCTGTGGAAATAACCTTTATGATGATGGTAAAATATGTCGATTTTACCGACCGATTAAATAATCGAGAAAGTTCCAAAAGAGATATAATTATGTTTTAATTGTTATACATTATTCTATTATGCTATTATGACATGTCTTGCTTATCCTATTGATTGTGTAACATGATTATAAGTGAATATGCCTGTTAAAGTACGAAATAGGTAGAGTGAGGATTATTACCGTAAACAACGTAGGAAAGTGTGGAATGACATAGAATGAATAAACACTAGTATGGAACATGTGTGTTAACCTTTGTGGTTGTGATAAGGCGTTATGGCCTTGTGATTGTCGAATACGATCACGTTGTGTATGAGATCACGTAATCGTAACCGGTTATCTTGTGAGTGCGTCTCATGGGTCTCGAGCTCCTCTGAAACATGTGCACGACTACTTGGCAGGTTTGATTCCTGCGTGCAGTACGAATGGCGCTCTGGAAGCGTATGCTTGTGACTGTTTATGGCTTGTGTGAAGCGACGGTTCATAACGGTTTATGGCCCGTAGAACCCGAATCCATCGTATGTCAAGTAGGTTACCAGGATCCATGACTCGGGTCGACTTCTAAACGTAGAAGCGAACTGGAACAGGGGATGCCTTGGTGTGGTTACCAATTAGTGATATTTTCCATATAGTGTGTGTGTGTACTAAAAGTCTTTTCCCTTCCCTTTTGACTTGAGTTAGGCTTGTTAGAACCTTGTAAAGCCGAGAGAACTATAAGATAGCGAACTCACTGAGATTTGATGTATCTCACCCCACTGTTGTTGTTTACATCACAGGTACTGCAGGTTCGGCGAAGGGTAAGGACAAAGTAGTTTGACTTTTCCTTACGGATCGTAGCTTTTGAGATGGCATGGCTTCCGCTATGGCGTTTTATTTTGAGATCATTGTATTGATCTAGTTCTTAGTGCATTTTGGGGACATCTTGTATATGTTATGCCGTAGGCTTTAGAACTTTGTATTTAGGGCATTAATGTATATAATGTGTTAACTAGGAACTTATGGTATTTCAGTACCAAATACTTGGATTCATGTATAATATATATGCTTTGACGTATGTTGTTATATATGGGTGTTATAGTTGGCATCAGAGCAGGTCGTATCCTCAACCTAGCCATGAAATAGTATGAGTATTTTCTTTCCGTTTCATATGTGTCGCGTCGCCATTGGTCTTGCGTGTTATATTTATGGTATTGAGCCTGATCAACTTAATCCTATATGTATGACATTCAGGAACATGGCCGACAGACGCAGAAACAACCGAGGTAGACCGAGAACCACTCCAACAGGGACAAATCCACCAGGTGACGAAGGGAATGCCCCTTTGTATCAATTCATGCAGCAGATGCAGCAGTAACAACATCAGTTTGTGCAGCAAATAGTACAGCAAATGGCTGGTGGCGTGCATCCTCCAGTGGTTGTTCTCGAGGCTGCAGGGGGAACCTTTAGGGATTTCATTCGTATGAATCCTCCAGAGTTTCTGGGAGGATTAGATCCGGTAAAGGCGCATGAATGGATATCTGGTATGGAGCGGATTTTCTTAATAGTTCTGTGTAGTGAGGAAAACAAGGTGGTCTTCGCTTCTCACTTGTTAAAGGGTCCTGCCATGAGGTGGTGGGAGAGCGCTTTAGCATTAATGACAATTAAAGAGGTACCGAAGGTATGGGAGCAGTTTAAGATAACTTTTATGGAGAAATATTTTCCAAGTTCCTTAAGGTCTCAGAAGGAATTTGAGTTTCAACAGTTGAGACAAGGTAACTTGACCGTGGTTTCCTATGCAGAAAAGTTTGAGGTTATGGCTACTTATTCTAGGCAAGCCATGTATGCTCCTGATGAGAGGTGGAAGATTGATCAGTTTCTTTTTGGTTTAAGGGCTGAAATTTCACATAGCGTGTTTCAAAGGGAATTCACTAACTATGCTGAATTGTTAAGTCAGTGTTATGTGGCGGAGCATAGTTTGAAGAAGGTACAAGCAGAAGGAGAGTTGAGTAGGGTGAATCAAAATGATCGTGGGAGATCGAATCAACAATTTAGAGCAAGGTAACAATCTTTCAAAGGGAAGCAAGTTCATAGTTCTAGGACTAGTGCATCTCCTGTATGTCGTCTTTGCGGTAGGAATCATCAGGGAAGGTGTGGTATCGAAGGTGTGAGGTGTTATCAGTGTCAGAAAGTGGGCCACTTGGCGAGGGATTGTCCTCAAAAGAGGAATCAGACGCAAGAGAAGAATATCGGGCGAGTGTATACCTTGGATGCGAGGAAAGCTAAGGGTGATAACTCTTTGATTGCGGGTACGTGTTTTGTGAATGGAAATCCTTGCTTTGTTTTATTTGATTATGGAGCTACACACTCTTTTGTATCGATGCAATGTGTAAAGCGGCTTGGGTTGCAAGCGGTTCCGTTGTCTCCACCCATGGTGGTTACTACTGCCATGGATGAGATGGTTGAAACACCTTTAATGTGTGAAAATTGTGTTTTATCTGTGGATGGAAGAGTTTTCCAGATTGATTTGATTTGTTTACCGCTTAAGAAAGTGGATGTTGTTCTGGGAATGGATTGGCTTTCAGCTAATTTGGTATTTATCGGGTGTGAAGAAAAACTAATCATCATCCCATCTACCGAGGCCACTTCGAAGGATGTGTTAACTACTATTTTGGAAGGTACGGTTGGAATGATTAATTTCTTGTTTGAGGAGGAAAAATCCGTTCTTTTGATTCTTACTAAGGAGGAGGGTAGTAACCGTCAAGTTTTGAATATTCCGGTAGTTTGTGACTTTCCTGAAGTTTTCCCCGAGGATATCACTTCTCTCCCTCCAGAGCGGGAAGTGGAATTCTCTATTGACCTGATACCAGGAACGGCTCCAATATCCGTTTCTCCGTATCGGATGGCACCACTTGAATTGAGAGAATTAAAGGATCAATTGGAAGAGTTGTTGGCTAAGCATTTTGTTCGACCCAGTGTTTCGCCCTGGGGAGCTCCAATGTTGTTGGTAAAGAAAAAAGATGGTGAATGCGGTTGTGTATTGATTACCGCCAGCTGAATAAGGTCACCATCAAGAATAAATACCCATTACCAAGGATAGACGATCTGTTAGATCAATTGAAAGGAGCCTGTGTGTTCTCGAAGATTGATTTATGGTCGGGTTATCATCAGATTCGGGTGAAGAGTTCGGATGTACCAAAGACTGCGTTTAGAACCCGGTATGGGCATTATGAATTTTTGGCGATGCCTTTTGGTGTGACGAATGCTCCGGCAGTTTTCATGGATTATATGAATCGGATATTTCAACCTTACTTAGACCAATTTGTGGTGATTTTCATTGATGATATTCTTATCTATTCTCGTGATCCTCAAGAGCACGGAGAACACTTAAGAATCATTTTATCCATCTTACAGGAAAGCCAACTTTTTGCCAAGCTAAGTAAGTGTGAATTTTGGATGTCGGAGGTGAATTTTCTTGGTCACGTCATATCTCAGGGAGGAGTAGCGGTTGATCCATCAAAAGTTAAAGCCGTTATTAATTGGGAGAGACCGAAGAATGTGTCTGAAGTTAGAATCTTCTTGGGACTAGCAGGTTATTATAGGAGGTTTATTAAGGGCTTTTCCCAACTAGCTTTGCCGATGACGAGACTTACTCGGAAGGATTGTTCTTATGAATGGGATTCGGCTTGTGAGCAAAGTTTTATGAATTTGAAGGAAAGATAGACGACCGCTCCTGTTTTGATTATTCCTGATCCTAGCAAGTCGTATGAGGTATATTGTGATGCATCGAAAATGGGATTAGGCGGTGTGTTAATGCAAAATGGACATGTGGTGGCTTATGCTTCTCGACAGTTGAAAGTCCATGAAGAGAATTATCCCACGCATGATTTAGAATTGGCGGCAGTTGTATTTACTTTGAAGGTGTGGCGTCACTATCTGTACGGTGTATGTTTTGAAATGTTTAGCGACCACAAGAGCTTAAAGTACCTCTTTGATCAGAAGGAGTTAAACATGCGTCAAAGGAGGTGGATGGAATATTTGAAAGATTATAATTTGGAGTTGAAATACCATCCGGGTAAAGCGAATAAAGTGGCGGATACATTGAGCAGGAAGGTGTTGCATAATGCCGAGTTGATGATGCTAGAGTATACCTTATTGGAAAAGTTTCTAAATCTAAACCTTCAATTTGTTTGGACCCCTAATGGTGTGATTATGGGGAACTTGAATATCAATTCTACTCTTAGGGAAGAAATCCAAAAAGAGCAAGGGTTAGACGAGAAGTTACAAGAAGTGTTATTGCAACTGGGTTTTGTGCGAGCTACCGATGGAATTATTTTGTTTAACCAAAGGGTTTGTGTTCCGGATAACACGGAGTTAAAAAGGAGGATTTTAGAAGAAGCGCATAAGGGTGCTTTTACTATACATCCGGGATCTTCGAAGATGTATCAAGATTTAAAGAGGGACTATTGGTGGTCCGGGATGAAAAAAGATATTGCGGTGTATGTGTTGGAATGTGCGGTGTACCAACAAGTGAAGATTAAGCACCAAAGACCGGGTGGCTTGTTACAACCTTTAGAAATTCCAGTATGGAAATGGAATAGTATCTCGATGGACTTCGCTGTTGGGCTACCCCGTACTCAGGGTGGTTATGATTCGATTTGGATAATTGTGGATCGGTTAACGAAATCCGCACATTTCTTAGCTGTGAAGACTACCTACAAGGCGAGTCATCTCGCAAGGTTGTTCATTTCGGAGATAGTGATATTGCATGGTATTCCCACTAGTATCGTTTCGGATAGAGATCCAAAGTTTACTTCGAGATTTTGGAGAGCTTTTCAACAAGCCATGGGAACGAAGTTGTGTTTGAGTACGTCGAATCATCCACAAACGGATGGTCAGACGGAATGGACAATACAAACAATGGAGGACATGTTGAGAGCTTGTGTACTCGAAAGTGGAGGAAATTGGATAGAATTTTTGTCGTTGATTGAGTTCTCTTATAATAACAGTTATCATGCAAGTATTGGCATGGCACCTTATGAGGCATTGTATGGAAGGAAGTGTAGGACACCGTTGTGTTGGGCAGAAGTTGGTGAAGATAGGATGTTAGGACCCGAGATTATTCATGAAACTATGGAGAAGATTAGGATGATCCATGAAAAAGTTAAGCAAGCACAGGATCGTCAGAAGAGTTATGCGGATAACCGAAGAAGACCTTTAGAGTTTGAAGAAGGCGATCACGTGTTTTTGAAAGTTACTCCGAAATTGCGGTTGAAAGGACCGTTTCGGTCGCGGAAATTAAGTCCGAGATACGTGGGACCGTATCAGATTTTGGAAAGAATTGGTGAAGTAGCTTACAGATTAGCCTTACCGCCTTCTCTGTCAGAGATGCACGACGTTTTTCACGTGTCTCAGCTTCGAAAATTTGTCTCAGATCCTCTTCAGCCAATTTTACCCGATACAGTTGAGATAGAAGCAGATTTGACGTTCGAGCCTTAACCAAGTCGTATCACAGAAGAGAAACTAAAGTGTTAAGGAACAAAGAGATTCCTCTTGTTAAGGTCCAGTGGGATGAGACGCATCCGGGTGATGCAACCTGGGAATTGGAATCTGAGATGCGAGAAGTTTATCCTCATCTTTTCAGGTAATTGTTTTAAATTTGTGGGCGAATTTCTATTTAAGGGGGGGAGGATGTAATACCCCGTAAATTTTTTTTTTTCTCTGGATAATATTAGTTGTGATTAACTGAGTCCCAGTGTACTCTGAGAAATTATCTGCAGAGATAATTAAAGTAACTGTTGAACTTAGAGTAAATCCAATTAATAATATCTGACTCTGAGATAATTGAGTATTTGGACTTAAGAGACTTTTTGGACATTTAGTAGTATTATTTATTAATGATAGTTACTATATGTTTTCTTTTCCTCCCATTTTCCAAATAAAAGAAAAAGATAGTAAGAGAAGTAAGGAAAAAGGAAAGAAAGAAGAAAGAAAGAAAATGAAGGAGAAAAAAGTGGAGAAGAGGAAAATGAGAAGAAATTCAAGATTTCAAGAGCAAACCATCATCAATCCTTCATCAAATCATCTCATCTCCTTCATCTTCAACTTCTAATCCAGGTGGGTTCTAGATAGATGCTTTAGTGTAGAAGTTCTTGAGTTTTTAGAGTTAGGTTGGATTTTGGGAGAAAATGAACAATTTTGCAAATCGATGAAATTTAACGGTTAAAATCGGTATAATCTATGTTGAATGATCATATTATGCATGTGAATATTTATGATGCTTGTTGGTGCTGTTTGGAGAGGATTTGAATTGAGAGAGATGGATTTTCACCCTTTGGAACAAGAGAAAACGCAGCTGAGCATGGCTGTTCTGGTGCAAAGCGCCGGCCGGTTCTCAGAGCGCCGGCCGGTTCGAGGCAAGTGCCCCTGCTTCGCCGGGCGATGCTCGGCAGGCGCAGCATTGTAATGCTCCTGTAACTTTCAAAGTTTTGTAAAAATTGTTACGCCCCTGCTTCGCCGGGCGAAGCAAGAGGCAAAAGGGAAAGCGTCGGGCAAAATTTAAAAGCGCCGGGCACTCCTGGGACTTTTTCAATGTTCCCTTTTCTTTTAAAATTCATAACTTTTGACCCCGTTTATCCAATTTGAATGTTCTTGATATCAATAAAAAGCTGTGGAAATAACCTTTATGATGACGGTAAAATATGTCGATTTTACCGACCGATTAAATAATCGAGAAAGTTCCAAAAGAGATATAATTATGTTTTAATTGTTATACATTATTCTATTATGCTATTATGACATGTCTTGCATATCCTATCGATTGTGTAACATGATTATAAGTGAATATGCTTGTTAAAGTACGAAATAGATAGAGTGAGGATTATTACCGTAAACAACGTAGAAAAGTGTGGAATGACATAGAATGAATAAACACTAGTATGGAACATGTGTGTTAACCTTTGTGGTTGTGATAAGGCGTTATGGCCTTGTGATTTTCGAATACGATCACGTTGTGTATGAGATCACGTAATCGTAACCGGTTATCTTGTGAGTGCGTTTCATGGGTCTCGAGCTCCTTTGAAACATGTACACGACTACTTGGCAGGTTTGATTCCCGTGTGCAATACGAATGGCGCTCTGGAAGCGTATGCTTGTGACGGTTTATGGCCCGTGTGAAGCGACGGTTCATAATGGTTTATGGCCCGTAGAACCCGAATCCATTCGTATGTCAAGTAGGTTACCAGGATCCATGACTCGGGTCGACTTCTAGACGTAGAAGCAGACGGGAACAGGGGATGCCTTGGTGTGGTTACCGATTAGTGATATTGTGAGTTGATGAACTCACGACATGTTCCATATAGTGTGTGTGTGTACTCAAAGTCTTTTCCCTTCCCTTTTGACTTGAGTTAGGCTTGTTAGAACCTTGTAAAGCCGAGAGAACTATAAGATAGCGAACTCACTGAGATTTGATGTATCTCACCCCACTGTTGTTGTTTACATCACAGGTACTGCAGGTTCGGCGAAGGGTAAGGACAAAGTAGTTTGACTTTTCCTTACGGATCGTAGCTTTTGAGATGGCATGGCTTCCGCTATGGCGTTTTATTTTGAGATCATTGTATTGATCTAGTTCTTAGTGCATTTTGGGGACATCTTGTATATGTTATGTCGTAGGCTTAGAACTTTGTATTTAGGGCATTAATGTATATAATGTGTTAACTAGGAACTTATGGTATTTCAGTACCAAATACTTGGATTCATGTATAATATATATGCTTTGATGTATGTTGTTATATATGGGTGTTATATTATATTATACAACCACTTCTCTGTATAGTTTTGCTTTAAATAGTATCCCATTGTTCAATCAGAGTAATTAATATTAGTGGGCTCTGATAAATCTTTATCCTATTGGATCAGTGGGAGTGCATGTGTACACAATCATATAATCTGAAAAAATTTAGATTATTATTCTCATAGTGCCATATATTCCTGCGCGCACTGTAAATATGACATATTCTAAAATACTTCAAAATATAAAATAATTCTGAGAAGTCTTATTCTATTATACTGAGATATATATTATTTTCTTAATCTCGGGAAACATCATAACTTGATTTTTAGGACGACATTGAAAAGACACAATAATTCTTTAGCGTACAATCACTACAAAAATTTTGTTGATTTGCGACACTTACCATGACGGTTATAAACAACCGCCTCAAATAATTTTTATAAAAATATAAAAATCCTATTAAAAAACTAAGTCCACGACAGTTCTATAACTGCCCTCACACCGCTTTCACTAAAATTCCAAATCTCGTGATGCTTCTATAACCGCCCTCACACCCATCTTTTCATGCGCTTTTCCATGAAAAAAATATTTTCCATAAAATTTTCATTTCCCTCAGTTCTTGACACCCTTTCCTTTTCCCATAAATATGAATAGTATTCCAATTCTCGAGGTGTTGCAAGAGGAAATTGACGCTACTGAATCAAAAATTGATGCGCTTTCAACTTCAGACAAAACTCATTCATCCATATAACTAATCGGTACTTTTGATTCATTGGCTGATTTAGTTCAAGTGTCAAAGGATTTCCTTCCCTAAAATTGGAAATCCCTTGACATGATAGTTCTTGTCATCTCAAATCTCAGAATTGAAAAACCTTAGTCTTCTATCACATCTCACCCTTGTTTTGATTTTGATTTTGATTTTCCGCTCACTACATTTTCAATTTAAATTTCGATTTGTTGTTCACTATAATTCCAAGTTTCATTTTCGATTTTGATTTGAATTTTGTTTTGATTTGGTGCACACTACATTTCCAAGTTTTGATTTTGATTTCAATATTAGTTTCGATTTTGATTTACAACTCAGTATATTTTCAGGTTTCAATTTAAATTTGAAGGTATTTCAATTTCCAGGGTTTGATTTCAACATGATGAACAAGACGACATTGTTTTCACTCATCACTGGCTCCAATAAACTCTAACAAGACATCTCTCTCTTTTGACCATTTTCATTTTGGTTTTCACTCACCAGATTCACGCTGCCACGCCGCCGTTCAACCACTTCAACTGCGCTTCCTCTGATTCTCAAGATTCTCTGCCTTACTTGAACGGAAGTGTTGCGGAAATGATGGAGATTAGCCCTTCTCCTGCGCCGGTTTTGTTTACGAATATTCAAAGTGGTTGTTCTATGATGGAGGAGCTTGTTCCCGAGATTACGGTGCACGCGCTTAGTGATTTGGATTATCCAAGTTTGTGTCAGCTTTCGATGACTAATTCTTTGATGCGGAAGTCTGCTAATGATGATAATGCCTGGAAAAGCCCTCTATCACAAGGTGAATAATTCATTGCTCGTCATGTTATTTTTTGACCTTTCCAATTCCTAGGTTTAGAACAATTGCTGTTAGAAAAATATTTGAGCTTAAATACTTGTAAATCCTAGAATGTCAAATTAGGGTGTTTGAGAATATGAAGAAACAGGGTATGGTTAAACCTTTTGTGATGGGGTGAAGAGGGATAATTGACTCATATGGGCTTCAACTTGACTCCTGTATTATCATGTTTTCAAATTATTATTGCCCTTAAAATGTGGGGTTTAGGTTGTAGAGGAAAGTGGATTTGTGTGGCGCTGTTTCTTGGTTGTTCCCTTGTGGATAACTATGTAAATAGTTCAAACGTCAACGACTGTTATGTTTAGTATCTTGCTTGAACTACTAGTTTTTATGAGTCAAAAGAGTCATTGGAATTGAAATAGTACTGGTGAAATACAGAGTAGTCAATAGCTGCAAATACCAGTGCTATCCCACTATAGTGGAATTGAGCGGAGGTAAACCGCTATGGGAAGAGCCTTAGCGGTGCAGAACACTATACAGCTGCCATAAGGTAATTAGCGGAATAGAAGAGCAGAGCAGTTCTCGGGCCAGAGTATTTTCTGGCCCACCATCCTTTTCGCTATAAAAAACTGAAATTACACCTTAAATTTATAATGTTTTAAGGGTAATTTTGGGTTTCTCAATCAAATTTGAGTTGAGACTCAACCTTAACCTTCCTGCACTTCAAGAGTCATGTTTGTTTTGATTTATGAGTATTTTTTGAGTTGAGTTATTTGTTTAATTTTGAAGATTGTACACACTAAGGAGACATCTCCGAAAATAATACCGGAGATTGTACTGGAAATTGTACCAGATTTGCTGTTAATAGATTCTTTTATATTTGTGATGTCGAATAGAATAGACTGCTTTCAAGTTTTTCATGTTTATGTGTAATGAAAAAACATGAGATGTTCTATCTGGAAAGAAAAGTGGAGATGAAGTGCACTTGGGAATTTTGCAACAGTGGTTTGGGTTTCATTGGTGGAATTCCAGAGAAGTGTTCACATTTCATTTTAATGGTACTAGTTAACTTGCATTTTGCATTATTTGGTGGTACTAGTTTACTTCCTACTTTATATGCTAGATGTTTTATTTTCCACTATTGACTCAAATTTGATTTGGCATATTCCTGTTTCTTATGAATGCAGTAGTACCTTGTCAATTCATTACTAAAGTCTAATTGCTACCATCTAATTGCTAATCTAAATTTGTTGTTAATATTATAGGAACTGGTTCAGAAGGAAGGGTAAGAGTGTCTGCATCATATTGTGGGATTTTCGATTTTCGACCTTCTCATGGCGCTATCTCAAAATGGTAAATGTTCGATATCAATTTAGTATAATTATATGTTATTTTGGCCAACTTTATTTAATCGATAATTTTTGTTGATGCATCTATCCACGACTGCAGATGATGTAATAAGGCATGATATCCTTGGTGAATATGTGAAAGCTAAATTTCATGAGTGAAGAAAACACAAATCAAGTATACAACATACCATCACTCGCTGCACTTTCAAGTGCGATGCGATTGCTTTGGAGGTATAGCTCACTACTCCATCCTTAATCTTCTAGATATTGTGGATATTTACTTTAGTTAAAATTTGAATCCTTTCTTATCTTACTATTTGTGACATAGGTATGAATTTAAGAATAACCATGGAGGCTGCTAATGAGACTGCAACATAAATTAATAATTTTTAGGAGATTGATTACACCAAGGAGGCTGCTAATGCTGAATTGTTTGCAAGTAACTTTAAGAACATGAGTTATGTGAAAGTTCCTACAATCTACTGGGATTATACCACACCACAGGTTTAACCTTCATTCTCACAAATAATATGGAAAATGCATCAGTGTTCATATTTCCCTGTTTATATCGGTAACTTATTCATCCATAAATTAACTATGTTTCCAATGCAGATTCTGAAAATTGAATATGTTCCGGGAATTAAAATAAACAAAATACAAGCTTTAGATCAACAACTTGGTGTTGATCGCACAAGGTTAATAGAATCTTTACTTTGGTTGGCTAAACCACTGTGGACTAATTACCATTTACTTTTGTGTATTTTTGCTAACTTAATTCAAAGATTATTCTGATGATTGTGTTATGTCCTACAGGCTAGGGAGATATGCAGTTGAGTCGTTCCTAGAACAAATTTTATTGCATGGTTTCTTCCATGCTGACCCTGTGAGTTTTCGTTTTTAGAATTGAAATCAAATTTCTCTTTATATGTTATGTCATATTAATATTTGGATTGGCCATATGGTAAACTTTTTATTAAATCCAAAACGTTAACTGCCTTTTACTGCTCTTTTCATGCAACACTAGCATATAATGCCAGAGCTACAAGCAGTATGCTACTTGTGTTTTATGGTTATTATTCTTTTGGAAGTCTGTTTGATGTGGGACTTGTATTTTGACAGTCTTAATTTATCTTGTTGCCTTAGAGTAACTTTTGTATGTTAAGAAATGTGTTTCCCCCATGTAGCAACACTAAATTACTAATGCTAATTTCTAACTCTTGCCTTTCATTGATGGGTGGGTCTTGCTATCAAGCCCTCTATATGTCTTTACATTGTAAGGAAAAGCAATATGAATTCTATGTTTGGAAGCCTTTTTGCCTACTTATTGAGGGAGGCCATTGCCACATATAAACTACCTGGATTTCCCGTGATTGTAAGTAATCTAGACACAAGCTTAATAACCATAGGGTTGTATTTTACTAGGGTTGGGGACCTTGGGGGTACCCAGCAGCATTTAACTTTCACTGCTGGAGGTATTGGATGAGGAAGTTGCCCACTAGTTCAAATGTTTTTCTACCGGGCGTGACTCCTTTACTGGAATATCAGCTAGTTTGTTATATATAACAAATGGGAATGTAACTCCATTCTCATGATATTTTAGCACCCAAAAGAAATCTATATATATTTAAAAATGATAATTTCATTTGGTTCCTAGAAGCATCTCCTATCTATTATAAGCTCAAACATGACTCCTGACAAGGAAAGATAAGAACTATTATGTCCATATAAATAATGGATGTGGTTTCTCAACTCACCCTTCCTCTACTCAAGCTTGAACACTTAGATCTCCACAACACACCTTATGCCATGATTGAACACTGAAGCTTGAAGTTTGCAACATCGGTCATATACAGGTTGCTCAATGATATATCATGGATAGGCTTGGGCAGGCTCCATTGAATGCTATATCTAGGATAGGCTTCGATGGGCTGCAATAAATGCAACCTAGGGTTGACTGAAGTGATGAATCCTAGGGTTTTTGATGTGATGCAAAAGTAGACTCTACCGGATTGAGAGCTTTGTTTCCATCTTAGAATTTGAGTTAAGTCTAACTCTATCTCAAAAGCTAGCTCAAGGGCGATGAATGTCCATGCCTCAGGAGAACTACTTTAGATATATGGCCATATTGGTGTGGGATCTCAACACTAATCAAACTTTGTCTTAAATAAGGAATAATAATTTTTCGTTATTTCATGTCTCATGATTATCGTTAGGAAGTTTGTTGCATGTTATTTTGTGTGCAACTAATATACGTTTAAATTATTCCTGCAGCATCCTGGAAATATGGCAGTTGATGATGTCAATGGTGGAAGGTTGATCTACTAAGATTTTGGAATGATGGGAAGGTATGCTCTGTCTTCTATGACTAGTTCAAACCTGTTCAAATAAAAATTTACCATTAGCAATTATTTTAAGCTTTGCCTTTACAAATAATGATCGGTACTGCATCATGCAGTATTAGTCCAAACATCCGAGAAGGCTTGCTTGAAACATTTTATGGAGTCTATGAGAAGGATCCATATAAGGTAAATGCTTTTAATAGATGGTGTAGCATATTGTTATGGATACTCTATCACAATATTCCATTCTTAAACTCACAAATGCCTTAAAATTGAAAATACTTACCAAATGAAGTTGGTGTGCTGGTGTTAGGTTCTTCAATCAATGGTTCAAATGGGTATTCTTGTCCCTACTGGAGATATGATTGTTGTTAGGCGAACAACATAGTTCTTTCTAAATAGGTAGTTATGAACCTATTTAGTTGGAGTTATTTTATACATGTTGTAAAATGTTATATTGGAGTGTCATGCCATATGACTACAAAATGAGTGTATTAACAATCAAAAGAATTTATCTCTTGTATTAATGCAGGGCCTATTTTATTTTAAGTAGTAATGCATGGTTGTCATAGTACTTGTGTGATTGATAGTCATTTTTGGTGTTAATTGCTTCGAGTTTGCTTAAAATAGGTGTATATTGGAACTATTTTGACTAAGGGTATTCTTGCTTGGAATTGTTTGCCTTCATAATACTGTTACAAATGCCAATGTTCTTTGGTACGTAAATTATATGACTTCTGGTTGCAAGTTGCAAACTATATCAATTCCTGTGCTTAAATCCTTTCCTAAAGCTCTTCGGGTTCTGCCGTAAAATCTTAGCTTACTAGTTAGTATTAGTGCAAATGTATCATAATTAATTAATAGGTCTTTTTCATGTTGTCTTTTTTATTAACTTAAATCAACATTTTCTGAAGTTGCTAAATCCCGGAACTTGTCGAAAATGAAAATTTATGGCTACATTTGGTGATAACATAAACTTATTATATCATGTCTCAATTAACTATAAAGTGGTAGCATTATAATGTAGGAGTATCTTTGATAAATGATGTATACATTGCAATATATTTTTTTGGAATAAGAGTGCTTATAATGCAAAAATAGCAATATGTGTTATACATATGTTTGATTAGTTGGTGTCTAACTGCAAGTGTGGATTCTGTTTAACGAGGATGTTAGGTTACTGTTGATGTGGATCGGAACTCTTTGTAGTCTTCTATTCTTATGAAGTAGTAAATGTCAGCATTGACCAAGTCACTTGTTGACAGCTCAGTTGAAAACAATCACTGGATTAGAAAAGGAAAACATTTGTCAATATCTATGAGACTATGACGGTTAATCTACAATATTCTTATTGGAAGGCCATTGATAGCAGTTGAATTTATGTTGTAATTATATGGATTTATGATGCTAATTTGATATTAGATGTTTGTGATTGAAATTTATTATGTTAAAAAGTGATAGAAAATTAAATAAAAAATTATAGAACTATTACCAAAATAATAATAATAATTTAAATAAAAAATAATATTATAAAATAAATTTGAGATGAAAATCATTTAAATAAAAAAAAAATATTATAAAAAAAATCTTATAGATAAAATTGCGGTGGTTTAAACCGTCGCAACTAGCATACTTTATTTAGAATTAGTAAATATAATTATGACAGTTTAAACCGTCGTTATTTGCAATTTACGTCAGTTTTCTAACTGCCGAAACTTATAACGACAGTTGGAGTGGCGGTTTTAGCAACCATTACAGTAAAGCCTGCCGACACACATTTTTGCAACAGAAAGAAAACCGTCGTGACTTGCAATTTATGGCGGTTGGAACCGCCGTAACTTGCCAAAATGAACCGTCGTAACTTGCTAATTTTCTTGTATTGAATAATATTGTGTTATTCTATCTTCAATAGTCCATATTTGTCAGGTCATAATATGAAAGTACAAGTAAATATCAATACTCCTATCGAGTATGATATTGTGTTATGATGGTACTTATGATTATAAATGTAATTACTCTCGTAATAGGGTATCTCTATATGTAATTACTACTATTAGACCTATGTGGATATTCTATGAACTTTAGTTTGAAAATTCATTAGTATAATCACTAACCATAGACTTATACACTTGAGTAAGTCTTATGATATTTTGTGTTAGTGGAAGTTTATCAATAGCATTTTCATATGCTTGGGTCATTCTTTATAACATATTACTCTTAACTTAAATATGTTACTCTAACTTCATCATTCTTTATATAAAGTTGTGAGTTTTAACATGTATGATTTGTCTTCCCTATCTGATACAATTTCTGCAATGTTGAAATTTACTTCTTTTTGAATGATTAGTGTTTTGACCATTATTGATATTCTAATATTAAAATCAATATTTTTTTAATAACTAATTATTGTCATCCAAGTGGGAGATTGTTAGATAAATTATTTAATTAATCAAATATGGATTGACATAATTAATTATTAATTAATTATATTATGGTCTATTGTTATTAAACACTAAATAGATGAATTGTTTGAGTGGGTTTTGTGTCTGAATGGACCGTGATGGGTTGGACCATTCAGTTAAGCTCAATGAAAGGTCCCTGCCCTCAGTCGTTTAACTATTTAAGTGTCTCCCCATTAGACAATTAACATACGCTAAAAACTCTAAACGGAAATGAGGGTAGTAATTCTCTCATACTCACTCTTCTGATGGTCGTCTCTCAAATCCTACAAAGTACACCGTTCTAATTATCGTTGTTGATTATTCTATAATATAACAATTTATTATAAATTTTTGTCTATTTGATTCATTTACATCCTTCATGAGTTCCATATGATAATTGTTATCTTCATTTGGTTTGCAATCATCTGGAGTATTTGGTTGTTGCGTAACGCCATCCTCTTCAAAGGTGATGTCCTCATTTTTGAAGAATGTATGTTGACAATTATTCATCAGTCTTGGACTTGGATGGGGTTAGCTAGTAAATCTTTTGATCCTTGTAATTTCTATGTTTGTAGCATTTTACCTTTCTTATGTTTTAGGTTGTAGGGGTTCCTTGTGTTAAATATGTAATTCATTGTTTTAGAAATATTAGATTTGATTTAGAAAGATCATATTTGATTTAGAAAGATTAGATTAGATATTTTTGGACTTTTATAGTTTGGGCTTTGGTTTGAGATGCAAGTTAACCTAAATCTATAAATATGGATGAACCCTTATCATTGTAATCATCAAGTTTGATAATCACGGTTTTGCAGTTGCAAAGTGATAATAAAATTCCACAATTATGGGCAGAGAGTTACTCTGCAGTTCATACTCATCTTCTTTAAACATGTTCTTGCTTTTGTTCATTGTCATTACATAACAATCTTGAGATCAAGATTGAGAAGAATTCACCATAGATCGTGGTTGAATTCAAACATCTGGTATCTAGAGCTTCGGTTTTGATTCAAGAGAAGAACAACTATGATGGCGATGAATCACCCGAACGGTCACTTTCCAACAAATATTCCAATTCTCAAGAAAGATAATTATGAGAATTAGTGCAAGCAGATTAAGGTGGTTTTCTATTACCAAGATCTTTGAGATCTTGTGAAGAAGGGATTATCACTGCTTGTAGAAACTGCGACAGATCAGGAGAAAGCAGCAAATAAAGAATTGAACAAGAAAGATTATAAATCTCTCTTTATAATCCATCAATGTGTTAATCCAGATAACTTTGAAAAGGTTAGTAATGTAGAATCAGCAAAAGAAGCTTGGGAGATTCTTGGAAAATCGTTTGAAGGCGCGGAGAAGGTGAGACAGGTGAGGTTACAAACTCATAAAAGGACTTATGAATTGCGTCAGATGGAAGACAATGAAAGTATAACAGATTTCTTCTGGTGAATCAAATCAAGGTATGTGGAGAAGTGTTGACATCAAGATCAGTTGTATCAAAGATCTCGAGGTCATTGGCTCCAAAATTCGACCATGCGGTATTAGCTATGGAAGAGCCGAAAGACTTGTCAGTAATGAGGAAGGAAGAGCTTCAAGGGGCGCTTGAGTCTCATGAACAAAGGATGGCTGATAGAGCTGCAGGAAAGTCAAAAAGTGATATGGCTTTGCAGGCGCAGTCAGAAAAAGAAAGGAAAGGCAAAGGTAGCTGGAATGGCAACAAAGGTATAAGAGGCTACAACAATTCGACTGGTCAAAATTAGCAGGAAGAAAACTAATCGAATCAGAGAAAACCCTGGAACCATGGAAACCAAAGAGGTGGTGCTGCAGTTAGAGGAAGAGGTGGTGGTCGAAAGCTTGACAAAAGTCACATCCAGTGTTTCAATTGTCAGAAGTATGGTCACTATTTTAGTGATTGTCCAGAAAAAAGGAAGAATCAAGAAACTGATGCAAAGCTGGCGAAACATGAAGAAGAGATGTTGCTGATGGTCACAACAAGAGACGAAGAGAGATTCCATGACCAGTGCTACATGGAATCAGGATGGTCATCATACATGACTGGAAGGAAAGATTGGTTTGTCTACATGAAGCCCTCATCGAAGAACATGGTGAAGCTTGCAAATGACAACACTCTAGCAACTGAAGGTGTTAGTGATGTTCAGATCGTGATGAAGAATGGCAAGAAATCAATCATTTCTAATGTGTTATACATACCAGGCATCAAAAGTAACCTGCTCAGTATAGGACAACTTGTCGAAAAGAACTACAAGGTATTTGTCAAAGACAAAATGATGAGAGTTCTTGACGCATGTGGTAGATTGATCTTGAAGGCTCTAATGTCTCAAAATAGGACCTTCAAGATTGAACTCAATGTGATGGAGCAGGAGTGCCTAGCAACTGCAGCCAGCAGACATGAGTGGTTATGGCTTTTTCAACTAGGCCATCTTAACTTCAATGACATTAGAGAGCTAAATAGAAGAAATCTGGCTTCAAGATTACCTGAAATAGACATTCCAAGTCTGTGAAGAGTGTGTTTAGTCGAAACAACCCAAGAATAGCTTCAGCAAGGATGCAGGAAGGAAGTCGAAGGCAATTCTGGAAGTCATATACTCTAATGTATGTGGTCCAATCCAGGTGGATTCGATTGTAGGCAACAGATACTTTGTGACGTTCATAGAAAATTACAATTGAAAGTTGTGGATTTACCTCCTCAAGAAGAAAAGTGATGTGATCGAGGTATTTGCTAGATTCAAATCTATGATCAAAAGACAAAGTGGTCGAAATTTGAAAATTCTGAGGACTGATGGTGGTGGAGAGTATGTGCCGAAAGAGTTCGATGCATTATGTGAAAAAGATGGGATTGTGCATTAGGTGGTGCCACCCTACACTCCACAGCAAAATGGAATTACAGAAATAAAGAATAGAACCATCATGAACATGGTGAGAAGTATGTTGAATGGAAAGCATCTACCCAAAGAATTATGGGGAGAAGTGGTGTCGACAGCAACATACATATTAAACAGATGTCTGACGAAGAAGCTCGACGGAATCACACTAGAAGAATGTTGGTCTGGTGTCAAGCCTAGCCTCCGTCACTTGAAGGTGTTTGGATCTATAGCACATAGACATGTGCCAGATCATTTGAGAAGGAAGCTTGATGACAAGTCGAATCAGATAATCTTGATAGGATATCATTTGACTGGAGGTTACAAGCTGTTCAACCCAGTGAATAAGCAGGTAGTGATTAGCAGGGACGTGATCATAGATGAGCTTAGAGAATGGGATTGGACTGAGAATGTCAAGAAGAAGTCAGTGGGAATCTTGTGTTATGAACCAGCTAGTGAAGTCGAAAGAGAAGTTCGACAAGAAGAAGTTCGAGGTGAATATGGCCTATGTAGACCTCAACGAACAAGACACATGCCTGTAAGGTTGCAAGAATGTGTGATTACATCAGATGACGTGGTCGATGAAGAGGAAGAGCTGGTATATTATACTTTCTACACAGATGTAGAACCAGTCAATGCACCTGAGGCATTGAAAGGTTTGAAGTGGGTGAAATCAATGAATGAGGAGTTAGGCTCCATCGAAGTCAAAAACACCTAGTCACTTGTCGAATTGCCTCAAGGAAAGAAGGAAATTGTTGTGGAGTGGGTTTACAAGGTGAAGGTGAATCCTCAAGGAGAAGTAACTCGACACAAGGCAAGACTTGTGGTGAAAGGATTTCTTTGGAAGGAAGAAATATACTTCGACGAAGTGTTTGTACCTGTTGCTAGGATCGAAACAATCAGGTTGATTGTTAGTCTAGCGAATATGAACAATTGGCAAACATTTCAGATGGGCGTGAAGTGTGCATTCCTTAATGGCCCCTTAGACGAAGAAGTTTATGTCGCATAACCAACTGGTTATGTAAAACGAGGCGAAGAAAGAAAGGTGTACATGCTGCATAAAGCCCTGTATGAACTTAAGCAAACTCCAAGAGCTTGGAATAAGAAAATCGACAACTTCTTAAGGGAGAAGGAATTTGTGAAGTGCACAACTGAGCATGGAGTATATGTAAGGAGAAGTAATAATGAATTGCTTTTACTATGTCTTTATGTCGATGACCTGTTGATAACAGGAAGTTGCAAGAAGGAGATCGAAGATTTCAAACATGACCTATGTGAGGAGTTTGAAATGTCAGACTTGGGAAATCTCTCATATTTCCTTGACATCGAAGAGGGACTCTCGACTACGACATTTTGTTTTCTACAATTGATGAAGGAAAAGAATGCAAGCTAGTGGGATACACTCACTCAAGTTGTTGTAGTGATGCTGAGGATAGAAAATCCACAGCTGGCTATGTGTTTATGTTAGGTGGTGCACCAGTTGCTTGGAGTTTGAGAAAGGAGCTAGTAGTGGCATTGTCATCATGCGAAGCACAATATATAGCTATTTCTCTTTGTGCATGTCAAGCAACCTGGATGGTGAACCTGGTCGAAGAGATCACGGCGAAGTGTCATAGAGCAATTACCATGAAGATTGACAGCATGTCAGCTATCAACTTGGCGAAGAATCCAATAGCACACGTTCGAAGCAAGCACATCGAAATGAGGTTTGATTATCTTCGAGAACAAGTAACAGAAAGGAAGATGAACTTGGAACACTGCAGAACTGAGAATCAGATTGCAGACATCATGACGAAGGGAGTGCAAGTCGAAGTGTCCAAGAAGCTAAGGTCTATGATGAATGTAGATAGTTTAGACACAATAAATTAGGTGGTGTGTTAAATATGTAATTCATTGTTTTAGAAAGATTAGATTTGATTTAGAAATATCATATTTGATTTAGAAAGATTAGATCAGATATTTTTGGGCTTTTATAGTTTGGGCTTTAGCTTGAGATGCAAGTTAACCTAAATCTATAAATAGAGAGGAATATTAATCATTGTAATCATCAAGTTTGATAATCACGATTTTGCAGTTGCAAAGTGATAATAAAATTTCACAGTTGTGGGTAGAGAGTTACTCTACAGTTCATACTCATCTTCTTTAAACGGGTTCTTGTTTTTGTTCATTGTCATTACATAACAATCTTGAGATCAAGATTGAGAAAAATTCACTATATATCGTGGTTGAATTCCAACACCTTGTAATGTTATTTCGGGCATAGTATCCTTTATACTTCTTTTATTGAATCATTGCCTATTAAAAACAAATTATAGGACTTGTTATTTGTATTTATGTTTTATTTAGTTTTCTTTTTTATGATGAATACTTAAATGATATATGTTGTGTTTTTAATTATATATATATATATATATATATATATATATATATATATATATATATATATATATATATATATATATATATATAATATTATATTATATATATATATATATATATATATATATATATATATATATATATATATATATATAACACATTGATTCTGACCCGTGTACCCCACTTCTAAATTTCAACACCTATATAAATCGTTGGTTATTTGGTCTTTTTAAACTAAAATTTTCATTTTTATTATTAAAATAATACAATCCCCTCATTAATTTATCAAACTTATGGAATCTTACTTCATTCTCTCTTTTTTTTTCCTCTTTCATCACATCATCTCTTCTTTCTTCCGTCTTTTTCTTTTCTCACTCGTTTCTCTTCATTTACTTCATTTTTCAACAGCATGGTTGAATCTCAAATGTTTCTTTTATTCTTTAATATTTCCTTTCCCTTAGTTGTAGTTTTTTAATAGTTTTGAACAACTTCAATATTTCTTTTATTCTTCAACATTTTACCTCTCTTATGTTTTAGGTTGTAGGGGTTCCTTGTGTTAAATATGTAATTCATTATTTTAGAAATATTAGATTTGATTTAGAAAGATTATATTTGATTTAGAAATGTTATATTAGATGTTTTTGGACATTTATAGTTTCGGCTTTAGCTTGAGATCCAAGTTAACCTAAACCTATAAATATGGAGGAACACATATCATTGTAATCATCAAGTTTGATAATCACGGTTTTGCAGTTGCAAAGTGATAATAAAATTCCACAATTATGGGCAGAGAGTTACTCTGCAGTTCATACTCATCTTCTTTAAACGGGTTCTTGTTTTTGTTTATTGTCATTACATAACAATCTTGAGATCAAGATTGAGAAGAATTCACCATAGATCGTGGTAAAATTCAAACATCTGGTATATAGAGCCCTGGTTTTGATTCAAGAGAAGAACAACTATGATGGCGATGAATCAGCCGAACGGTCACTGTCCAGCAAATCTCCAATTCTCAAGAAAGATAATTATGAGAATTGGTGCGAGCAGATTAAGGTGGTTTTCTATTACCAATATCTTTGGGATCTTGTGAAGGAGGGATTATCACAGCTTGTAGAAACTGCGACAGATCAGGAGAAAGCAGGAAATAAAGAATTGAAGAAGAAAGATTATAAAGCTCTCTTTATAATCCATCAATGTGTTAATCCAGATAACTTTGAAAAGGTTAGTAATGTAGAATTAGCAAAAGAAGCTTGGGATATTCTTGGAAAATTCGACCACGCGGAGAAGGTGAGACAGGTGAGGTTACAAACTCATAAAAGGACTTAAGAATTGCGTCAGATGGAAGATAATGAAAGTATAACAGATTTCTTCTGGTGAATCAAATCAATGTATGTGGAGAAGTGTTGACATCAAGATCAGTTGTGTCAAAGATCTTGAGGTCATTGGCTCTAAAATTCGACCACGCGGTATTAGCTATGGAGGAGCCGAAAGACTTGTCAGTATTGACGAAGGAATAGCTTCAAGGGACGCTTAAGTCTCATGAACAAATAATGGCTGAAAGAGTTGCAGGAAAGTCAAAGAGTGATATGGCTTTGTAGGCGCAGTCAGAAAAAGAAAGGAAAGGCAAAGGAAGCTGGAATGGCAACAAATGTATAAGAGGCTACAACAATTCGACTGGTCGAAATTAGCAGGAAGAAAATTGATCGAATTAGAGAAAATCCTGGAACCAAGGAAACCAAAGAGGTGGTGCTGCAGACAGAGGAAGAGTGGTGGTCGAAAGCTTGACAAAAGTCACATCCAGTGTTTTAATTGTCAGGAAAATGATAACTATTTTAGTGATTGTCCAGAAAAAAGGAAGAAACAAGAAACTAATGCAAAGCTGGCGAAACATGAAGAAGAGATGTTGTTGATTGTCACAACAAGAGACGAAGAGAGATTCCAGGACCAGTGCTACTTGGACTCAGGATGGTCATCACACATGACTGGAAGGAAAGATTGGTTTGTCTACACGAAGCCCTCGTCGAAGAACATGGTGAAGTTTGCAAATGACATCACTTTAGCAGCTGAAGGTGTTGGTGATGTTCAGATCGTAAGGAAGGATGGCAAGAAATCAATCATTTCCATTATGCTATACATACCAGGCATGAAAAGTAACCTCCTTAGTATAGGACAACTTGTTGAAAAGAACTACAAGGTATTTGTCGAAGACAAAATGATGAGAGTTCTCGACGCATGTGGTAGGTTGATATTGATGGATCCAATGTCTCAAAATAGTACCTTCAAGATTGAACTCAATGTGATGGAGCACAAGTGTCTAGTAACTGCAGCCAGCAGAGATGAGTGGTTATGGCATTTTCAACTAGGTCATCTCAACATCAATGACATCAGAGAGCTAAAGAGAAGAAATATGGCTTCAGGATTATCTGAAAGAGAAATTCCAAGTGAAGTCTATGAAGAGTGTGTTCAGTCGAAACAACAGAAGAATAGCTTCAGCAAGGATGCAGGAAGGAAGTCGAAGGCAATTCTGGAAGTCATATACTCTAATGTATGTGGTCCAATCCAGGTGGATTCGATTGTAGGCATTAGATACTTTGTTACGTTCATAGATGATTACAATCAAAAGTTGTGGACTTACCTCATCAAGAAGAAAAGTGATGTGATCGAGGTATTTGCTAGATTCAAATCTATGGTCAAAAGACAGAGTGGTCGAAAATTGAAAATTTTGAGGACTAATGGTGGTGGAGAGTATGTGCCGAAAGAGTTCGATGCATTATATGAAAAAGAAGGGATTGTGCATTAGGTGGTGCCACCCTACACTCCACAGCAAAATGGAATTACAGAAAGAAAGAATAGAACCATCATGAACATGGTGAGAAGTATGTTGAATGGAAAGCATCTATCCAAAGAATTATGGGGAGAAGCGGTGTCGACAGCAACATACATATTAAACAAATGTCCGACGAAGAAGCTCGAAGGAATCACACCAGAAGAATGTTGGTCTGGTGTCAAGCCTAGCCTCAGTCACTTGAAGGTGTTTGGATCTATAGCACATAGACATGTGCCAGATTAGTTGAGAAGGAAGCTTGATGACAAGTCGAATCAGATAATCTTGCTAGGATATCATTCGACTAGAGGTTACAAGCTGTTCAACCCAGTGAATCAGATAATCTTGCTAGGATATCATTCGACTAGAAGTGTTTGCACCTGTTGCTAGGATCGAAACAATCAGGTTGGTTGTTAGTCTAGCAAATATGAACAATTGGCACACATTTCAGATGGACGTGAAGTGTACATTCCTTAATGGCCCCTTAGACGAAGAAGTTTATGTCGCACAACCAACTGGGTATGTGAAACGAGGCGAAGAAAGAAAGGTGTACATGTTGCTTAAAGCCCTGCATGGACTTAAGCAAGATCCAAGAGCTTGGAATAAGAAAATCGACAACTTCTTAAGGGAGAAGGAATTTGTGAAGTGCACAACTGAGCATGGAGTATATGTAAGGAGAAGAAATAATGAATTGCTTATACTATGTCTCTATGTCGATGACCTGTTGATAACAGGAAGTTGCAAGAAGGAGATCGAAGATTTCAAACATGACCTATGTAAGGAGTTTGAAATGTCAGACTTGAGAAATCTCTCATATTTCCTTGGCATCGAATTCCACAAGAGTAGTAGAGGTTTGATGATGCATTAAAGAAGATATGTAGGCGAAATACTCAAGAGATTTGAGATGCAACATTGCAATCCAATTTCGACTCCAGCTAAGACCAGATTGCAACTGTCAAAAGATTCAGATGAAAATGATGTCGACCCAACCCAATATAGAAGACTTATTGGGTCACTTCGATACCTTTGTCACACAAGGCATGACTTAGCATACAGTGTGGGTATGGTAATTTAGATTCATGCAGAAGCCAAAGGTATCACACCTACAGTTGATGAAGGAAAAGAATGCAAGCTAGTGGGATACACTCACTCAAGTTGTTGTAGTGATGCTGAGGATAGAAAATCCACAGCTGGGTATGAGTTTATGTTAGGTGGTGCACCAGTTGCTTGGAGTTCGAGAAAGGAGCCAGTAGTGGCATTGTCATCATGCGAAGCAGAATATATAGCTACTTCTCTTTGTGTATGTCAAGCAACCTGGATGGTGAACCTGGCCAAAGAGATCACAGCGAAGTGTCATGGAGCAATTACCATGAAGATCGACATCATGTCAGCTATCAACTTGGTGAAGAATCCAATAGCACACGGTCGAAGCAAGCACAACGAAATGAGGCTTTATTATCTTCGAGAACAAGTAGCAGAAGGGAAGATGAACTTGGAACATTGCAGAACTGAGAATCAGATTGCAGACATCATAACGAAGGGAGTTCCAGTCGAAGTGTCCAAGAAGCTAAGGTCTATGATGAATGTAGAAAGTTTAGACACAATAAATTAGGTGGTGTGTTAAATGTGTAATTAATTATTTTATAAAGATTATATTTGATTTAGAAATATCATATTTGATTTAGAAAGATTAGATTAGATATTTCTGGGCTTTTATAGTTTGGGTTTTAGCTTGAGATGCAAGTTAACCTAAATCTATAAATAGGGAGAAATCTTAATCATTGTAATCATCAAGTTTGATAATCACGATTTTGCAATTGTAAAGTGATAATAAAATTTCACAGTTTTGGGCAGAGAGTTACTCTGCAGTTCATACTCATCTTCTTTAAACGTGTTCTTATTTTTGTTCATTGTCATTACATAACAATCTTGAGATCAAGATTGAGAAGAATTCACCATATATTGTGGTTGAATTCCAACACCTTGTAATGTTGTTTCGGGCATAGTATCCTTTATACTTCTTTTATTGAATCATTCCCTATTAAAAACAAATTATAGGACTTGTTATTAGTATTTATGTTGTATTTAGTTTCCTTTTTTATGATGAATACTTAAATGATAAATGTTATGTTTTTAATTATATATATTATCACACCCTAATTTTTAACCCTAAGATTTCACCTCTTTGTGCATCATCTAGCATAACATTTGTAGGTCATACGATCTTATGTGCGTATTTACTGTGACTAACCAGCTTGTGTAGGCGCATTAAATTGAAGTGGAGATGGTATTCGCTCAAGCATTTTGAGGCAGGGTCAACTGATTATAGGCCTAGTGTTTCAAACTGATTTCGGACTATGTAATTTGCTTCAAAATAGATGGTTCATTGTGCTGTTCTCCATGAGGTTTTAAAACGGTGCATGATCAATTCCTCTAGTAAAATGTCATTTTTCAAGAATATGATTCAAGGCCATTCAATCTAAATTCATCTATTTGAAAATATTCAAGTACAAGCAATATGTCAAAGTGAAGATATCATTCAATGCCCTTTCAAAAGTGATGAAAGGTCTAACGCGGAATTCAGATCAGATCAAGGGATCAAATTGCTCAAGATATAGTTAATTGATTCAAGATGACTTCAAGTTTTATTCACGGTTTACTCATATTCCAAATTTGTAAATTATGATCATTCATATTCAAGTTACAAGAATAAGAAGATTCTCATGAGATTTTTTAAATTTTGATCCGTATCCAAAGTTCGAGTTCGAGTTATCATTTCGAGATTCAAATTTCTCCATGGAAAATTACATCATTCAAGAAATTGAATTCCAAGTCCAATGCAATTCCAATTTTGAGAAAATCAATGGCAAGGCGGATGATGGTTACCTGATGCTTGATGACACTCATTGATAACCATCAAGCATATCATTTCTGTACTCCGGAATGCTTTTCTTAAGGCACCCAAAAGAGTCTGGGGTGTCATAACCATTAAACCATTGTCTCTAATTTCCTTCTGCCAGCTCTCGAATTTCCATGTATCAACTCTTTTAGCCCCATGTGAAGTGCTTCTCCTTTAAAGAATTTCGCACCATCAAACCTTCTGCTCTATGAATTGTGAATCTACTTTACCCCCATCATTGAGCTTTAAAGGCCATGACGGTTGATGTTGCAGAAGAATAGTTAGGCTCATGTAAGAACTGTCAACCTCCTGATTGACACCAATAGGCACAAGTTGTATAATCCGCTATCAAGATAAGCCCAATTATGGCCAGTAGTGATCATGAAGGCAATGGTGGTTTAGAGCTGCAAAAGTTCAATACCTGTGAAGTTGATTCCTCTCACGTCATTTATGCATAGGCTAAATCAAATCAAGTGGATAAGCCGTTTACCAAGTTCCAACCATAAGAAACTAGAAAGAACTGCTCTACTTGAAGCTGCAAAGAAAAGAGAGACAATTAAAAATGATAGACGGAAGAAATCTCTCGAATACAGTACGTGATATCCTCGTGAAAATTGGATGCAATATATTAAAGTCAAATTTTTATAGTTGGACATCCAAGTATGTACCTGATGGAAGTGCAGCAGGTATCCTGCCATCGACCTTTAATATAGTACCATGTATCGCAGCAGCAGTAATCTAAACAAACAATAGCTGCAATCAATTAAGAGTCATTGGTAAAACGCCAGACCGTGCACCATTAACTAGAGTGTCAAGAAACAACAGAAGAAAACTCCCTTAGGCATACCCGTTGCAGACCCGTATCTGTTCAATTGTGAAGCAATGTGAAGGGGTAATAAACTTGCCAACTTCAGTGGTGACAGTACAAATAACTAACAACAAGCATCATAACATTGCAAGCATGTATAATTCATACATTTTCACAAATAAAAACCTAACATTGATAGCAGTACTTGTCCATCTACCAGCAAACCATCAAAAAACACACACAAGGAGACGATGAAAACAGCATGAAAAAGAAGCATAACATTGCGAGAACAAGGTGTTTTGTGTTCAAAGTCACCAGCCGGTTCCGATATGAAATTTGCAGATTACTCCTAATCTTTATCTCCAATCGGCCTATCAAAGATTTTAGTTCTGTTCTTCTCAATCTCACCTTCTAACATCCATAAATCCAAAGAATAAATCAGTAACAAAGCCCTTGTTGTGCATTAAAGGAGAAGATAGTCGTACCTTGAGAAAATTGGACTGGCTAAGCGTGATCTGAATTATGATGTTCGTGATAATTTGCGTTTCTTGAAGAAACTTCCCTCGAGCAATTTGGAACCTCAAAATGTGAAGAGGAGAATGACGAATCACTAAGGAACGACCAGTCTTGTGTACTTGTAGAATGCAGATTTGGCGGACAAACAAAATAACAATGACGGGTTCTACCTCCCAGGGTCGCTTTCACAGTTGGTATTCCATATAGCTCCAGGTTATGAGCTTCTCCCCAAAGCCTTGCAACCTTCCATACATTGAGCAATACGATGGAATTGTTAAAAGCAATTCAGTGAGAATAGCGACAACAAATAGACACAAATCATGAATCATCAAAACAAGTTAATTTCTTTCCAAAACATAATCAGACAAGATTCAAATAATTTCCATAACAATATACAAACATGTTGAACTGAAAAGAGAAGGAATTGAAGGCAATGTTACAGCATGTTCTCATGAAAAAGGAAAGCATTCAATCACAAAATCAACGGCATTCGATCAGAGATTAATTTCGCTAGGCCTATGTAAGAGGGACACAATAGTGAAGGAGGGG